>BSBK01002220.1:485000-798183 GCA_027943335.1 Chamaecyparis obtusa | reverse complement strand
TGATATATTTATGCAAACAACTCATATACCGTCAACTTAATGACATCTAACACTTAGTTGTTGCAATAATTTATCATGATCTATTTCAACATTATACATAATGTATATCATGATTTAAGTTATTGTAAGATTGTCACCTTCCACTAACTTCTACAAATACAAGTTATAATCATTTAGAAGTCGTCACTTCCTCATGATTTACATAGGGGGCAGGCCCATTAAAACATTCATGATTCATTAGTATAATATCAATTTTATCAAGTTTACCTCTGAAGTGTTTCACCTTCAATAGTGAACTCCCTCTCAATCAACATGATCAAGATTGTCACAAGTTGACTAAACTATCTACTCCCTCTGAAGCTCAAGTTTATCAACTTCTCATCTTCTTTTAAAATGTCATACTCCCTCTACATCTAGTCGCAATCATCAAATCATTTGCAAGCACTAAGTTCTTTCTCCCTTGAATGCAATTTTCTTGTGCTTCCAATCTAAAGGTATGTTAGAGAGAGATTACAAATAGCTCACTAAACTATATCGACCAAAAATACCATGATAGAAGCATATAATATTTTTCTAACCAATAGTATATAATGAATTAAAAACTTTAAAAAAAATATGTGCATTAATAAAATATGGAATACTTATCTTTTATAAATTTTAACTATTTCATTTTGCAAGGTGAGCCCATATAGAAAATGTCATGCAAAATCAAAACATGATGTCACCATTCTCAAACATTACCATAATTCTTCACATGACTTGTCTTAAATATCAAAAGGTTCTATACACGATGACAACCTTCAATATGATTGGATCATCCTTCAAGCGGTTAGTCTTTTAAAGAAGGAACCTCGCTCTTTTATAGATTTTTTTGCATAGACATGTACAACATCCATCATAGCATTTCAACCTGACATTTTATCTCCGATCACTCCAATGAGATTCTTCTAAATTTGTTTATCACCAACATATCTAAAATTTAGCAAAATCCAACGATGCATTTGTGAGATATGGTCCTCATACTAAGACTATATTTTCTGAGACAGTCACACATTCACCATCAACAAACTACTCTCTTACATTTGCAACTTGGCTCTGATACCATGTTAAGGTTTTAGGATCATTGCAAATGTAATAGCACTCTCTAATTGTATGTTTTTTTTCCAAATGAAACAATCTCTTGCCTTTATATTGAGAATGAGCCAAGAAGAGACATGTCCCTTCATAGCATGTGTCTATTCATTATTATGTAATTAATATAATGACAATTATGATTATATATATATATATATATATATATATATCTTGAGTATTATATTAAATCTCTAATATTTACATAATAAAATATATATATATATATATATATATACATCTCATATATACTAAATATATATATACATATCTTCACTAGTATTGACTCATAGTGTTTATTCGACTGAAGCTACAAAACATCAACAGTTTTGTTGTGCCTCCATAACTCACACCCCATTTTTGTCACTGACATAGGAATCCCCTTTTTTCTCTTTCACTTTTTCTTGGTTTTCTTGAACCTAGTCAGTTTAGTGCTGGGTGGGTCAAATTATGGGCTTTTGTGCTCCCGATAGCTCTGCATTCAAATGATTACGATTTGGGTGTTTTGTTTTTCCCCTTTTCTTCTTCTCCTTTTGTCTTTTTGTATACTCTTTTTCTTTCTTTTTGTTTTGACCAAATGTAGAAGGACAATTTTGGGCTTTTGGGGTTCAAGGGAGGCATTCCTTCCCTAAAACCCCAAAAATTCAAAATACTCAAAGCTCGAACACATATTGGTCCCTGATCAGAGTTGGGCAGGTGTGGGTTCATATATGGTTGGACGTCCTAGGATCTCTGACTCCTAGAAATCCATATACTATGAGCTCCCTGATCGAGATTAGGATGACATTAGTCCAAAGGCCCACAAGGGATATAAAAAGTTGTCAATTGTCTCATTTTCTCACCTTCGCACTCAGGAAACTCTGAGTTTTCTTGAACCCCATTTTATTGAGAAATCATTAGCAACCATTTACCAACGATTGTCTACCACTTTGTTCTTAGAGTTTATTTTTTTCTCTTTAGTTTTCAATTGTCTTGTATTATTTTTGTGTGGTAGGGCTTCTTTCTTGGTCCTTTCTCCATTTTTTGGATTTAGGGTTTATTTGGGGTTTGTTTTATCTTTGTTTTCTTTGTCTTCTTGTTTGTTTCTTATTTTGGGTTGTTTTCATAAGCAGAGGAAGATTCATTATTTCATGCCCTAGTTGGTCAAATAAGGTATAGCAACCGAGCCCTAATTCTATGAGATCTCAAGGTTTGTGTATCTCTAATTCCTATGTTTAGCTAGCAACCCTTGATTTTTTGAAACATGTAAAGATGGTACATGTGAGGATCGTAGGTTATCCAACACCAAGATCAACAATAGTTGGCTAACTGAAACATGGAATTATATAAGCCAATATTTGCATAGCTGACATTGTCTCATCTTCAAAATCAAACCTATTTTTCAACCCAATCTTTATTGAAATAAAATTTCTCAACCATATCCATTTCAAAATCTCATTTTACTGGAACAAAAATTAACTCAATGTGTTCGCTTCTTGTATATCTCTATCAAAGTTCTCCCCAAAGGTATAACCCATTAGTTAGGGCTAGTTTGAGCTAAAGAGAGTGACTATTATCAACAAAAACATATAGTAAATCCATCAATAAAATCTATTTATAGCAAGGTAATCTGTTGTTAATATCGTTGATGATGCTATACTATCATTATGGATATTTTCATGCAATCTTGTTGTCTTTATAAATATTTTGAAAAAACACAAAAAATAGTACATTAAAGGATAGGTGGAAGGAGATAATATATGGTAAGAGGTGCTTTAACACACACACAGATATATAATATGAAATTTACATCATTCCTTGGGAGTGGCACATAGGGAGAACTAGTAACATATAAGTCATACAAACCCAGTGCCAAGACCATCTACATGCTTATGTTTAACATAAAGGGCAAAAGAAATATTAAAACATCAATTAAATACAAAGTGTGTTTGCCAGCCTTAAAAATACTCTTGGCACACCAACTCCAATAAATCATGAAAATATGGATGGACCAAAGATAGACAATCAATATAAGATGAGGAACCCTCCAAAACCCATATATAGGCAAGAATATTCATTTTGTGAGTTCAAAAGTAATGGGAACCCTCCAAACCCCATATATAGACAAGAATGTTCATTTTGTGAGTATCAAAAGTAATTCTTACAACTTTGGTAGGAAGAACACCCCCAAAACCAAAAAACTAACAAAAAGCATGCCAATAAGAATTAAGATCCCGAAGAGGCATTATATATAGTCAATATTTAAATATCACAAAAGACCCTGCTCAAATCCTATAAGGGAAATCCTAATTATTTCCAATATCAAACTTGATATTGTTCCAATTAGAAGTTGTCTTGGCAAAAAATTCAACAACCTTAACTCCTTCCTTTCTTGTATGTCTCCATTTAATGACAATGAAGCCATGAATGAGGATGTTGATGTTGTTCTTAGATTCATTTAGCTACAACAACTAGAAGTGAGGGGAAGATTTTTTTTGGAATGATCAACCAAAATGCATGCTAGCGGTTCTAGGATTGTCTTCTAATAATCCATTTAGTAAGTTGATATCACGAGAATTATCAAATGAAGTAAATGAGGTAAAAGCCACAAAAACATCGAGTCTCATCAAAACTCTAAATTCCCACCATGAACTCACATGATGATATTGACCAAAATTGACAAGTTTGTTTCAATTTAGTGATTATTCTACACCAAACCTGACATAATTTCCTAGTAATGCCATTGAAAATTTGTTGATTACATTCCCACTAAATATTCCAGTAAATTAGACTAGAACCAATATCATTTAACATGTTAAGGGCTTTTAGTTTTAAAGAAGGCCGTTGCTAATTCATAAAAAAAAAATCTTGGATAGATTCATTATTAATCCATGAAATCCACCAAAGCCCACCATAAATGGTGAATAAAAGTGGTAAATGGGAAATCTAAAAGAATATGCCTTCTAGACTATTCAACTTGAAGGCATACGATATATCTTTTTGGACCAACAAGTCCTCACTTTCAAATATTATCACAATGAAGAAATTTATCAAGAGGTAGAAGCCACGTGAAAGCACCACCTTAGGCCAATGTTTAGAATGCCAAACCCATTTCCAAAGCTTATTGTTCTTAACTTCTAGGTTATTTGTTCGAAGAGTTTCATAACTAGTTTGCACCATGTAGTATAATGTCCATAATTTTTAAGGTGACAATTAATTTAAAAAAATTTAATTAAGCTGTCAAATAAATAAATAAAGTATTGAATATGACTTAATATTGACTAATTTAATTAAATAATAATGAAATAATTATAAACTATTATAAGGTCACTTTATTAAATATATTTCTCCAGGTCGGCCCAACTTTTAGATGCTTCCTAAAGATCTTTATAAGGGTGATCTTGGTGATGTTTTGGACACGTTGGATTTGATAACACGTTTTATGATTTCTAGAGACAAAAACCTTTATGAGTTGACAAAAGAGTTGGACGAAAGCCTAGCTCTTCTTGGGAGTGGATTCACAAGAGAGATATGCCAAATTTGTGAAGTCTCCCTTCAAGACAAATTTATAAGATCTTGAGTTTGTTTCAGAAATAATAAAATTTTGAGAGTATTTTAGATGTGTTCTGATTTGGAATATAAGATTATTTTCCCTAGACTAAAGCCATATATGGGGTGGCTAGAGAGGTTAAAAAATTAATATTAACCTATATAAATTATTATCGCCAAATAATTCTTTGAGTATTTAAAGTCCTTGACTAATTATTCATCAAAGATTTATTATTTCTGATGTTCGACAATCATATTGGAATCTTGGCATGATTAATATTCAATGATTTATTTAATCTGTTAATGAAGTGTTTTGGTCAAATAATATTTTGCAAGAAAGTATCAAGAGCAGTGCCACATTCATAATATTTTGAGACAAAGAGACACCAACAAGGTCCATTGGCCAATCATTCAAGAAACAAACCAGTTTGAGTAGTGGTAACTTGGAAGGTAGTGGATGATACTCATTTTCTCATATCAACAAAATTGACTCCAATGCTTTCTAAGCATTAATGAAGAGGATTTTATGGCATTCTCACATGATTCCAAACATTGAAACTATGATAAACATGAATATTCATTATTGCCAACAATGAAATGTAGTTTGATCACTCAAGTCAATCTGTCATGGTAGTTGGCGAATGCAAGGACACTTGTCAACAATCGAATTAACGTTAGTTTGTTCTTGCCTGATGGTTGTGGAAATCTCCTTTATTGTTATTAATAGTGAAATTGGATCCGATATTTTACTTTTATTGCTCAACGATTTGCAAGGAGAGTTTGTAAGAAATTTCAAGTCATATCCACATATTGAGACGAGTCTAAATAATCTTTTTGGTAAATGGTTTTGATGAGTGTTTCAATTAATGATCAAGTCATATTTTGATCAAAATGGGCAATATGGTAGGCTTAATCAGCAGTCGTGTAAAAGTTAGCAAGGCGTCATTCAAGTTATCCAAATCCTTAAGTTGCCAATGATCAATAAAATGCTGAGAATAAATATAATGAGCGAATGAGTTGTAAGTTGATATAACTTACCAATGGCATATATAAATGCTTTGCAAACTTACCAACTCTTTACAAACACCAAAACATGGAAACACAGACAATACACACAAATCGTTTGATAGAATGCCACAAAGAGCTGTCATCTCAAGGAAAGAAATGAAATCATTGCAGAGCATGCACAAAATGTAGTAAATTGAAAAGGCTTTAGAAAATTTCAAGTAAATGCAATCTGTGGGAAAAGCAAGTTAACTGTTTGATAAAATGACTCGAAAGAATAAGGTCTCGCAGCATGTTGGTGTTCTATGTTGCAGAAGGAGCATCAACCTTTACAACCTCTGCTAGAATAGTCCATGATTTGTGCAAACTGGGAGTTTTGATATATACCAATGTGTGCGTAAGGGTTGGGATATGTAAACTTTCAGAATTCCAATACCTTTTATGGAAATTTATGATGGAGTTGCAGTCATTAGAACCTATTAGATACAAGAAAATCTTTTTAAAAGAAATACTTGGCATGCCAAAGTGACTACACAACAGACATAAATGGCATGAGTTCCAAGCTGCAATTTTCGTAACAGCTCCAAACTGTGACAAAAAAATGAAACCAAAAGACTAGGCTAATATTTTAGCATATATGCAATTGCAATAGCATATAGCTTTGACCAAGTAAATGTAAGCTGCATCTAACCATCTGTTATTATTAGTTGTTAAATTTATGCATAATGAGAATCCAAATATTCAGACAGGCATAATTTAAGAATTTTTTTTTGCTATTAATAGAGGCTAGGCAGTTTGCTAAGACCTTGTGTCTTGAAAGAAAATTTACAGTATATAGATCGCCCCTGTGAATTAAAATTAGCCAGTCATTTTTACAAAAATGGATCTTTATATGTATATTTACAAGTATGTTGAGAGAAGAAACTTTTGTACAAAATGCAAATTTGAAAAAATCGTGTCATTGCAGAATTAATATACATGAATATCAAGAGACTTCATAGAAAATTAATGAATACATCAAGCCACGAAGACCTGACTGCAGCATTGATGTAACATAAATGTGCAAAATTACTTGAAAAAAATCATATTTAAAAAAATTAAATATTCATAAAACTTATGTAAACTGTGAGTATTGCTTTGCAAATAAAATCTAAAAGTTAATAGAATATCCTATTGATTTACCATTGTCACAACTTACTACTCGTAGACCTAGACCGGCACGTAATTTGTAGGGGGCTTCGTATTCAACTCAGGCATAGGCCGCGGCTGCATACCTCCGCTTAGAGGATCAACCAGTGTCACTATCGAATTGTTCCTCACCACATAGTCTACAGGATTCGGGCCCGAGTCCCACAGGTATTTCGTAGAGAAGACGAGCCTCTGCGCGCTTAAAGGTATTCCATATTCTGCTTCGATTGCTTGCTTCAGAGTTGCTACCGTTGATGAATCTCCAGAAAGCCTTACGACAACGGTTTTGCCCGTGGGCATACGGAGAAAAACCTTCATTGCCCCGAAACCCTAGGTATCCAAACCCTAAGCCACTCAACTGTATAACCAGGCGTGCTGTAATAAACTTTCGAACCAAAATCCAACCTTGGCAACCACAAAATGTAAAGAAAGATGCATGACTTAAAACCCTATTGAAATAAATAAATCTCGTTACGCGAAAATTTAGAGTAGGAATAAGCAAGTTGTGCCTGCAATAAAGGCAGACATGCCGGAAATAAGGAACTCGTGGCCGATAATGGTGAGCGAGAACAAGGACTGAACAACGAATATCCCGAAAAAACATATCGCTAAAATATTTTAGCCATAGAAAATTAATTTTTTAAATATATTTTGTTAAGAAAACTGCATCTTTACTGAAGTTATTATAAATATTAATAAAATATGAAAAATATCTGATTGTTAGTTATATAATAAAATATTAACAAGTGTCATATAGTGGCTACTTGCAGAATTAATTATAATTTTAGCTATAAATAAATCTTTATATATGAATGATAATAATTAATTTTAGTTTATATAATTAATTTAAATTTATATGTAAATGTAATTCTCATATTAATAAATGTATTATAATTATTAAATATATTTTAATTAATTATAAAATTATATGAT
Source organism: Chamaecyparis obtusa (assembly GCA_027943335.1). Classification (NCBI taxonomy): domain Eukaryota; kingdom Viridiplantae; phylum Streptophyta; class Pinopsida; order Cupressales; family Cupressaceae; genus Chamaecyparis; species Chamaecyparis obtusa. The sequence goes on along the minus strand of BSBK01002220.1, from coordinate 790,398 downwards.
AATAATTATATTAGTTTATTTAATTTTAGATGTACTAATAAGTAATATTATTTTTAATTATCATTATTTTAATAATATAGTTTATAAATAATAATTAATTCTATTTAATTTTTATGTTAATTTAAATTATTTAGTAAAGTAAAATTACTAAAATAAAATAATCAATGTATAAATTTTTTATTTACATTATTAATATATTTAACATTTATATTATATAAAAATAAAATATAATTTATTTTATGATAATAAACATAATAAAAATATCATTAAAATAATACACAAATTTTGGTGACAGTTGTGCCTAGAATAATGCAATATGGCTAAAAAGGTGGAGTTCAGATTTCACATTCTTAAATTTTCATGTATAAGACTTCATTTAAATTTTGTCGTTGCCTATAAATCTAAACCTAAGACATAAACTAATGATAATAATTTAAGTGATGTACACACTAATACTCACACCTACAATATTCGCCTACAATTTCATAATAACTTTAAACTATACTCATGATATAGATTGTTATGACCAATAAATAAATATTGTCAACATATTGCATGGCTATGACCATCCATAGAAATGACCAAATCATCAACATACTTGGTTACCAATCCATTATATGATAAACAACAAAAATAAAAAGTTAGTACTATATTTATCCGTATGATCTGAAATATGTATTAAAATTATATACAATGTAAACTAAAAACAATCGCACAATTTTTCATAGACTAGAAAAACCTTATGATATATAGTTATCCATTGTTTCTTAGGATGTCGCAAAGAGAGGTCATCTTGAGGAATGAATTTATCGGTTGTTGTATATGCACAAAATGGATTTGTTGATAGGGCTTTTGAAAGTTTTAAAGCCACTACTACTCCGAATTTCATCCCATGGAGTGAAATGGTCACAAGTTTGGCACAAGATGAACTTGTTGAAAATAATTTTGAACATTCTAAGCAGATTTGGTGTGCAGAAATGGGTAGTGAACAACATATAGAATTTCATCTAAACACAAAGAATAAGGAATCTTTTCAAATGTTTTAGTTGTTACTTACTGTTATGCAAACATGAAATATGAAAGCAATTACAAAGTGTGAACTGTGAAGGATGTAAACCTTTTGTCATAAGTTGTATCTGAATATACCCTGCTTGACATGCATGCAAATAAGGCATGTGAAACGTTTGACGGAATGCCCCAAGGCAACACCATCTCATGGTGTGATGATTGCAGAAAATGTACAAAATGGATGTGTTCACATGACAAGAGTGGATTTTGTTAGAACCTCAAGACAAATGATCTTTGTTTGTGCCTAATCTTCCAAGGGCAGTTAAGATTAGTAATGTCTAGGCACACAGTAGTCACTTTGAAATTCCAACCCAACAACTGTGGAGCATATAGCATCTACAACATATGGTGTTTGAGTAGATGAGTTATTTATTGCAAAGGAATTCTACTGTGATGAAAAATTAGTCGGTGAGTTACTTCATGTTTGGAAAGAGATTGTATTAGCAAATCGATGTGAGGACTTGGGAAAGGTCCTTAGAAAGAAACTATTGACATTATCTGATCAAGAAGCATTTATTGCATTTTTTCCCATCACAAACGCGAAGGTTTGAGGGAGAGCACAAAAAGAAGTCAAACTACGATCGTTCAAGAAATTTGATATGAAGAAGCTATTGAATGGAATATTTGTGGATTGAAATAAGACAATCTCTCACTTCAACAAAACTAATTTTTTGTTCTATCTTTTCAAGTTATAAATTTTAGGTTGTTCTATTTCTAAAAGTGACTTATGCAATTTATTGTAATTAAAGTTAATTTTTGAGCTCTATCATTGTAAAATTTAGATGAATCCTAATTTATCTTCAAATAGATAGTTATCAAATGGAAGATTCATAGATTGGAAGAAGACAAACTCTCACTTTAACAAAACTAATAATTTGTTTTGTCTTTCCAAGTTATATACATTTCAAATTGCCTTATTTGTAAAATTGACTTAGGTCACTTATTGTAATTATAGTTAACTTTTGAGCTCTATCATTGTAAAAGTTAGGTAAATTTGAACTCATCTTCGAATACATAGTTACTCTGGGTTTATGACTTAAGCTCTCTCGATTGAATCATAGATTTAAAGACTATACGAGTAGCCAAGGAGAGGTATATGCATGTCCAAAGATTGACATAATGCTAAAAAGAATCCAACATAACATTCCAATCCTTTTTTTCCTTTGAAATAGAGACACCCAAATACCTGAAAGATGTAGAAGCAAGCTAGAATGAAGGCATTAGCACAAACCATGGAACTGAACTACCCGTCTCTCACCAACAGAACCACAAAATCCATTTTATCTTGCACCCTAGATCCTTGAAACCAAAGAAAAAACTCACAAAAGTCCACCAACCATATTTTTAGTCCGAATTAGACTAAAATAAAATCAATGTGTTAAGTTATAGATAATAAGTATAATAATCACATTCAGAAATATTAGCATCAATGTTCACAATCATCACATACACATATGTTCACATAACAAAATTCAAAACTCCACCCCTAGTCACCCCTAGTCACCCCTAGTCCAAATTACATCGGGGCTAGGGGTCGCGTAAGGGAATTAACGAGGTTTGCAGGGGATATGACAGTTGTTTACTTACTACATCAGACAAAAGGCCACGCTTACTATATGTTCAAGGAAACAAAAGATGACTGGCATGAGACTATTACAAGTGAAAAAGCTTGAGCCCTGTTAAAGAGAATGGGCCTTGTGTTAGAAGTCTTGCAGATTTTTCCAAATTACTCTAAGATCAGAATCTGTTGTAGTGCTCTTAATGGTAAAGGCCATACCACTTTAACTCGGTGTCAGTGTCACAGTCAGTGTCACTGTCACCTCACCTTCGGTTTGTGAAGTGTATCCTCTAACTCAGTGTCACTATCACTGAGACCCTCATTTTTATATCGATACATCATGTGACCATCATATTTTTATTGATACAACACTCCAAGTGCAGATTCACCCTTGGTACCTTTTCTCAGCACATCTTTGACAGTCTCAATTCCTTTTTTAGTAATAAAATTCCCATAAATAAAGAGCCGACTGAAATCAGGCTTGACTGCGACAGCCTCCACAGCAACCTTAGCCCCAATTTTAGTGATAATAAGAATCAAAAAATTCCCAAAAATAGCTACTGCCACAACAACTGTTACAACCCACAAAGTGGGGAATTCTGAACCTTCTTAATTGTCGAATTATTATGCCGAAGTGGACAACTATATTTTGGTTATCAACGGTTTACAATGCTCCAGAAAATGGTCATAATCTGCACCATTTGTCGCCATTTATTTCCCTGTATCTGGTCGTTAAATTAAAATTAGAAAGATCCTCCTGTCAACCGACTCCCACTCAAATAGTATTGGGCACAAGAAAAGGCGATTTAACTAGATAAATTAAAGCTATATGAAACCGAAGGGTATTGGCTAAATCGTAAACTAAAACCCAAACCGAAGCGCCTGAAATATAGAGATTAAATTCAGTCTATATGCTTTAAAAGTATTTATTACTTTTATATTTTACACAAGTAAGTTGTTTTTATATGGTTTTTCATAGAACTGCTATTTTGTAACATTTTTCTTTGTAATGTCTTATTGCAGTTGTAATCTTTTTCTAATTGTTCTTTTAAGATTTTGTGTCTTATTTTTATTAATATAAATATATTTTTTCAATTAAAAATAAGTTTGTGTAAAATATAAAAAAATTAGATCACTACTTTAATATGTGATTACAACATAAAAAAGTCAATACAAAAAATTATAATGATAATTATAATATTTGTTTATAAATATTGTAACTTTTGTGAATATGAATAATCAAATTTAAAGTATAATAAAATTAAACGGAAAAAAAAATGGCTCTCCACAGCGAAGGGTTCTGCCTGTGAAAAGGTTTTTAATCCGGAGAAGAGGGAATTCAGGCCTGCACTACAAAAAAGAAAACCCCGAATCATCTTTGGCAGTGGGAGAAACTTCTTCAGTACAATAGAAACTTTGAACAAGGAATTCAATTTTTTCTAGAAAACTAAATATGCAGTAGAATGGAAATCTGCGGATAAACAAAATCCAGAAGAGCTCGAAGGAAGAAGGAATCACCTCTCCCCGCCATCATAGATCATACCTTCCAAATCCCTCTTAACAATCAGTTTCTTCACCTACAAAACCATACCCTAGATCCAGATCTCCATCATCAAATCATACAAACATATTCTCCTCTGCATCGTCGTCCTAATCTAGGGCATAAAAACAAAGAAGAATATGAAATTATTCACAATACTTCATTATACACTCCCCCTCACCGCAGGATCAATTCGCCTTTCAGGGAGGAAGCAAGAACCATTGAAGGGCTCAAAGTTTTCACTAAGGGGCTATGGAATCAATGCAAGTCCTTTGGACTTTTCGGGAAATGATTCGGTTCTGGTGAGGCATTTTCAAGTATCAAAGAATGGCTTCAATTGGCATGCAAGGCACAGGTAAGTATTACTCTTCTCCCTAATTATTGTTTCTATCTTGAATAAGAAGATGCTTACATTAGGCATAAACTTTTAAAAGAAGCTCAAATCTTCTTTTTAGGGCATTCAGTAAAATTTATAAAATGGATACCAAATTTTTCAGTGAATGTCTTTAATAACATTGTAACCCCGAAATGGATAAAAATCCCTAATTTACTGGTAGAACTGCTACACGACAGAATTATTTATCAAATAGGGGAAAGCTTTGGAGAAGTGTTGGGTCTAGTAGAGAATTATTTGGACTCCTCAGAATTAAAGATCTTGATTAATTCCACTAACTCTTCTCTTAAACCTAATACCATAAAATTCTTAAGCAACAGAACAACATACCTTCTATCGGTGGAGCATTATAGAGAAAAGATTATAGGAAATATTATCCTCTTCGATGGATTAGAGTTATATAGATCGAGATTTTTGTATACATCGGATCTAAGGAAAATAATGGAAGAAAAGATAGTAAAACCTCAAAAATCTAAGAAAAAGTTGAAATTAAACAAAGAAGTAGAAGAGAGCTACCATAAGTTCATGGTTTCTACTCTAGTGCTGCCCAAAATTATATTTACTAAGGGCTCAGGAGGTTTTTGCTTGTCAGAATCCAGTAGCAAACAAGCTATGGTACCCAAGATTAAAAAAGCCACCCAAATTAAATCAATCATTGATAAAGGATCAGGGAATAAAGAGGAGAAGGGACAAATTTTGGAAGAACCAACCTCTCTGGAAGTTTTTCAAATTGAGCCCAATGAGCTTTCAAAAGAGAATTCCCTTAAAAGACCAATAGCAACTAATTTGGTCTCAGACATAAACAAACTAGAAAACTATAAACATGAAACTCAAGGGAGCTTTGACTTCTCACTCTCATCAGATGATGAGTCCAGTGACCCTACAGAAAATAATAGAAGAAAAAGCATACTTATTGAAGCTATAATGAAATTACACACATCCTTATCTTTGCAGGACATTTTGGAAAATGCAGTTATCCCTCCAAATAATGACAGTGATAAGGATATAGAATTAGTTAACCTAGATAAAACAGAAACTATTAAAACCCAAGGATTGATGTATAATCCAACCCCTGTGAATATTAAAGAACTAGACTCTGAAGAAGTGAGGTCCCAAGGACATGCCTCTAATGCCCTAGAAGTTAATGAAATTAGAGACTTTTTGGGCTTTAACTTTAAAAGATCAGAAGGGAAGGAGGAAAAAAGAAATAATATTCCTGACCAAATTCCTCAAATAGATCAGAGGCTGGAAGTAAGCCACACAAATAGCCCTCTCATGGTTAAGGGGATAGCAAGAAAAGGTTTAGCTCCAAACAATGAATCATCCCAAATCAAGGATAGGATAGAGAATTCAGAAAAAATTGAAGAAGAAGTAAACATTATAACTGACTACATTAAGGAAACCCTTCTGGAAGAATTGATGAAAGAATTAATGGATGAAATATGGGACACAAAAGATGTTAAGATTCAAGAGGAAATTTTAGAAGAGATCAATAACTTGAAGAGCATAAACTCAAAAATTCCTATAGAAGAACTTTTAATTAATCTGGAAGAAATAGAGTTGAAATATTAGATCCCTCTTGACATAGCACAAACCATTGAAAGCAAGACCTCTTCGGACTATGCAAAAAAACCAAAAAAAATAGGAAGAAAACCTAATGCAGAATTAAGAGGTTTGGCAGGGGATGTTGCAGGTCAGGTTAAAATCACATCTATTTTGAATGCTAGGAAGGGGAAGAGCCTTCCCACAACACCATGAATGTCCTTTCTTGGAATATTAGGGGTATGAATGCCCCTAACAAGCAATGTTTAATTAAACATTGTATCAAAATTCACAATCCTGAAATAATGTTAATTCAAGAAACAAAGTTAAATGATGTAGAGATCAATAACTTTAAAAAGAAATTAGGTTTTAGAGTAATGGAAGCCACAGAGGCTATTGGAGCCTCAGGAGGATTAGCAATCATATGGGATCCTCGCAACATCTCAATTAATATATCTAAAAAAAGACAATATTGGATAAGTGGGATAGTTAGAAACTTTAGACTTAATCTAACTTTCAACTTAATAAATGTGTATGGGCCTATTCAAAACAAAGATAAAATTAGGGTCTGGAAAGAGATAGAAGTTTATATGGAACAAACAAAGGACACACTATGCTTTTTGGGAGGAGATTTTAATATTATAACTAAGATTTCTGAGAAGAAAGGGGGAGGGAGAACCCTCCCAATAGCAGCAAGAGATTTCATAAAATGGAGAGACAACAACCCCCTACTCAAAATCCCAATGGAAGACAATTGCTTTACTTGGAATAACAGAAGGTTAGGCTTCTGTAACATTGCAGAAAAATTAGATAGATTCTTCTTTAAAGGAAGCTTATCTGACCATGAATTTTCACTAACAACTAGCATCATTCCATTATCTAGATCAGACCATTACCCAATCACCCTCAATATTCTAACACAAACTAGACCAAGGAAAAGCTCCTTTAAATTTGAACAAATTTGGCTAAGGGATCTAGATCTCCTAAAATTAATAGAAGTTTGGTGGTCAGAACATAAGATCGAGGGATCTAAGTTATACAAACTTGTAAATAAACTCAAGTGGGTTAAAAAAAAACTATTAGAATGGAATTCATCTAAGTTTGGCAACATCTTTGAAAAAAAAATAACCCTTGAATCAGAACTAGGTATAATCAACTCCCAGGCTATTAAAGAAGGGATGAACGATAACCTTTATCTTAAAGAAAAAAGCTTACAAAAAGATTATGAGGAAATCCTAGCCAGAGAAGAAATTTTTTGGAAACAAAAATCTAGAGAAAACTGGCTAGAAGCAGGGGATAAAAACACAAAAAAATTTCACAACAGTACCAAATAGAGAAGAATTGCAAACAGGATATCTAGCATCAAAAATGAGGAAGGAAAAATTATGGAGGATCCAAAAGAAATAGAAAATGAAGCAGTGAACTACTTTGAAAATATTCTAAACAATTAGGAGTCAACAAATCTAGGAAGTCAAAAAGTACTTCTTAGGAATATCCCTAAAATCATTTCTAAAAATCACAATCAAATGCTAATGAGAAAATTCACAAGTAATGAAATTCATTTAGCTTTAATGCAAATGAATCCAAATAAATCACCAGGTCCAGATGGTTTCTCAGCTATTTTCTTTTAGAAACGTTGGCACTTCATAGGTGAGGAGATCACAGAAGCATTAAAGGGGGTAAGAAATTTAGGTAGAATACTCAGAGAAGTTAATAATACCTTTATAGCTCTTATTCCTAAAAAAGAGAAACCTTTGAGTTTTAATGACTTTAGACCTATAGCATTATGCAATACCTTATACAAACTATTCACAAAAACCTTGGCACTGAGACTACAAAAACTTCTTCCCCTAATTATCAGTGAAGAGCAAACAGGGTTTGTCCATGGTAGATCCATCTATGATGGAGTAATCATTGCACAAGAGGCCATTCATTCTATCCTCAAAAATAAGGATCCTAGTATGCTAATAAAGCTAGATATTAAGAAAGCATATGATAAGGTAGACTGGCGATTTCTATGCAAATGTATGGAGGCCTTTGGCTTTTCCAAAATATGGATTAATTTAATCTTTGAATGTATTTCTATGCCAAAATTTTTGTTTTTAGTAAATGGAACCCCAGAAGGATTTTTTGGTATGTCTAGGGGACTAAGACAAGGTGATCCAATCTCCCCTTTCCTCTTTATAATCATGGCAGAAGCTTTAGGAAGGACATTAACGGAGGAAAGAAATAAAAAGACAATAGAAGGTATCTCCATAACTAGTGATTTGGAACCTACTACTCATCAACATTTTGTAGATGACACGCTATTATATGGAGCCAGCACAAGAAAGGAAGCTAGATCTTTTAAAATAATTTTAGACATTTATTCAATAGCCTCTGGACAACAAATTAATCTAGAAAAATCAGAAATTTTATTTTTTCATACTAATACAAGAACTAAAGAAGACATTTGTAGAATTCTCAACTTTAAAGAAGAGGTACTCCCTTGTAAATACTCAGGTCTTCCTCTAGTTAAGGACAATAGAGTAACAAATGTTTGGGATCCCATAATAGAAAAGATTAAAAATAAAATGAGCTCTTGGAAAGGAAGATGGTTGTCCTCTACAAGCAGAACTACTATGATAAGATCAATATTAGCGACTATTCCAATTTATCATTTATCATGTATGCACTTACCTTCAAATAAGAAATCAGAAATCACAAAGCATTTAAGGACTTTCTTATGGCAAGGAAGTAGCGAAAACAAGAAGATTCCACTCATATCTTGGGAAATATTTGTAAGCCCAAAGATGAAGGAGTTGGTATTAACAATTTAGGGGATCAAGGGAAAGCCCTAGGGGCCAAATTACTATGGAGACTCTTTAGAAATCCTGAGGCAAAATGGGAAAAAATACTTATACACAAATATTTAAAAGATAACTCTCCCATAAATATCTTTAGAGAAATCAATCCTCCAAAAGGTTCAAGTATATGGAATTTTATGATGAAATGTAGGAATATCATCCTAGATAAGTTAACATGGTGCCCAGGACAGGGAGAGGAGGTTTTATTCTAGGATGATTCATGGGCAGGCTATGATATAATCTCTAGAAAATTAAATAACCCAACCCTCATTAAGTCATTAAAGGAAAAGGTCAGTTGCAATCTCAAAGACTACCTCGTCCTAAAGGATGGAAACTGGGTCTGGAAATCCTGGGGGGAATATGGGATCTCGGCTTTAGATGAATCATAGATCAAAGATATACTGGAAAATAGGAAAATATCACTCAACAACTCAAAAGATAAATTAATGTGGGATGGTTCTAAAATAGGGGAATACAATACAAAATATGGATATAGGATCATTTCCCAAAGTTATAATAGACCAAAAATGAGCCTACCAGTCCACCTATGCTGGGGAAAGGAATGCTCACCAAAAGAAAGTTTTTGCACATGGTTAGCATTGAATTATAGGCTTTTGACAGCAGATCATTTTAAAAGGTTAGGCTATCTAGGACCTATAAGGTGCCCACTATGCGAAGCTAATGAAGAAGATGGAGACCACTTATTTTTGAATTGTCCATTCACAAGTAAATGTTGGAACTAGCTACAAAGAAACTTAGGCTGGACATCAGCCTTCCCCCATTCACTTAAAGAAATGTTGCAAGCATGGCCAATCATAAAAAAAAGAGCATCTTTGCAAATTTATGGTCTCTCTCCCCATCCATATTAATATGGGAAATTTGGAAAGAATGAAATAGAAGAATCTTTAAAGGAGAAAAAATGGAATGGGAACAATTATGCAATAAAATTGAAGCAGCAATTACAAAAAACTTGAATAGTAACACTCTCAAAATCCAGAAAACTGATCTAAGGATGAGTCAGTGGGTTGGGAAGATGAGAAGTAATTAGGAAGGTCTAGTATTGCCACCTTTTATAAGAGACAATAAACAGATCTCATCAAAGAGGAAGGAATGCATGTGGAAACCTCCAAAAACTAATTGGTATAAGCTAAATTTTGATGGCGCTTCCAAAGGCAATCCTAGAATCACAGGCATAGGATGTAGTATACATAACCATGAAAAAAGGAAAATTGCAACTGTAGCCGCTCCTATTGGTATAGAAATGAACAATTGGGTAGAACTTTATGCTTTAATAATGGGTCTAAAAAAATGCGCATCCTTGGGATTAAAATATTTAGAAATTGAAGGTGATTCTACAATAATCATAAATGCTCTAAGGAAAAAACAACTCTGAACTGGAGATTAAACTCTTTACTCTCATAGGCTTTGACCCTTTGTGACTCCTTTTCAGAAATATCAATCAACCATATTTATAGAGAGGGAAACAAGCAAGCTGATGAGTTAGCTAACTTAGGAGCGGATGGGATCTCTTTAACATAAACAGAGGATGTAGTTTTATAATCCAATAGAAGTAACAATACCTAGTATCAGCTGAAATATTATTTTCAAATTATTAATCATAACATATGTCTTCAAAATACTTTAATTTAAGAAGCATAATCCGTGCAAATAATTTTCTATAAAATAGCTTACCTCCCAAAGTTAGCCAAAAAGTGTCTTAGGGTTTTAAGAAAGTAGAATCTTTAGCAATACATTCAGAGTAATTGAATAGAAATGAACTCTAAAACAATAAGCAAATAGTATGATCTATTTAGAAAGGCAAAATAGTGAAGTCCCTGAGGAATGATAGATCAGGTAGAAGCCTGAGTTAGAAAAATCATCAAAAATTTAAAAGAAAGAAATAAATTGAGGGCTAACTATATTAAAGATCAAGCTATCATATATGACCTAGCCTTAAAAAAACTCCAAGTTTTCTAACTTCAGAAGAATGATCATTTTTAGGGTCAAAGCTAATAGCTTATAATCCTAATATTTTAGACATTTGCTAACCCTTTTATTATTCTGAAAATGCAAATTTAAATAAGATATGTAATTTACTTTAGTACATCGTTAGCTTTCTTTATTAGCATAGAGACTCCACTGCAGAGCCACCATCCTAGGGAGGCATTGAATTAGATCAATTTTTAATTAAAAGACATCATTACTAGAAATAGTTCGCAACTCCAAGGAATTTCACTCGTGTGAGTATCAGTAGAGGAACAACTATCTCAACAAGTTGAAGTACAATGAAATTATGAAACTTTATGAAGCATATTTTACATAAACCTCGGGACTCAATAGCCAAATTAAGATAAACTTAGAGACTTTTTCGGATCCATCTGGATTTAAGAAAGGTAGTGCATTTATTTTCCCAAAAGAAACTTATCGTAAGAAGCAGAATAGTGGAGAAGATTTTATAGCAGTTATGGAATCACGGATTATTACTTTTCACAGGGAGGAGAATAGGCAAATGGCTTTTAGAGGAAGGGTAAAGCCAGAGAGATTAAATATAATCCTAAAACCGCTCTCTGATACAATTCATAGGGATTTGATCAAAGGGCTAGGAGAGGAGCACTTTGACTATGATTTTACCATCTGAGTAAACGAACAAGTTATTAGACTATTCATTACTTTGGAAATCTTCAATGGAACGGAAAAGGATAGGGTTATCAGAGCTACTAGAGCAATCTTTGAAGAAGAACTCCCACTAGGTTTGGAAGAGGCAGTAAATGGAATAGATGTAGACCTAACTATCCCATTCCCTGAGCTATATATGAAAAAAGAGCTAGTGGACCTCCCTACCATTCCCAACTTCCAAAGGCTCCCAATTCTCTTTTTCAAAGATGAAAATAAATTTGATGAGGTATGGCCCTCTATGAGAAAGAATCTTGACTTCCTCATAGCATCAGTGCTTAAGGAAGAGGTGGATTTGGATGAGGTCCTTGACTATTGGAGGGTGAAGGGATTCGAGGTACCACTGGAAATGGACATGGCATCATCAAGTGATATCAGGATCATAGCGCCTCCGGTGAAAAGATCTTCCAGAGAATACAAGGCGAAAAAGGAAGAAATCATCGTCGTCCACAAGAAGGATGCGGACTGGGACTACAAAATCATTAGAAGGGATTAGAGGACATGTTAAATATGGTCTTAAAAGGGTTTTTTTGATATCTCGTATAACGTTTCTTAAAAAAAAAAATTAGTATGTTTCTTAGGTTAAGTTTTAGAAGAACTATGACAGGTATGGACTAGTAATGTTAATTTACAGACTTTAAAAGTTATATATAATAGTAACATGTTTATAAGAGTAGTTTCTTCATAACATCAAAGCATCACAAAATTCACTAATTAAGATAAGATTTTCTAGTTTTATAGAATGGGTGTGAGTTAGTTTGTACAAAATTATCTATGGTCCCGAAGATGAGAACAAAATTATAAATCCCTTGATTTCTTTAGCACATGTTACTCTCTTAAAATCTTTTACTTTATTAATCTTTAATATTCTGATTTTAGCTCTACAAATTAAAAACAAATCTATGCTCATTTGTCATTTAGCAGGTTAAGAATGTTAGGGTTAAATAATTTTTGTCCCTTTAATAGGTTAATGACTCTTTGCATCCCTTAAGAATAGTAAACGCTTACGTTTTGAAAATCCACCTTCCTAAGAAGCTAACCCTTTAAAAATAAGAAAAGGAAAATAATAGCTATCCTGCAACCTCTAAGTAGATGAATAAAATGTCTTCTCCCATCAAGCTAAGAAGCTTTCATAAAAAGACATTCTTTGATGAGGTTATTTCCTTCAGCAGGATCAGAATTAGGATTCTAATGATCAAGTTTAGTATAGTTGTTAGGGTAGTATCTATTATTTTGGTTAGCGAATTTAAGGAGAATACAAACAAATATAGGGTAAATATAGATATTCCAACAATGTTCATTGCATCAGCCCTCCAAGTTGATCCAAATATAGTGATCATTGGAAATTTATGCAGAAGGATCTTCAAAAGAAGATATTTAGGAAATCTGGACAAAGTCCTAAAAAGCATAAGGTCAGATTTAACTATTACAAATCCAAATAGATACGAGAAAAGTATGGTTTCCACTTATCCCATTCTACAGGTAGAAGATTGGGATAAATACATTGAGGAAACTCCCTCCATTAGAAGGAATCTAGATTTTTTGTTTTTCTTCACTCATCTCCGTCCTCCCCCAATAGTTAATTGGATGAATGATTTTATTATGGAAGATGGAATAAGGCTCAAATTGGTAAGAGAAGAGAAAACTCATCAACATCTTCCTGCTCTTCTATTTAGAATAGAATACCCTCTCATTCAAGGATTTATCTATGCCTTTCTTCAAATGATCAATCTAGAAAAGATGAGCAGGGATAGATAAAAATCTAGTAACGGCCTAAACTATTGATAACATTGTCAGGAGGTAAAGCTATGTAAATAATGGCAAGATTTTATATGACAAGAATCTTATCTAATGACTCTTTCTTATTAGGTTTGATGAGTATAGATAAAGATTAATTTAAATGTACTTTTTTCTTTTACTTTATGACAGATCTACACTTGTTGAATCTAGTTTAATTATATATGTTCCTATATAGCAAAATAGCAGCCCACTTTCTAGGACAATTCTCTCTATTTTTAGCTTAAACTATTATTCCATCCTATATCCACAGTGTTTGGTTTACACCTATAGCTTTCTATTTATTCTATCTTATCTGGGTAGGACTGGTTTAGCTCGGGACATATTTCTTTCTACTTTTAGCTTTTCTTATCCCTTTTTTAAGCCTCTGTTTCCCTCCCTCCTTTGTAATGGTTTTCATTAATAAATATGCTTATGATGCACTTCCCTTGACAGTCTGTTATACTGAAGTTGAAATTATATATATCGACTAAAGGTAACAAACTATCAGGAGAAATCTATCTTCTTAGACCCAATATATAAGCTCTGGTGGTTTATCTAGAGCAGACTTCCTATCAAAATTTTTGGATCATCCGCCTGGAAGTATGTAGTTCTCACTTCTCCTTGTTTGGCAAGATTGGAGGAGAGGAACTGAAGGGACTCCTGCAAGGTTTAAGGGAAGGTTCTTTTGGTTAGAATATTTTGCATTCTTAAAAATTCATTTATTTATGTAAGCTGTGTAGATCTAGACTATGTTTTCATTTAGAGTGTTAGTCTTGTCCTTCTACCCAACTATCTTTGGGCATAGCATCTTTAGAGCTTTCAAGCGTCTTGTGATTTTCCAAGTTCAATTAAAATAATCTTATGTGGGTGTAGGAAGTAATTAAGGAGCTCTATTTCTAGTTTTGTAAAATTACACTTCTATATAACATACAAGTTTCTATTAAACAACTTATTTAGTTAGTTTTGGGTTTTTAATAACTAATTTATTTCAATCCGGTTTGAAGATATTGGGTTTCTATTATCAGGTTTATTGAGCTTTTTTAGTAGTATCTTTTGTGCTCGGGTTAATAAAACATTCTCTTTTCTTTTCTTTTTTCCATATATGTTTCTTTTCTCTTTTTTAGTCTCATAGGTTCTTGTTATTTTATCAAGCTCATGACTGTATACATGGATATGAACTTTTTAAGGTTCTTAACAGGGTATTATCTTTGCATTCTATATTTCATAGCAGTAGTCATCTTTAACTCTTTTGGAACCATTATTTCTGAATAGAGATTGAGTGATATAATTTTCATTGGAAACTAACAAGAAATATAGTTTTGTGCTCAAAATTTTAGCAAGAAAGATTGGTAAGGTTTTTGTAGGTTTTGAAGAAATTACATTTAAAAGGACATCCATCTCAAAGAAGACAAAAGAAGACATAAGTGTTAACTCTTTCTTAAGAATAAGGATTATGAAATTATTATGTAAAGGATGGGGATGCCCTCCTAAAATTATGTATACTAAAAAATTGGACTTAGATCCCAGGCAAGGCTGGAGGGTTTCTCAACCCTGCTCTTCCCTACCAGCGCTTGCACTGAGTAGGGTCAATGTATGTATTAATATGATCAATAAAGTTTTGGCCTAGGCCTTTTACCAAAAAAAAAAATCAAATTTAAATTTAAAAAAATAAGATTTTGATTTTAGTTAAGGGTTTAGAGAAGTAAGGACTCTCCTAACTGGAATTTAGTTGAGAGATGAGTGATGTGATGTTTTGACATCATGAAAATTAATGGGTATTGATTCTGAGGCATGTCCATCTCCTTAAAATCAAAAGTGGGACTTAGAAGATTTGCATTGTAAGCCTTTTGAGTGTTCAGAATTGGGGTTTGTTGACGGTCAAGCTCTGTCTAAGGCATGGAGGCAAATTTTTCATTGGTGTCCTCGGGTCATCTACTAGGTTTCAGGGGGGTGCTTTACATTCTGCATTTGCGGAATGTTTTTAAATTTGATCATGTTGAATTTTGGGAAGCAGTGTGTTTGATGATAGGTGATGAGTTTCTTAATTTGGATCTCTGTCCCAGAACAAATATGCACATCTCCTCACTATTTTTGGCTCTGACATTAACTCTTGGCTCATCAAAAGAAAGTGAGGGTTGCTCAAACGTGCTTGGAACCCAAATGGGTTGGTGGGTTGGTGGAGATTGTTGGGAGGGTGGAGTTTGGTGTGGGATTACATATGAACCAAGGCCTGTAGTGGCACATTGGTGGTGGAGAAGTGAAATTAAAGCCTCTGGTCATTTGGACCTCCTTGTGTCCAATGGAATTGCATATGGTGGATGTACGGAAGGGATGGCGGGATGTTTTAGCTTTTCTATATTTTGTGGAAGTGGAGTTTCAGGTACAGGAGGTTCAAAAGGAGAAGGAAGGTGAAGCATATACTGGTGAATTCTATGACCCCTCTAGGGAAGGATGGAATCTCTGTCCCCCATCGAGAAATCCCTCCCAAATAGTCGACTAGTCGTGGTGTCTGGGTACGTGGTGCAGTGGCAGAGTTGGTGAGTCTCGAGAAGCATATGGTGGTTCGTTGGGACCATATTTCTTGAATTTCTCTAGGGAGGAGGAGGCGGGGTAGTTTTTCAAATGACTGTGAATGTCCCTGCCTTTTGACTTACCTAGTTTTGATACTATGGGTTATTGTTCTTTGGTCTATGATTTGTTCACTTTTTGGTTTGCTTTGTTTGTAGAATGTTTTGTGCTATGGTGTTAATGCCAGGATATTTTTTTGTGTCATGTTTGCAAAGTTGCAGTTGGTGGGAGGGATGAATAGTAGTATCTACCAAGTTTGAGTGGCTATGTAATTAGTCTTGTGGGGATCAGTTGAATCTGCCATTATAGTGGCTTTGTATCTAGATGTAATCTGTTGTTTTTTGAATTAATAGAATCAAAACTTATAATCGATCAAAAAAAAAGATTAGGGTTTAGAGTTGGTATTAGGATTAGGATTAGGCTTTTGAAATTATGATTAGGGTTTAAGATTAGGATTAGGGTTTGAGGTATGGATTATTGTTAGATTTAGGGTTTCTATCATAATTAGTATTATGGTTAGATTTAGAGTTTTGATTAGGGTTGGGGTTTAGAGTTAGAGTTAGGATTATGATTAGGATTTAAGGGTTTACATCATGTTAGGATCAAGGTTTAAGATGTAAGATTGAGATTATCATTAGGATTAGGGTTTGTATTAGAGTTTAGGATTTAGAGATAAGATTATTATTAGGATCCAAGTTCAAGGTTTCAAATTAGAATAATTATTAGGATTATGGTTAGGTCTATGCTTTATGTCATGGTTGCAGTTAGGCTTTAATGTCTAGGTTATGACTTAGGCTTCGAGTTAGGAATATAGTGTACAGGGTTTACATGGTTAAGATTATGGTTAGGATTAATTTATAATTATATTACATTAGGATTATTGTTAGGTTTCAGATTATTATTAGGATTAGAATTTAGGTTTTAGGATAGGGATTATAGTTAGGATTAGGGTTTACATCATGGTTACTATTATGCTTTTGGGTTAAACAAGCAATGATCATAAGAAAAGGAAAACAAACAAAATCAATCAAAGGCATTTCTCAACATCACCTATCACAAAAAAACTTACCATGAATTGTTCTTATCATGTTTTCTGAGTATCTCAATGATGTTCATGGACTAGAGGAATGAAGAAAAATATATGAAACTTTCTTTTTCTGTTGTCTGTTCTTATCAATATTTTATTATCATGTCTTCTAAGTAACTCAAGGATGTGTATGGACAAGAGGAACAAAGACAAGGGGCGTGATCATTTTCTTGATTGTTGTTTGTAGGAACTAAATTTCCTTGTTTGTTTTCATCGAGCAATTTCTTAGTATTATGTAAATTGGACAAATTTGCCCAAGGATATGAATGATAAAGGTTTATTGTGGGTACATCAAAAAGTTAGTCCAAGGATATGAATGTACAAGTAATTGCAAACAACACAATAATTGCACAAGAACAAAAGAAACTCTTGTTTTTTTCTTTCTTCTAACTAACACTAACATAAGTAAGTACTCTGGTTTATCATCGACTTTGAAATCCATCGATGTTTCTACTTATAGCAAAGAAAAACTCTATGATGAGAAAAATCATAACAAAAAGGTTGAATGAATAACACTCGTGGAAGATTGAATCTCATTCTAGGGAAACTCATTTTATTTTTGTATTTATCTTACTTGATCAAATCACCTCAAGGAGGGAAATCTATCTTCAATATGGTTGATTATCACATCTAAGATCCTTACTTTCATTATTGATCACTATCTTTGCAATATCATCATTAGGAGCTCAATCAAAATTTCTTCTAAATCAATCTTCCTCCTCAATGCTACATCAATACAATCTTCTAAATAAAATCAAAATTCTTCTAATCTAATGTAAACTATCATCCAACATCATTCAATCTTTTCTACCAAATTTTGATCTCACTCTCAAGGGGGCATCATATATTATAATCAACATCCTTTAATCTATCAATCTAGATCATCAAAAATCTTGTTGAAATCAAATTTGATGTATCATTTTTTTGTCATCAAATTGAATATCCATACCAAATTTCTTGATCTTATTAATTGAACAGGGGCATGTCAGTTTCATTCCATCAAGTTGGAACTTTCAGATAATTGACTTCATTAAGACCCATATTAGGTTGATTATCTATGTCTATTGACTAAATATATTTGACAGATGTTCATTTGCATCACATCAAATGGACTATTTGAGTTATATTATGTTGACCTTCATTCAAAAAAACTCAAAATTCTCAAATCTAGACTGGTTTCATCACTCCATATCAAACTTATCTCTAAATCAACATCATCTATTCTTTGAATCAATGTGTTGCTCCCACATCAATTCTAATGGATGGAACTTGCCTACAAGAATAGTGTAATTATTTGATAAGAAAAAACCTCCCTGAAAATGATAACCAACAAACTTTCCATGCTAAAATTCAGCCCATAATTCTCTCAATAATAGACTTCCAATCTGCTTCCTTATTTCAACCCACAAAAAAAGGAATATCTAGATATATAGAAGGAAGTTCTTCTTTCGCAAAACCTAAAATATTCAAAATTTTCTTTAAAATAATCTCATTCATTTTAAAGATATAGAGTTTTGACTTGTGAACATTAATTCGCTGACTTGAGACAACCATGTAGAGGTCCAACATATTATTAATTTACTTTGTTTCTTGAATACTTGATTTTCCAAACAAGAGAGTATCATCAGAAAATAGGAAATGCATGATGGAGATAGATGTACCTTCAATGTGAGCCCCCAACCATAATCCCTAGTCATTTCTAACCAGGTAATTATTATATTAAAAGCCTCTGCCATAATTATAAATAAAACAGGAGATAAAGGATACCCTTGACTAACACCTTGAGAAGCAGCAAAGAAGCCAGCTGGAACACCATTTATTAAAACTAAAATATGAGCACCCTTCAAACATGTTGAGATCCATTTACACCATTTATCAAAAAATCCAAATTTGGGTGCAATTTTGAGGAGAAAAGACCAATTTAATTTGTCATAGGTTTTCATCATATCTAGTTTAACAACAAACGCTGAAGAATTATTTGTGGTTATGGAATGCACACTTCATGTGCCACAAGTGATCCTTCCATTGTTTCTTTCCCCATAACAAAACCACGTTGTTTTGGAGAAATTATCTTCTTAATAAGGGGTTGTAACCTCATATAAATAGCTTTAGTGAAAATCTTGTAAAGTGTGTTACACAAAGAGATGGGCCTAAAATCTACAAAAGTAGAAGGCTCCTTAACCTTAAGAATAAGAACGATATTGGTTACATTGAATTTTTTTAGCATAAAAGCACTCTTTCTAGACTCTTCAAGGGTAGCCAACAAATCAAAACATATAACATCCCAACATTTCTAAAGAACAATGGAGTAAATCCATTCAAACCTAGAGCCTTATCAGGATGCAATGAAAACACTATCTTACAAATTTATGTCATTGTGAAAGAAGTCATTAATGTTTGATATCTTGAGGATTTATTAATGAAGGAATGACATTAATAAGCTCCTTATCTTGCAAATCGCCAAGAGTAGGAGTGGGAGGGGGAGCAAGAAGATTCTTAAAAAATCTAAACCCATCATCTTGTATGCCTTGAGCATCTTAAATCAAGTTACTTGAAGATGCTTCCTTAATGGAAAATATTGTGTTGGTTGCGTGCTTTTGTTTGGCTGACATGTGAAAAAACTTTTTGTTCTTATCTCCTTGTTGGAGCCATAGTTCCCAAGATTTTTGTCTCCAATAGTCCTCTTCTCTCTTACACAGTTCTTCTCAATCTAATTGTAACTATTTTTGTTTTGTATAGGTAGCTGAATCCAACCCATGAGAAATAATGTGATCATTTAACTATGCTAGTTCTTTTCCCAGTCTAACTTTCTCAAAAAAAATCACAAAAGCTTATGAATTCCATATTTTAATTTGTGATTTAACATGCTGTAATTTCTTAAAAAATCTGAACATTTTTGTACCTTCTTGATATGGTGCACTAACCCACCACTATCTTAACAATGCATGAAAATATGGATGTCAGAACCACATTCTCTCAATTTGAAAGAGGGTCTATTTTATAGTTGTGACAAAGGCACTAATTTAATGATACTCTAAAAGCATGGGGAAATGGTCAGACCTTGAGTAAATTAATATTTTTGATTGAAGAGTAAAGTCTAACAACTTCCAACACTGAGATACAAGAAACCTATCTAACCTTTCTGCAATTTGAAGAAAACCCATATGTTTATTTGTCCATGTGAAGGTACCATTTTGTGGAAAAATATCTATCAAAGCATTATCATTTATGAAAGTTGTAAAGTCTTCAATTGTTTTAGTGAGAGGGAAAATGCCACCTTTTTTCCTCGCTAATGAAGTTATTGCATTAAAATCATCAACTAATGCAAAATTCTGATCTGATTTAGAGGAATAATTAGTTAATTTATATATTTAAATAATAAATCATAACTAATACAAAACTCTGATCCAATTTAGAGGAATAATTAGTTAATTTAAATAATTAAATAATAATTATATAAACTATAGAAAAGTGGAAATTGAATTTACTTAATCAATAAAGATCAATTAATTAAATAAACTTAATTATTTAATTAATATTTAAATAATTATTAGGTGATTAAAAGATTGGATTTTTTAGAGAAAAATAGACAATTAATTAATGATTAAAGAACCATTAATAAATAGAAGAATAATTAGTGACTTAACGTTAACTTGCAAGATGTCTATTTTTGGGTGTCTACAAGTATGTGTCTTGTTTTCATTACTATCATGTTGCCTATGTTATTCTAGGATGTCTGAGGCCAGAATGGTAAGGATGGAGCATAATTTTTTTCTTTGTTTTGTGTTGTGGAGTGTGTTTAAATTAAGTATGTGGACATAAATTCAGAGTGTCTTTTATAAGAGCCTTCACATATCAAAAAAGTATCTAATTGTAGAACATGTTGCAAACAAATAACTTAGGTTGTGATATGTCTCAGATACCTTGATTCTAAATATATGTAGTCATAAATGGATGACAAAACACTCCCTTTCTATTAATAAATACAAGTGATACTCAGGTAATCTTGGACATTTTGGTTCAATTATACCATGGTGCTTGTACTTTCTTGCAACATAAAAGCTCAACGATGACATAAATCATGCTATTAAGTACAACATGACTTTATCCATTATTATATTTTTCATATTCATTTAGATTTCACAATTGCATTAAAATGCATTTGCATTAGCATTTGTACATTTACATACATGTTTGCATTATCATTTATCAAGTATGTGGTAACTTTTATGCAAAATTTTATTACCTATGATCCCATGTGTCTATCCTTTTGAATCTACAAAAAGTCTTCCTTGGTCAAAACATCTTTTCATTTTAATTGATTGAGTACATTGGACATACTAAAAAAACATGGCATTGTCATTTTGATTAAGTAAATTATTACACTGCATTCCATTTATTATTATATTGCATTGTATCTCATTAAATCATAAACATGGAATTTTCATCATATATTTATCATATAAATAGTTAATAAACCATGTCATATAGAACCATATGCATAAAAAGTAATCATAAAATGTGTATCACCTCATATAGTATCATAATAGCATCATGCATATAGAAATAATAAACATTGCATGTACATCAATATTGTAAAACCATAATAAATATCATACATATTAGTCCAATTGTCCATCATATGACATTGTAAAGTGGTGAAAATGAGGATGGTAGGTATGGTTTTGAACAATGTCCCTAATAGAGATCCTAAACCAACATTCTCCACAATACATATGAATTGATAATGATAATTAATGTGAATCTAGAAATTCTTGAAATTTAGATAAGATGAAATACATACCTCATAATAAAATTGCTCTGGAAATACCTATTTTTTGGTGTTTGTACTCAGTTTCAAGAAATTCTACAATCGGATTTGGGACAAGAAAATAGAGATGGAGAAAACCCAAAAAGATTTTTCTTTTCTGAGGAAGGTCAACCTTGACCCAAGGACAAGGGTAAGATCTTACCCCAGGGCACAATATTACCCCTTTATGTCGACCTTGACCTTCACTTCTTTGACAAAAATTATGTTCGCAAATCCCGTAAGTTTGGCGAAAAGGGTACTCAGATCTGCTCTACAACTCCCAAGATAGCTATTGGCAAGTTGACTATACTATTGTATATGACTAGATATAGTGTTTTCATTATGGAAACAAAGTCATATAGATTTTTTTAGTCAGTGCACATTATCATAAGGTCAGAATATGGCTAAGTATAAAAGACTGGACAGTTAGCAGAACAGTAGTAGATTAGAGTATCAGCGCACGTGCATATGACTGAGTTATGGTATGTGCCCTTTAAGTTGAGATGGTAAGTGTGTATTCATGCTAAATATAAGAGTGCATGATCATATGTGACAATATGATGAAGATACAGGCAGTTGAAGAGGTACCGCTAGTGAACACTAGAACAAAACAGAGTATGTAGCCAACTGTCACTATTTTTATTAGCGGTTATAATATTATTTTGTAAAGAATATGAACCTATTGTAATTAGGTTTTAGACATGTAAACATCTTTGTTTGTAAACATGCTTGAGCCAATTCACTTGGAAGTATTGTATGTAATCGATTATAGGCTGACCTAGTTAACTATTTTGATAAGCGCATATAAATATGAGATGTGCCTTTGTAATAATGTATGGAAGTTGATATAAAGATAAGCTAAGAAGAGAAGAAGTATGTGAAGAGTAGTTAGAATGTATTAGAGCTTTGCAAGAGGTCAAAGCATTAGCACATCAAAGGAACTGATCAGACAAGAAGTGTCACAGCACCAGTTCATCTAGCAAATATAGTGTGTATCTAAGATCAAAAGGTTGTAGCCTTCACCACTTGAGTAGTGAGCTCTAGGATAGTGTGTCCCCACCCCTAATAGGGTTATTGTAAAAGACTCCTAATAGGGTCCAACCCTTGACAAGGTCACTGTACTAAAAGCATTGTAAAGAACAACTCCTAACAGGGTTGCAGATCTTCTAATAAGTATCATAAGATACTAGTGCAATTCTTAGTGGGTGTTAATTCCCATCGAGGGTTTTACCCATTTGGGTTTCCCTGTAACCATAGTGGTGTTATATTTTGTGATTGTTTATCTTGCTTACATTAATGTTCATTTTAGTACTTAAGAAATCAAGTTAAGTTTCAAGAGTAAAGTAGAAAGATTAAATATAGTGAACATTGATTCAACCCCCCCCCCTCCCAGTGTTCCCATTCCTAACAATTGGTATTAGAGATCTAGTCCTCTAAAGAGAAGTTTAACCACTTGAGGAGATCAATGGCTTTAGAAGAAGCAAAACATCTGAAGAAGAATCTTATGGTAGCTCTTGAAGACCTTGACAGATCTGAGAAAGAAGTTGAAGAACTAAAATTGAAAGTTAGTGGTGCACAAGTATTCATCAAGAAGCTAAGAAAAGATTTGAAAGATTGTTCTAACAATGATTTAGGGATAATGGTCAAAAGGCTAAATGAAGAGAACACATCTTTGAAAGATCGGATTGAAGAGTTGGATGATAAGCTAACTAACAATCAAGAAGTCTATGAAGAACAGATCAAAGAGAACCTTTAACTAAATGAATAATTGAGGCAAGCAAACATGGAAATCTTGGAACTAAGAAACAAAAAAGAAAATTGGAATCCAAATTGAAAGAAGAAAAGAATCACATTGATAAATTACACACAAGAAAGGATCTGATATAATCTTAGTTATATGCTTGGAAGCTTAAAGGAGATACTAGCGGCATTGGATATAATGAAGCACAAAATAAGATTGATAACATGCGAGAAAGGATGAAAGCACCAGAAGACACCATAGATGCTAAGAAGACAGGCATGGACATATAGCAAGGAATTGTAAAGAGGTGAGACTTTTCAATGGTTATTGTTATTCATGTAATAAATTTGGTCATAGAGCTATGAATTGTAGAACAAGTCAAAAGAACAAGACTCAGCATAATGAGACAAATCAAAATCAACCAAATGCAAGAAGTTCTCAGAGTATTACATGTCAGATATGTAATTATAATGGTCACTCAGCTAGACAATGTAAAATGGTTACCCATATCAATGTGCCAAGGAATTTAAGGCCTCCAGTTATTTGTCACTCTTGTAAAAAGGCTGGCCACATCTCTAATTTTTTTAGATCAAGAATGAAAAGTCAAGAAAGCCCTAAAAATCCAAAAGAATCAATATTGGATACCGAAGGAGAAGTCAAGTTTGTGAAAGCTTCAGAAGATGCGAGATTGATTTGGTCAGAGGCAAAGAAGGATAAGGTTGATGAGTATATATTGGATGCATCCACAATGGACGCAACCTCTACATCTAGATGAACAACCCTTAGGGTCATAGGGGGAGCTAATTTAGCTCTAGACCCCTACGCAGCTAGTATACTCACCCTCAGAGTATGCACCTTTGGATTTAACATCTTGGAGACAATATGATTCTATGTGCAAGAGCATACTGCTTAATCAATTGCAAGATGGAAGTTGGAAAATCTCACTCAAATTCTTGTTTATGCAGTAAGCATTAATGGTGTAATTTTCACTTTAAACTACACAGAGACTTGCAGATCACTCATTGCATTCAAGTTAGAGAAATTGGAGATCATAGAAGACCTAGCAGTTGATTATGAAGTATTGAAGTTTGATTCACCAGTGAAAGAGTGTGATTGATCAGTTACGAATCCCTAATCCATCGTGATGATTCAGAAGTTCTTAAAAACTGACTTGAAGTTATAAAACAAGTTATGGCTACACCTATTGTGTTTGATGTTGAGAAGAGAAAAAGATATGTTTTTAAGAGGCACCCTTTTAAGTCTACCCTAGATGACCTAGAAGGTGCATTCTCAAGAACTCTTATGGGCATCATGCATGTTGAAGGCATCCATGCATACATTTACTGCAACAAAGAACTAGTTGGAATTGATAGGATTAGAGTGCACATTGAAACTATGATAAAGCCAGACAAAACCTTCCTAGATGAGTTTTCACAACTAGAAAACCATCTCATAGTTGAATATGCTATGGCATATGAGTTTTATGAGTCTAAATGGATCAAGATATTGCTCAATAGGATTCATGACGACCTATTCTAGATAGGTGAAGTACTAGTGAGAATCATAGGAGACCTTATTCATGAAATGACAGGCCTTTCAAGGTTAGGTGTCATTCTTCCAATAGGAAAGGATGTGAGAAAATTAGTAGAACAGGCATGTAAGTCAAGAAGTGATAGGTGTGGAATGATAATTGAGCCTATAGAGGAGAAAGACATCAAATTGATATCTATGATATTAGGTTATAGGTTTTAGCACACCAATAGGGTGAATAGTGTGTTCACAACCACTATTCTTGTAGTAATAAGACTTGTCAGAGAAAATGGTGAGTTAAATCTATGTGTGATCTTGTGCACACAATTGATAGATAATATTAGAGCCATCAAGCATGATAAGACCAAAATATTCAGGTTTGGGTCTTTGATTATCTACATGTACTTCCACATACTTGGAAAGGTCTCAGATTTGTATTTAGACAAGAGTTTACCTACAATGGCATAAATATCTCTTAAGGCATCTACTGAGATTACATTGAAGGACTACATGGAGTTGGAATTAAACACATTCAGGATCATAATGCAGATGAGGTACAGAATACTAGAGAGTATTGTTGAGAAACATAAAGACAACATTTTCTTAATGGTAGAGACTGATATAACATGTATGGAAGCAATTGAACCTAGAACAAAGTGGATCCATCCTCTTGGATATGAGGTTGAGGAACCAATATTAGAATCATATGCACAATTACTACTTTTAGCACCTAAGGACCCTAATGAACCTAGGTGGGGTACTTATGAAGAAAAGACAAGGGAAGTTGATGCAGTTTTGAACAGCACAGCAACTAAGAGGAAAGCCTCTAATATTACATCTGAGATACTCAGAATTCATGGTGTAACACAAGAAGACCTTGATAAAGAAAGAGAACAAAAGATAGGAATGTAAATTGAGAGTGCATCCACAGTGGAAGCTAAGTCTGATGATCCAAAGATGAAGAAGGTCAAGATTGAGAAGATTGGTGGTCAAAAGGATAAACAGGGTAAAACAAATGTTATCCCTCCTGTGCCTAAGGAAACAATTAATCTTACATCACCTCCTAATTATAATACAATGACCAAGAGGAAGAAGGAGATAGGTGCAAGCCACCCATCCTCATGAGAAACTAGAAGTAAGAAAAATTCTCAAGCACCTCCAGAGGTAGATTTCAGAACTAGTCTTCAAGCTTTGAGAACAAGGATTGTTGATGAAGGCAGATTAGATCAGATAGGAAAGTTTTATCAGAAGTACAGTGAAATTTACAAATCAGAGATTCATGGCATGATCATAAAACATATGATTAAGTTCAAGAAGATAGTCTTGGAACTTAAGATGGTCATTCTGGACAGTGTTTGGAATATCTTGGAATCCTTGAAGAAATAGGCTATTGAAGAAGATCTTAGAATAAGGAAAAATATTCTAGATGAAAGCCTCCCGGTATGTTCCTTAGAAGAGAAAATACTATTGCTAGATCTAGTGAAGCTACATCTAAGAACAAAGCTAAGAACACTACGCATAATGGACAAGAACTTTGAGTTGACAGCCAAAGAGACAGAGAAAGCTTTTGAGAAATTTTTCTTGAACAAGAACATGTATCCACCCACTGCGTCCACAACACAAGTGCCCTATAAGGAACAAAAGGTGGTAGAAACCACAAATGTACTAGTAATAGGTCCTCAGGATCTAATGCCTATAGTGGTAACACCTACAGAGGTAGTAAAGTTTTCTCCCATGACTAAAACACAAAAGGATGATACAATCTTCATTGATAATGTAGAGATAGCCATGGTGGGAACACATAAAGACTTGGATAAATTTGAAGAATCTTTTCTGAGCACACAAGAATCTGAAATTCTATGTGGTGAAAATTCACCCAAAGTACAAGAAGAAGTACTAATAGAAGATATCTAACAAGTGAAAAAGAAGAGAAGGAGATAGAAAAAGAGATAGAAAAAAAGGAAGAAAAGGTAGAAGAGGAGAAAGGAGAAGAAGAGGTAAAAGGAAGTGAGCCAACAGATGAGCCATCTATTGAAATACCTATGCAAATAAAACAAGAAGTGATAGATAGCACTCCTATCGTACCCTTATCCTTAGCATCATTGTTGACAAGTTTGACACCAAACACCTCAAACATAGACTCTTGGGGAGAAGAAGACGTGATTAATATCAGTGTCCTAGCCATGGAGAAAGAAAAAGAGAAGCAAGTAATGAGGAATCCTCTATTTTTTGAATCAGTCAACATTCTTAATAGCTTGCTACCCTCAGACAAGAAAGTGTCTAAGGTCCATTCAGTTGATGATGTTAGTACTATTAGGAATGGGAACACTGAGAGTGGGGGGGTGAATTAGTGTTCACTGTATTTTAACTTTTTACTTAATACTTTATACTAAACTTAAATGCTTAAGTACTAAATTAAACATGAAACATGAAATCAACACATGACACCAATATGATTATGGGGAAACCCAAATAGGTAAAAACCCAGGTGGGAATTGAAACCCACTAATATTCTACACTAGTGTATTGTGATCCTTGTTAGAAGATCCTTTACCATGTTAGGAGTAGCTTTACAATGCTTTAAGTACAGTGGACCTGGTTAAGGGTCAAACCCTGTTAGGAGTCTTTTACAATAATCCATGTCAGGGGAGTGGACTCACTATCCTAGAGCTCACTGCTCAAATGATGAAGGCTAAAACCTTCTGATATCAGATACACACTATATTTGTTAGGTGAACTATCACTGTGACACTACTTTCCAAATTAGTTCCTTTGATGCATTGATGCTTTGACCTCTTACAAAGTTTTAATACATATCATAGTGTCTTTGCACACTTCTTCTCTACTTTTCATGACTCTTTTTAAACATACATTTCAAATACAATGGGCGCACCTTATATTTATATGCTCATACAAATTAATCAACTAGGTCGGCCCTTAGACCTATTACAAATAACGCTTCCAAATGAATTGGCTTAAGTGCTCTTAAAATTAAACATATAAACATGTTTCCAACCTAAATACAATGGGCACATAGCCTTTACAACTTTACATTACAATCTCATACCAAAATACTAACTATCAGCTTCATGCTTTGTTCACTGCTGGCACACACTAGCTGTGCAACTTCAACTAACTATATCTTTCACATCTTTGCATATCTGATCATGCACTCATAGACTAAGAAAGATTATATTCCAACCAACTTAACTTCTAGGGCATATACCATAATTCATCTGTACACATGTGCGTTGATGCTCTGAGTTGCAGGAACTTTGTACACTGCCCAGTCTTCAACACTTAACTGAATTCTGATCTTTACACTAAGTGCGCTAACTCTAATCTACTATATGACTTTGTTTCCATAATGAAAATACTATATCAAGTCATATACATCAGTATAGTCAAATTGCCAAAAATCTCCCCCTTTTTCATTGATGGCAACAAAAGAATATGGCCAAGTTACTAACTGTCCTTACTTTCAAAAACTTTTTATCTTCTATACATATCTTATATCTCCCTATACATAATGTACTCCATATTATATACACAACTACCCCTTTGACATTAATGACAAAGGTGCATCAAAAAACTATATCTATACATACTTACTAAGGGAAAACATCTAGATATGCAATCTTGAGGTTCTGAATATCGTTCTTCCAAAAAGTTATTAAGGAGTTAACTATTTGGAGATGGGCGCATAATGCATACTGTAGCTTCTCCATATTTTCCAATTCTATGCTTGGACCTTGATCATAGGCTATCATGGCCGCATCAATCTCCTTTATGTTCTGACTGAAAATGTCTAGTGAGGGTGCAAGAGCATTCCTCAACTGAGTCTGTCTAGACCTCATCATCTCCATTTCCTTCTCTGCCATCTCAATTTTTTCCAACTGACATTGATAGACATTTTTACACCTATTCACATCAGTGGATGTGTCTAGAACTAAATTATTTACCTACTCAATCATAGCCTCTGCCTCTTTTACCTTCTTAAGATGGGCATCAATGAGCTTATCCTGATCCATGGATTCTGCAATTAATTTTCTTCCTTGATCAATAAATTATTTTAGGGATGCTTGACCTAGCTTAAGTGACTTCAAGTCAAGTGCAAAATTTCTCATCAATTCATCAAGTCTCTTTTTTAAGTACTTCTCCTCTACTACTATGGACGTAGATTCTTCTAGGCTAGAAAAATTTACTTTGAACTGTGAGATGACTGTGCTCACATCATCAACCGAATGTACCTTGGACACCTTTTTTTCTATGGGAAACAAATTGTTCAATATGTTCACTGATTGCACAAGGAGAGGATTTCTCATCACCTTTTTCTCCTTTGCCTTTTCCATAGCCAAGACATTGAACTTAATTAGGTCTTCTTCTTTCCAAGAGTCCAAACTACTTGTGTCTGGTGTCAAACTTGACAACAATGCTAAGGAGGGAGTGATGGGAGTGTTTTCCATCACTTCTTGTTTCACTGAGACTAGTTCAACAGTAGTTTCCTCTTTAGTTTCTTTGTTTTTGTTTTTTTGTTTTTTTTTCTAATTCTTTATCATTGGATATGTCTTCAATAAGTACTTCTTGATGAGTGGGAGGTGAATTGCTGCATAGGATTTCAGTTTCTTCAATACTGACAAATGCTTCTTCAAACTTGTCCAAATCCTTATTAGTAGCCACCATGGCTATTTCCACATTATCTATGATAATAGTGTTGTCTTTGTGTGATTCTGAGATGGGCACAGACTTATTTGCCTCTGTTTGAGTTTTTTCTATGGGCACTAAGACCTGAGGACCTATCATTGGCACATTAGTGGGCTCTACCACTTTATCTCAGTTATTTGTTACTTGTACTATGAGCACAGTGGGAGGATACATGTGTTGTTCTAAGAACACCTTCTCAAAAGCATTCTCTGTTGTTTGCCTGTAGGGGTAAACTTAATATTGCACAGACATAATACAGGAAATATAATAAACACAGAATATATTAGAGAATAATAAATACTTTCATTAATCATTCTAGACTGGCAAGTACATTCACATAATAATCCATAATCATTCATTCACCCATAGGTGGTGCATATTTATCTACTAAAAGGGGTGTGACCAAACATCGTCACCCATTCCCAACCGTTGACAACTTAACTAACATTCGTTGACAAACTAACACCCGATGGCAACATAGAATTTATGGCTAACATCATCCCCCCCAAAGAGAAAGTCATCTCTAGCGACTTACAACAAAAGGGAGATGAAATACACTATATAGAATAAGAAAATCACTGAGAAGAAGGGGCAGAGGGGCATCCCTGAAAAAGATGAAGTGCTACCCTCCCCATAAATGCTACTCCTAGTAGGTCTTTTTCATCACATCACATTCTTCTCGTGCATGCACCAAAATTGTCTCCAAAACATACTTTTCAGTTGTAGCCTCTGCTAACTCTTGTTCAACCAATACTATCTTCTAAGCCAATATGACCTTGATAGCCACCTGTGCCACCTTCTCTGCTTCCAACTCCTAGGTATGCTGAGCCAAGTGTAGCTCTACTGCCTCCAACTATGTGGTCAACTCCTCCCGAGCTCTCTATGCATCCACCAAGCCAGCCTCACATCCATCCAACACCTACTCTGAGTGCCTCAAAGCATAGTACCCCTCTTGAAATACTTTCTCTAGTGCTCTCTCCACCTCTGGCATATAGACACTCCATGCCTGCAGTAACTTTGGGTCTCATCAACTGGTCTCAATCCACAAAGGTTGATAACTGAACTAATGGGGGTCTAGGGGGCAATGCCCCCATTGCCAAGACCAAATTAGCACTCTCAAACCCACACAGAAGTCCACGGAACACACCATTTTTTTGATTCTCTTCTGATCCCATATTCTTCCTACTAGGTGCTTATATTTTCCTCACTACCTCATTATGTCCTTCCCTTCAGTACCATAGATTGTGCATTGCAAACTATTTTTATTTGTCATCATTTATTTTATTTTATTTTATTTAGAATCTTCTCCTCCCTACTATCATTCCTTGTCATCAATAAACTATATTCTTCCATTCTAATACCATATCCTTGTTCTTATTTATTTTCCTCTTCCTCTGGCTTCCGTACCATAGAAGTCCTCAACACAGACTGCCATTTTTTCTTTTCCCTCTCTACTGTATGGACAATCAGATAATCTTCATAAAATTCTGACTGTATGAAAAAGTATGATGCTATTTATTATCTCCTTTCACCCCGTACAGTCATGGGATCCCATGTTGTTGTACAGATACGAGTATGCATTCTATTCTTCCTATCGTGGTTGTATGGAAGTTCACTCATCTGCAAGTGAATCCTTTTCTATGTGTGGCTTTATGGCTCCTATTATACAACCTCCTTCCATAGTACACAACTCACGTCTAATCTCCTATTTCCATCGTACAACATTTGGCTTTTGTCCTTACTGATATGCACTCTTTTCATATGGTTGTATAGTACTCCAAATGTCTCTCCTTGCACGTGCATGATCTCTGCTTCCATATGGTGAATGTGCACTTTTATAAGTAGTATAGCCTTCTAATTTTCCTTACTATATGGTGTCTTGCTTCCTTGATTTTTCCTTTATATGAATAAAAATAAGTCACTTTCCCTTTCATCATACGACAACACATGTGGTGAACTGGCCATATGGTTAGTCATCGTATAGGACACCATATCTCTCCTACTAACACCATATAGTCAGTCATCATATGGGACACCATATCTTTCTCCCACTGAGGTCGTACATTGGAATTTCCCATTCCGTCATACAGTGTACTTAAAAAAATATTTATATATATATTTATTTTTTAATATATATATTTTTTTCTTTCTTGTTTTTTCATCGTATGATCATGCATAGTCATATAGATGTTTTTTCAATTTAATCTCCTGAGGCTTCTCTGGTCATCCATACAGATGGCTCTTGGGTCACCTGCCTAACCACTCAAGTCATTTTCCATCCTCTCGGTTGCTTTGTCCCTCCTCTCAGGTCCATCCTCTCTAGGGAAGGTTTCAATTTGGTCCCATTGCTGGTGTAATTTATCCATTCATCGAGAGTCCACAAAGTGTGCAATCGTTCCCTCTCCTTGTCATCGAGTCTGTTTTCAATGGCGATCCAAAAGCTTGGAACCATAAATTCTACAAGGACCGTGGTCTCTTTCCTGTACATAAGAAGAAGAAGGAGAATAAATATTTTGAAGGCTGCGGTCTTCCACACAAGATTCCACTCATCACCAACAAGAATGAGCTTAGGTTCCTCCTCCTTTCCCAAACTCATTGGTTTGATAGATGACTCATTATTCTTCATGGGGTTTTTCTTATCAAATTTATGGGTTGGGACTTTTCTTACTTTCTCATCCCCTTTGTTGTATTCACCATACTTAGAGGGAAATATTTCTAGCACCTCCTCAATACTTAGTACATTTCATGCTAGTCGAAAGAGTTTGTAATCCTTTATTTTCCAGTGGAAGAGACCGTTCAATGAATCTGCATCATCCTCTATGTATTCTCCCAATCTTATCATGCCTTCACTAATTGGTTCCATTCCATTCCTTCCTTCATCCCTTCGATCATTTTCTCCTTCAGAGTCAAATTTGGAGGAGGAAGCTATCTCCTCACTCACCAACTGGGTACAGAGATCAATTATGAACTTTTTTCCTCCACTCTCCATCAAAAGGGTATTCCTTTTCCAATTATGGTTCACTTTGTCTATTACTAACCATCCTCTACCCAGTATGGTTGTGTACCGACTATGACTAGTTGTGCCATCAGCGTCCTAAGTCATTTGATACTCTCCTGATCTATACTGAGTAAGTTGAAGGTTGGTAGCCACAAGGTGGGCTTTCCTAGTTTTTTTGCATTGCCTCTAGAAGGACATTCAATCCTAACCCTTTGTCCACTATAGTTTCTGTTAGGATGGTACAAAGGATGCCCATCTCGATGACTGTTGGGTACCTTCCATTGTTTATAGCAAGTATCATCGGGTCTTTTGCAGACCCTCCAGGGATGTCCGTACGTGTGGTATTCGGCTACATGGCCAAGTTCCCCAACAGTATTGTTCCCAAGTGAGGCATGGTGTGCAGGAGGTCCTGGAGTTTCACCAGTACCTCTAATTGTAACATTTTTCTTAGAATATTTTGTTCTGCCTCCCTCCAGCCTAAGGTGGTGGCCATCTCCCATGTTTCTTTCTATGCTTTCATCGTCTTCTCTATTTCTTCCTTACCCTCTTGTGCCCCTTGTTTTTCTTGTGACCGTCTGATGGCTAGTACCCCCTCATCACTTCTCGTTTCGTCGATGTTAAGCAAGTTTGTTAGAAATAGGGAATACTGAGAGGGGGGGGTGAATCATTATTCTACAAAAATATGTTTTTCCCAATTATGGATATAATAGATTATCTTTATACATGCATAACATAAGAAACTAAACAATATGCATAACAATAAAGAATTCATAACACATGATATGTTCTCAAGGAAACCTTGGCCAAGGGAACACCATGGTGGGGATGATACCCACAAAGATCCACTAATCAAAAGTATCTTGTAAAGGATGTTGACCCTATTAGGAGTCGATTACAAACATATAGTGTATCAGTCCTGATTAAGGGACTATAGACCTTGTTAGAAGCCTCAACCCTATTAGGAGTTGTAGTATAAAATTGTGATTAGTATAAAATGTGATTACAAGTTCAATTATGCTTATATATATATATATATATATATATATATATATATATATATATATATATATATATATATATATATATATATATATATATATCTTTATCCAAGGGTAAACATCTAGGATTTCATCCCTTTATATTGTTAAGTCATTATTTTGATAAACAAAATAATCCCTTAACTCTTTACTAGTTCTATCTTCATATTTTATCCTATCGGATTCACACTGTCTTTGGTAAAACTATCATAACTAATTCCGTACATGTTGTACTAACTTGCACTCTAAGATGGGTCATCAATAGTCACCATAGAGTCTATGTTCAAGTGTACAAGCACTAAAATTACTCCATTCGATGTTACAAAATAAAATTATGTTCAGGTTCACTGGTAAAACACTATCTCACACTTAGACAAATTGCAATGCGCTCTATTATACTTTCTCTCTTACCTATGTGCTCTTCATGTGGATAATATGTTTCCATAATGACAACATCTATGTACTCAACTTAGCCAAATTGCCAACAATCTCCCCCTTTGTCATTGGTGGAAACATATGAGAAAATTGGCTAAGTGTATAAGTCAAAATCTCAAAATTTGTATCAAAAATTGTGGCCATAGTATAGAGTATGTATACTATCCTTATAACTCCTCAAAATATAATCTCTAATACAATACTCCCCCTAAGAGTATCAATCCTTATATATATTATCAATTTTCTGCTCAATATCACTCCCCCTTTGACAACAATGACAAAAATAAGGTAGGGAGGGACACAAAAGAAATTTTATCACAAAAAGTTATACCTTGATTTATTTATTGCAAAGCCTGTAGGCTTGCAACACAATCTGCAAAATCTATCTTCATGGCTTCAATCTCCTTCTCCCATGATTTCTTAATGGAATTTGCCACATTAAGTAGTGCGCTTAGTCCATAAGAAGCAATTTCACATGCCTGGAGGTTTCCAAAGTTAAATTTCTAAAAAGATGTCTTTTCTAAAAGACAATCTTCCAATTGTTCTTCAATTATGCTTAACTTCATAGAAACATGCTCTCTCAAAAGAGTGTATCTTCTCAATTTCCTATCTTTTTCATCTTGCACAACTCTGATTTCATCATAAAGTTGCCTAACTTTCTTTTCAACATTAAAAACCTTCACATTAGGACTAGATAGAAGTTTTGTTTCATTTAGGATTTTTGCTTCCTTCAATTTTATCTTCTGAACTACCTCGGCTCTCAAAGATTTTGATTTTGTACACTGTATGTACAAAGATTTTCCAATTTCCAAATGCTTCCTCAAATCCTTGATATAGATATCAAGAGTACTGATATCATTGCTAATATACTGACTAATCTTCAAAAACATTTTAGCCTCATAATCTTCTTGTGCTTTTAGTTTTGCAATATCAACTAGGTTTGTGAATTCAATATCAAAGGTGCTCATTACCTTCTTTTCTTTCTCCATAGGGTTTGTTTCTGAAATTTGTGTAGTCACAATACTTTGTAACTTCTCAGTTAGTTCCTTCAGACATCCTTTGAGACTCTTCACCTTCTTGTTCTTACCAATTATTTTTTTCAAGGACGTAATCAGCTCCAACTAATCATCATCATCTACTTCTTTTCTCAAATGCTCAATCATAGATCCAATTTGAGTCTTCTTTCCAGTCCCAGGAGTAAGACTAATATCTTCTTTGGTGGGAATGGGAATTTGTTCTTCTAAAATAGGTGGTTCCTCAATAGTGGTTTCAATCAACTCTTCTTCTTTTGTAGCTTCATGTTCCTCAAAGGCCGAATTGTCAAAAATGTTCTCCAAATTCTTGAATACATTTTCATCAGTATCCAAGGTGACTTTTGTACCTTCTACATTCATTGTTTCATCTTCAATATTAATAACTGGAGAAGAGGGAATGTCCTCTTGTACTTTCTCACCTGCTTTCTCTTCTGGCACTAATGATTCTCCAACATATTCTGTCATAACCTTGATAATTGTCTGTTTAGTCTCAGAATTTACTTCTTCATACTTGCCTCCCATAATCTGAATTGTTCTCCTTTTAGTCCTTAGATGGGTGCTTAAGGATTTCATGATTTGACTAAATTGTTTTTCATCTCTTATATCACAAAGCTTTCTCACAAACTTTTCTTTGATATCTATCTCTTCATTTGATGCTCTCTTCTTTCTATTCAAAAGTTTATTGTACAAGTCATCAGGTATCTATCCTCGAATTGTATCAAACTTCTTGTCAGTTAGGATCATATGCTTCACAACTGCATTCTCCAGATTAAGTTTATCATTATAATCATAAATATCATAATACTTATTCATTCTTGCAAAATATCCATTCTCAATAATCTTCTCATTTATCTTTTCAACTTTTGGTTTCCAAGCTTTCTTCTTAGTAGGGACATCATCTTTAACATCTACAATCTTTCTTGGTACTGGTTGCGCTAGAGTTTTATGCCTCTTTCCTGGTCTAGTAGCACTTTCCTTAACTCTTTTTCTAGAAGCGGAGGAAACGGATCTAGTAGACATCTTTGTTTCTATGTCCTTCTCAGGTACTTCCACTTTTACCTTAACTAGTGGTTCTTCCTGTGGCACTACCATTGATGATAGTGGAGGGATAGACAAAACTTCATTTTTTCCACTCTCTCTGATTTCTTATGTTGTGTGCTTTGCTACTAAAAACTCTCTCTCTATCATTCTTGTATCTTTCAAGATTTTCTTAATGGTGCTCTCAACTCTTTTCTTAGACTTCTTTTCTTCAATTAGAATCTTTGCGGAGTTGAATTTCTCCTCAAAGGTTCCAAACCTATTACACTGAGTGTCCAAATTACACTTCAGTATCCTGCTAACATATTGATCAGTCTCTACCTCAAATATTTCATAGCCAAGAGGGTCTATGAACTCTGTTCTAGGCTCTACTACTTCAATATAAGTAAAGCCGATATCTACCATAAAACCTATATCATCTTTAAATTTTTCAACAAGAGACTTAGGGATTCTTGATCTGCTAGACACAATATTCTGAAATGTCTTAATAACAAGTACTGCACTCTCTTTAACTTTGTCAATAACATGCTTTCTATATACTACATTAATCCTTTCCATTGTAGTTTGTCCATCATTCCAGTCATTTCCTGTGGTGTAAGGAAATCTCCTCAAAAGATGAAAGAACATGTATGTAATTAGGGATGAGAACCTAAATAGTGTAAGTTTAGTTTTCTTGATCTTCTCCAAGTTCTCAAACAATTAAATTCTAAGAATTTCACACATGTCAAATGGTACCCTATCAACACACATAAGATAAGATGCATGTACCATTCCAACTGACATGTCATCTTCTCTAGAATTAGCACAAAACTTAGTAGTAAGGATCTTGCATAGGTATCTCACATCATCTTGTTTGATCTTACTAATCACAATTCCTCTACCATTATAGGATGAATTTGTTTTGTTAATGACTATTTTCCTCATGTTTTTCTCATTTAAAGGAATAGCTCCAGTCTTAGATAATCTAGTGACTTCATGAATCAAATCAGTTGTAATATCTATCACTCTATCCTCTAGCCAAAACTTTCCATTATGAATTCTACTCAAAATAATCTTAGTGCATTCTTCATTATCAAATTCATACTATAATCCATATTTGACAATCTCATTATGTTCCAAATGATTAAAACCTTGTTTCAGTGACATGTCCTGATTGTAAATCTTCTAATACTCATCTGTGAAATCACTATCATTTACTATCTCTAGTTTGCATCCAAGATAACTTCTGACATTCTCTAAATGTAGAACTCCGTCTGGTACGGATGACAATGCAAACCTAGGGTCTTCTTCTAAGGGTTCTACTGGTTCCCTTTTTTATTTAGGTCTATTCTTATCTTTGACATTGTGAATTAACAAAACATCCATGATTCGTTCTAATTCTTTATACCGATTCAAAGATCTGCCAAGATAAATACCTCAAATTCTGGATTTTAGGGCTTGCATAGATTCACCGCTCAAATCTTTCACCAAATCATTGCAAAATGCTTCCAATCACTACTCTCTGATCTTCTTGACACTTGAATTCACTTTGATAATCAAATAACATCGATCATAACCTTTTATTACTTCAAACTCACTTAGATCTGACATCGCATTCAATTCTTTTGCCGCTTCTTTCCAAAAAGTTGTTCCTGTTAACCTACAAAAACTAAAACTTCTTGCTATTGGAATCATTTTCTGTTGCACCAAAAGCTCGAACTATCAATGCCTGATACAAATGCCATATTTAACCCAATCCATGGGAGATGGTTAAGCCATGTCATGAATCTCCAAGGAGGTTTTGACCACCAAGTCAACAACCTCCCACTCAGCACCGACTGAGCCTTCAACACCCACTGAATGGAGACTTGAACCCATGACCCAAGGCTCTAATACTAATTGTTGGAATCATTTTCCATTGCACCAAAAGCTTAAACTATCAATGCCCGATACAAATGCCAGATTTAACCCGATCCACGGGAGGCGGTTAAGCCATGTCATGAATCTCCAAGGAGGTGTTGACCACCAAGTCAACACTTGCGATCTCAAAAAATGTAATTTTTTCTTTTGCACTCTTAACCATAGCATTAGTACATCATAATCTACCTTCCATTAACTGTGCAAGACTTAGTTCAACATAAATCTATTTCTACACTAAAACTAAGTTCCTACTTTACTATAATTTACATACTTTAAGTACTTTGAATTAGGTTAGGTAAGGATTCATTCTTACCTTCCAATACTTTACCTTCCTAATTACCTTCAATGTTGAGTATGTCTCCTTGATCTGTGCTTTTAACAAACTTCACTTCATCTACATTACTACAACAACCTTTCTATCTGTTACTTACATCTTCATTCCTTCTTGCATTCTTTCTAGGATTAGGGTTAGGATGAAAAACTCCATTGTTCATTCTGCAAAACCTTGTTGTATGTCCAATCTTATTGCATTTCTGACAAACAATTCCATTGTTCCCATATCTTGGTTTGGGTTGATTGATTTGTGATCTACAGTTTCTAGCAATGTGTCCAACCTTGTTGCATCTATAACATGCTACTCCATTTCTTCTATTCATATCTTTAGTAGGTTTCTTATCTGCATTGTTAGTATTCCTAAACATTCTACTACCATAATAATTCTCAATAACTTTATGTTTTCTACATTCAATAGCTCTATGTCCAAAAAAATGACAATTATAACAATAACCATTAAGAGGTTTAAATTGTTTACATGTGCAATCTCTATTCATATGACCAATAGTATTACAAGAAAAACATCTACCTTTTAATTCTCTTTGCATACCTTTAGGTGATTCCTCTTACTTCGGTGATTCTTCCTTTTTAGGTGTGTCTTTAGATTTTTTGATCTCATCAGGATTCTTCTCATCTATGCTTTCAAACATCTTCAGATCTGGTTCCTTACCTTCATCATTTTCTTTGAAAGTGTTGAATCCAAGACCAGTCTTATCATAGAATGGTTTCCCAAAAGATACTTGTTCATCGATCTTCTCACTAGTTGAATATAGCCTTTCAAGTTATTGTTTGGATTGAGTCAGTTCACCTTTCACAATCTTATTGTATTTCTCAAGATCATTATACTGCAAATTGGCTTTCTCAAGTTCTGATGTTACCTTAGAAAGTTTAGATTTCAGATCTTTATTTTAAGTCTTTAGACCTTCATTCTCAGATTTCATATTTTCTTTATTTTTTCTATTTCCATCTTTCAAGCTAAGCTTCAAATTTACTATCTTCAATTCATGCTTAAGGATCTCATTTTCTTGTTTCAAATTTTTATCATGGTCTTCAATAAGAACTTCAGATTCCTTTTCAGATCTCAGATCTTCCAAATTTTTTTTCAATTTCTCAATGAGGTTCTTTGCATCATCATACTTTCTTTTCAAAGTATCTCTTTCAATAGTAAGCAAGTCAATATTTTCAAGAGCTTCTTCAAGATTCTTCTAAAGTTGATCCATATCCATAGAGATCTTACTCAAGCTGCTAGGCTTTCCTTGAATGATTCTTTTCTGAGTAACTAAGCTCTGATACCAATTGTTAGAAATAA
The DNA here is from genome assembly GCA_027943335.1 of Chamaecyparis obtusa. Lineage (NCBI taxonomy): Eukaryota > Viridiplantae > Streptophyta > Pinopsida > Cupressales > Cupressaceae > Chamaecyparis > Chamaecyparis obtusa. The sequence goes on along the minus strand of BSBK01002220.1, from coordinate 750,475 downwards.
GGAATAATGAGAGGGGGGGTGAATCGGTATTCTACAAACTTTATCTTTTTCCCAATTATGGATATAACAGATTATCTTTATACATGCATAACATAAGAAACTAAACAATATACATAACAATAAAGAGCTCATAACACATGATATGTTCTTGAGGAAACCCTGGCCAAGGGAACACCCTGGTGGGGATGATACCCACAAAGATCCACTGATCAAAAGTATCTTGTAAAGGATGTTGACCCTATTAGGAGCCGATTACAAACATATAGTGTATCAGTCCTAATTAAGGGACTATAGGCCTTGTTAGAAGCATCAACCCTATTAGGATTTGTAGTACAAAATGTGATTCAAATGAGCCCACTACCCAAACAAGTAATGTATAATATACACTAATTACAAAATAGGTTTAGCTACATAACCTTATACTGCTTGCATCAATATCACTTCTCTTCTCTTTTACTATTGCTATTACATATGCTTCATATACTTTGCATCATATCACTTGTTGCTTGTTACAATTTTCTTCTATTTACAATTTCAATTACACTTACATATATATCAATAGCTTTATCTAAGGGTAAACATCTATGATTTCATCCCTTTATATTTTTAAGTCATTATTTTGATAAACAAAATAATCCCTTAACTCTTTACTAGTTCTGTCTTCATATTCTATCATGTCGGCTTTACACTGTCTTCGGTAAAACTGCCATAACTAATTTTGTACATGTTGTACTGACTTGCACTCTAAGATGGGTCATCAATAGTCACCATAGAGTCTATTTTCAAGTGCACAAGCACTGAACTTACTCCAATCGATGTAGCAAAACAAAACTATGTTTAGGTTCACTGGTAAAACACTATCTCACACTTAGACAAATTGCAATGCGCTCTGCTATACTTTCTCTCTGACTTGTGTGCTCTTCATGTGGATCATATGTTTCCATAATGACAACATCTATGTTTCCAACAATGTTGACCCCAAATTTTTTGCAGTTGGCATCCTCATGGTTGCCAGGACCACACCAGCGGTAGAGCTTCTACGGGGTGTCACCCTTGTCACAGTCCCTTGCAAAGTGGCCCCACTAATTACAAGCTCGGTACTAGATCATCGGCTGACCCTTGGAGTCATATTGTATTTGACTCATGTTAGTTTTGTTATTTCCTCTTCTTCCACTACGTTGATTGCCTCCGTACCCATCGGAGGATGCATTATTGTTAGTGTTTTCCCCCCATGTAGATGGTTGCTCTTGGGTAAATAGCACTTTTTGATTCCTCACCTTCATGTTGTATGGGCATTCCTTAGTGGAATGGCCCATGATCTAACAAATGTCACAAAATGCCATTTTGGGACATGAACCCTTTGTATTGTCACTCTTCTTGCATTTCATACACCAAATGTCAACTTCCCCCTTACTGGTACCCCCTTTCATGGTCTTGAACTCCATCATTCTCTCCATGTCCTTTTGGAGTGCCCTGACTTTTCCCTTCAAATCACCATCACTGTCACTGTCATTGTTCAAAGTGTCATCTTCGTCAAAAGAGGACTTGCTTATTTTCTTCTTAGAGGTCTTTTGTTCGCTCTCCAAGTCCATCACTCAATTATAGGCATCTACGTATGAAGTGGGGGGCACTATCTTCATTTTCCTCCATAGGTTAGATTTTAGGCCCTCCACGAACCATTTTTTTTCAGGCCATCTGATGGCTGGCTATCCATTTTTCTGACAAACTCCTTCATTTGGTGACTATAAGCCCACACAGTCTCTTTCTTACCTTGTTTGGTACCGTATATCTCAGAAATAATTTCATTGTCATCCCTCAGGAGCTGAAACTCCTTCTGGAATTCTATCTTGAGTTCATCCCAAGTGGTCACCTTTTTTTGTCCACATTTGAGTACCAGTCGATGGCTACCCCTCTTAGTGTGGCCCGAAACTATTTTACCCATTCTGCATGGTCACTAACTCCATTCGTCAACTAGATTGTCTCGCATGTATGAAAATGTCATATTGGATCTTCCTTCCCATCGCCATTAAATTTTGGAAACTTTTCTTTTTTAGTTTCCATGTTGAATTTTCTAGGTGTCGACTCTGTTTGCAGCACTAGTTGTGTTTCAGGCTGGGATGGTACTACCAGCATCGGTCCTCCATACTTGTTCGGTACCGTATGACTTGTCCCCAAACTACTAGAACTTTCCAAGCTTGGTAGGCTACTGTGATCCTCATGCCCCTCTGTCACTTCGGCAGTCTCAGTGGTAGTGGTATCCTAAACCTCCCTTCATTCGGCTTCCTCTTCTTCCTTCCTTCGAGCTTCTCTTTCTTTCATCAATGGGCGTAAGAATAAGGACACAAACAAGCTCCTTGTTTCCTCTAGGTGATCCTCGTCACTTCTTCCGGCCTCTTGGTTAGATTCCTCCAGACACTCACCTTCACTTACTCTCTTTAGTATTCCTTTGACATGTCATCTGAATCTCTCCCTTCACTCGGCTTGCTGCTATGTGAGTATAGAAATTCTAGCAGCTTGTTCTTCTTTGAGTTCTTTCTTTAAATTTATATTTTTATTCAATTGATTAGGAATAAATTCCATTCAATCATCAATTGATATTCTCTTCCGATGGTATTCCCATCCATCCACTCATTTTGTCACTTTCCAAATTCATTTGGCAATAGCGCCAGATGTTTTCCCTCAGGGGTAAACTTAATATTGCATAGACATAATACAGGAAATATAATAAATACAAAATATATCAGAGAATAATAAATACTTTCATTAATCATTCTGGACTGGCAAGTACATTCACATAATAATAGATAATCATTCCTTCACCCGTAGGTGGTACATATTTATCTACCCAAAGGGGTGTGACCAAATGTCGTCACCCATTCCCAACTGTCTGCAACTTAACTAACATCCATCGGCAAACTAACACTCGACAGTAACATAAACTTTACGGCTAACATTTGTTTCCTATGACACGAGAGGATGGATGATTGATGCTAGCTTCTTTCTTCCTCTTGACTATTGGCTTATACTCTAGAGGAGTGGTAAGGTCAATAGTATCTTTGCGCACAAAAGGAGTATTATCTTCTTTACCCTTATGATTTTCATCTATTTCAACTTTAATGTTCTTCATCTTAGGATCTTCTGCTTCTATTGTTGATGTGTTCTTAATTTCCAATGCTATCTTCGCTTCCCTTGCCTTATCAAGGTCTTCTTGAGAGACACCGTGTATTCTCAAGATCTTAGATGTGACCTTAGCAACTTTTCTTTTTGTTGTAGCACTGTTTAGCTTAGCATCAACTTCTTCTTTTTTCTCCTCATAGGTTCCCCACCTAGGTTCATCAGGGTCTTTGGGGGCTAATAGAAGTATCTATGCATATGCATCAAGGACATGTTCCTCTACCTCATAGCCAAGTGGATGAATCCACTTAGTTCTTGGTTCCATAGCTTCCATGCAACTAGTATCAATTTCAACCATAAAACATATTGTGTCTTTATACTTCTCCACAATGCTTTCATGAATCTTGTACCTCATCTGCATCCTTTCTCTGAAGGTCTTTAATTCCAAGGTTACATAGTCTCTTAAGGTGCTCTCAATGCATGCCTTGTTGGATATCTGTGGCATGGTTGGAATTGACTTGTCCAAGTACAAGTCTGATACTTTCCCAACTATATGAAGGTACATATAGATGATTAAGGACCCAAACCTGAATATCTTTTTCTTGTCATGTTTGATAGCCTTGATATTATCAATCAACAGTGCATGCAAGATCTCACACAAGTTGAACTCTCCATCTTCCTTTACAAGTCTAATGGCTTCGAGAATAGTGCCTGCAGACACATTATTCACCCTTCTGGTGTGATGAAATCTATAACCCAATATCATTGACATTAATTTTATGTCAGGTTACTCTATAGGCTCAATGGTCATGCTGCACCTATCACTTCTGGATTTACAATTTTTCTCCACCATTTTCCTAAATAATAGGGTGATGATTCCATTTGGTGTATTCATCCATGAAGTTTTTATCCCATTTCAACATTGTGTCCATGTGCACCCTTAACCTATCAAGTCCAACAGGTTCCTTCTTACAGTAGATGTAATCCCTTATGTCTTCCACATGCATAATGCCCATAGGCATGCAGGAGAAAGCTCCCTCTAAATCATCTAGGTTTAATTTAAATGGGTGCCTCTTGAAAAAATATATTTTCTTCTTAGCGACATCATAAACAATGGGAGTGGCCATGACTTACTTGATAATCTCTTTCCAATTGAACTTTGAGATAATTTGATGACTTCCAAATCGACGCAACGAACTAGGATTTCTACAACCGTTCAAATGCACTACAAACATTGATAGTTAAATCTCTAAATGTTCACAAAAACTTCCAAGGCTCTTTTTGCTCTCCAATCACTCTGAATTCGAATGCAATGAGTAATGAAAACAATTTTTTGTGTACTTAAAGTGAGAATTCCGCTATTAATGCAAGTTATGTAAACCAGGCTATCACTTCAAAATTTCAAACCTGAGTTCTGCTAACAATCATCATGTGCGCTCTAGCACATAGGTTCATTAACACTCCAAAAACTTAAGTCCAAAGGTGCATACTCTGAGAATGAGTATACTAGCCATGCAGGGGTCTAGAGCTAAATTAGCTCCCCCTATGACCCTGAGGGCCATTCATGTAGATGTAGAGGGTGCGTCCATTGGGGATGCATCCAATACATTCTTATCAACTTTTTCCTTCTTTCCTTTTGACCAAATCATGCTCTTATCTTCTGAGGCTTTCACAAACATGATTTCTCCTTTGGGATCCAATACTAGTTCTTCTGCCTTTTTAGGCCTTTCCTAACCTTGCGTCCTTGATCTACAGAACTTTGAGATATGTCTAGCCTTGTTACAAGAGTGAAAAATGACTGGGGGTCTCATATTCCTTGGTGCATTGACATGAGTCACCATTTTCCAATATTTCATTGAGTGATCATTATAGTTACATATCTGACATGTAACATTCTGAGATTTTCTTCCATTGGTTTGATTCTAACTTGTTTGATCATGTTGAATCTTATTCTTCTTACTAGTCTTTCTATTCATAGCTTTATGACCAAATCTATTGCATGAATAACAGTAACCATTAAAGGGTCTCACCTCTGTACAGTTCCTTACAATGTGTCCAGGCTTGTTACATACAAAACAAGTGTGTTCTCTAGTCTTGCGCTCATTCTTAGGAGGTTTTCCATTGTCTTTGGTTTGATCTTTAGTCTCCTCAGTATTTGTAAAGTCCTTTTTATTATCTGTTCTTTCTCGCATGTTCTCCAATATAGCTAGTGTCTCCTTTAGCTCTTCTTGCATACAATTGAGATTCTATCAAATCAGAACTGGTGTGCAATTTGTCAATGTGATTCTTTGCTTCTTTTAATTTAGATTCCAAGCTTTCTTTGCAATTCCTTAGCTCTAAGATTTCCAAGTTAGCTTCCCTTAGTTCTTCATTGAGTTGAAGATTCTCTTTCACTTGTTCATTGTAGACATCTTGATTGTTCATCAGTTTGTCATCAAATTCTTCAATCTAACTTAATAAAGAAGCATTTTCTTCACTCAACTTCTTGACTTTCTCTTTAAGATCACTTTTAGAGCATCCTTTCAAATCCTTTCTTAGTCTTTTGATAACTAATTGAGCATCACTTACTTTTTATTTTAGTTCTTCAATTTCTCTTTTTGAATTGTCCAAGTCTTCAAGAGTGGCTTCAAGATTTTTCTTTAGATGTTCCATTTGTTCTTTGTCCATGATCTCCTCAAGTGAATAAACTTCTTTCTTGAGGACTAGAGCTCTGATACCAATTGTTAGGAATGGGAACACTGAGAGGAGGGGGTGAATCAGTGTTCACTGTATTTTAACTTTTTACTTAATACTTTATACTAAACTTAAATGCTTAAGTACTAAATTAAACATTCACATAAACATGAAACATGAAATCAAAAAATGACACCAATATGATTATGGGGAAACCCAAATAGGTAAAAACCCCAGTGGAAATTGACACCCACTAATATTCTCCAATAGTGTATTGTGATCCTTGTTAGAAGATCTTTTACCCTATTAGGAGTAGCTTTACAATGCTTTAAGTACAGTGGACCTGGTTAAGGGTCAGACCCTGTTAGGATTCTTTTACAATGATCCCTATTAATGGAGTGGACTCACTATCCTAGAGCTCACTGATCAAATGATGAAGGCTACAACCTTTTGATATCAGATACACTCTATATCTGTCGAGTGAACTATCACTGTGACACTACTTGCTAGATCAGTTCCTTTGATGCACTAATGCTTTCACCTCTTATAAAGCTTGAATACATCTCATAGTTTCTTTGCACACTTCTACTCTTCTTATCACAGCTCTTTTTAAACATACATTTCGAATATAATGGGTGCACCTTATATCTATACTCTCATACAAATTAACCAACTAGGATGGCCCTTAGACCTATTACAAATAATGCTTCCAAATGAATTGTCTTAAGCGCTCTTAAAATTAAACATATAAACATTTTGGAAACCTAAATACAATGGGTACATAGCCTTTACAACTTTACATTACAATCGCATACCAAAATACTAATTATTGGCTGCATGCTTTGTTCACTGCTGGCACACACTAGCTGTACAACTTCAACTGACTGTATCTTTCACATATTTGCATATCTGATCATGCGCTCATATACTAAGAAAGAGTATAGTCTAACCAACTTAACTTCTAGGGTTCATACCATAATTCATCCATACAAACATGCACTGATGCTCTGAGGTGCAGGAACTCTGTACATTGTCCAGTCTTCAACACTTAACTAAATTCTGATCTTTACACTAAGTGCACTAACTCCAAACTACTATATGACTTTTTTACCATAATGAAAACACTATTTCAAGTCATATACATCAGCATAGTCAACTTATGAACAAGTACTATATTGACGAACTTCAAAGAAAACTTTTATAGCTTGGAAGAATCTACATCCCAAGTTGTAGAAGAGAAATACATGAAGAAAATATTGAGTGAACTAGAAACTTTACACTTGACCTAAGTTCATTGAAAATTATTGAAACATCCTTGAAGGATTTTTCAGCTAAGGGAAGGAAGATCATTGTTGATTGTATGAACCAGGATAAGCTAACTGCTAATCACTACATGAAAATCCAAGAGGTAGAAGAAATGATAGACAATGTAAGGAAATTAGAGGAAGATCCCTCCACTGATGTGAACATGTGCAATAATGTGTACCAGGGGTAGATAGAAAAAATAGAAAATGCTGAAATGGAGATGTCTAAAATAAGGGCAAGGCAAACACAGTTCAGGAATGCTCTTGCACCTTCTCTAGATATACTCAACCAGAACATCAAGGAGATCGATGTCACTTTGGTGACATATGATCAAGGTCCAAGTACAAACTTGGATAAGATGGAGAAGCTACAATATGTCTTATGTGTCCATCTACAGATTTTCAATGCATTGATAGCATTTCGGAAACAAGAGATCCAAAATTTGCAAATAGCATATCCAGATGTTCTAACATTGTAAGTACTTATAGATACACTTTTTGAGCACCTTTGTCATTAATGTCAAAGGGGTGGTATTATATATAGAATATGGAGTATCATATATGATGTATATAAAAATTATAGTACAAAGTATAAAGGGAGATATAAGTTAAAAAGAATTTTGTATAAGGGTACAATCAATAACTTCACCATATTCCTTTGTTTCCATTAATGACAAGGGGGAGATTGTTGGAAAGTTGACTATACTATTTTATATGACTAGATATAGTGTTTTCATTATGGAAACAAATTCATATAGATTTTTGGATTCAATGAACATTATCATAAGGTCAGAATATGGCTAAATATAGAAGACTGGACAGTTAGCAAAGCACCAGTAGATCAGAGTATCAGCGTATGTGCGTATGACTGAGTTATGGTATGCACCCTTGAAGTTAAGATGGTGTTAGTTCCTAGAGAGTATTTTACACTCCATGAGATACCAATATGCTTATGATAGATGTTAAGGATTGGTTAATTCCAAATGTGAGCAATCTATAAGCAATTGGACCAACTATAGGAATAAGACTACCCTCTTCTCCTTCTGGCTCTGTAAAACCAAGGTGGGTACACCTGATCCAATAGTATTAACTCTGCCCCTTATTTAAATATTGGATCTTTCAATAGATGACAATGAGAAAGTACTAAACAACAACCTATTGTTCATTGACTCTTCATCACTGGATAGGACAACATATAAATGTAAATGAAAGTAAAGACTGGTATTGATTTAATGATTTGGGATTACAAAGTTTGAATCACTCTTCTCAACATAAAGATAGGAAAATACTGGCCAGTGCCTTATCCATTGGGAAAAATATCAAAAAATAGGATGAATACAATGGTGTCTGAAGAAGAAATGGCCTCTAGACATAAACACAAATATCCCAATTCTTTCCTACTTATGAGAATCCTTCAAATAAATTCCAAGAACACATATTCCACTTTGAGAAATATTTAATCCAACCTTAGGTTGGAACTCAAAGCACCAATACATACACATAAACCTTATTAAAAGATTTAAAGATTCAAAGAATAGAGAAAAGGAGAGACAAAGATCTGAGATTTGTATTAAGTATAACCTTTCACCATGTGCATACAGTATCCTGAATAGCAAGCTTGCAAGATAAGAACATAAACCTTTACTTCTTCTCTATTGTTTGATAAAATGATATTGAAAATTACAATCCTTGACTAAAAGCTACGGTTTCATAAATTCTATCTTTTTAACACCTAAAACTCTCAATCCCCTAGAATGATCATGAAAAATCCCTTTATACAAGGAGATGCAACAAGCATCCAATTATTCTAGGGTTTACAAAAATAACCTAAAAACCTTTACAACAACCCCAAAGGGTTTACAATAACTACACCACTAAAATAGATGAGATATTTTATAGATGAGCCATCTGCACTTTAAGTCTTCAATGCTATCCTTAGCTCTTTTTCAACAAATTTGATTTCAACATCTCACTGTCCATCTGCAATGAATGCCCTTTTGTAATTATTCAACCCTGATATTCATTTGGCTCGGCATCATAGGAAACAAAATCAGATTCTCACCACAATTAAAACCTTCTATATCCTTCCCCAACTATAATATGTACTGAAAAATTTAATTCCTGGCCACCGCTTCGCTTTTCATGACTCACTAGTTCAAAACCCTGTAGGAATTTGAATTCAAATGAGAACGGTAACCGGCTCAATTTTAAAACATGACCATTGATCTATTTTATTCCTGGTAGATCAAGTGGTTCATAATTTATTTCATAACAGTCAACTGAACCTTTTGAAAATCTCTTGCCACATCATTAATCTCTCGGTGAATGAAAATTGAACACGTCAGCAATGAATCAGCACATTAGACCCACTCGTTATAAGCTTTAGATCAAATGGTTGGCGCAAGATCTCATAGCTCTAACACACTCTATGAGATCATGCACCATCCATTAGATCATCCATACTGGCATCCCTTTAGAATCTTTTGAGCCCACTGACATGGCCTCATTCCTTTCCAGCTTGGTCAATCAAAACAAGACACCTCAGCGATGAATCAACACGTAGTCCCACTGTTCTCGGTCAAGCACTTAACCTTTGTTACTCTACAAATACACAACTGAAGGGAAAATCTAAGTCGCTTAATGCTTTTCTTGACTGCGGTTAGGTCAAACAATTCAACGAACAAAGCATTTTGTTGAATCGCTGAGTCTAATGTTTAACCCTTGGTTATATTCCGCGAATACACAAAAACCTTTATTCGCTAGTTCTCTATATGTTTGTCTTAACCCTGAGTTGTATTTGGTGAATCAATGAGGAAACCTCAATCGCTAGTTCACAAAAATGTTTGGAACTTCACTATTTTATTTGGAAACTCAGCGAATACACACATTCGCGTATTAGCTAAAAAACTTAGAACCCTACCAAAATACTTCGCGAATGAGAGAACACAGAAAACTTTATCTGTGCTGCTAAACCTTTGACCATAAAAATTAACACAGTTGCTAGTTCACCAAAAGCTTTGATAACCTTGGACCCACCTGAAAACTTGCCACATGTCAACACGCCATTTGCTGGTACTGCTCGGTCACCTCTGACACAGGACCCACCTTTTGACAATAAGATCAATGGCTGTCTTAAGTTCACATAGAGTTGAAATATTCTATGATAATATAAGACAACCGTTAGATCGATCCTTTGTTTCAACTCTACATATTCTCTAACATGGCCCTACTGAAAATTGCCACACATCACTTCGTGGACCAATAAGGAAACGCCAACTGCGCACACTTGGCAGTGGACCCGTTGTATTGAAAGGCTACATCATTAAGGAGAATCAATGGTTGTCTTAAGACCGCAGGCCTCTGACACACTCCATTGAGAACTTATGCCCAGTGATGGATTAAGACGTTGTCAGAGCCCAGCCCAAGAAAGGATAAAGGCCGAAAATATTAGAAAATATTAAGATCGGGACTTAGGAAATATTAATGCTAGCGGTCGCTGAGACTTAGGGAAAAATTAAAGAGAAAAACTCTGCAGGGTGATAAAAATTTCAAGCACATGCTTTATAAGATTTTAAGTTTCCTGAAAAGTAACACCAAATTAGAATAAGACCAGGGAACACTAGGGTTTTCAACTCAAATGACTAGATTTTGAAATTTTTTCCTAGGGTTTTAGCTAGAAATAGGGAAAAATAATTGCAGAGGCCTGGAGAAAAATGTTGCAGCCATGGAAATTTTTACTTGTGCTAATAGTGGCTCATGCTCGGGACGCGTGCCCCTTGCGGGCATGCAAAGAATTTAGGATCACTGGGTGAAGCAGACCACCCCAAAAATTGAAAACCGATTGCTTTCTCTTTCTTCAAAAACTCAGAACTGCTTTCTGAAGGAAACAAACCACACAACTAAAACAAACCAACTGTACAACATATACATTACTTGCAAAGGCTCCAAGCCTCAAAACTAAAATCATTGCTTACCTCTGTCAAAATTATGGTTTTCATCTCCATATGACAAAATCCATCTGAAAACATCATGACTATTTTGTTGTCTATATATGTGAAGAATTCTGAGCTGAAAAATAATTTTGTTTTCGTTATAACCCATATGCTTCCAGTCACCACTATCCTCATGTTCATATTCCAAAAAATATGGAATGTCTTTTGCATCTTCTTGAGGATTGGAAACATGAAAATCATCTAATAATGCATCAGAAGATAAAATATAATAATCCATATGCATTACTAGGGACTCATCTAGCTGAAAATGAACTGAATCCTTAGTTTTATCTATATGGAATACTTCAGCCACTGAACAACTTGGTTCCTCTAGGATGTATTCATAATATGAACCGTGAACCAAGTGAAAACCTTTTTCATCATCAATGTGACACAAAGATAACTGATCCATACCATTACTTTTATCAATAAATTCACTATCCCTATCACTGTCACAATCATCACCATACTTATCAAAAGAAGGAAAAGAAACTGAACAAGAAACTTGTTCATCATCAGAATCTTCATGACAGGACAACACATTGTTATGGTCTTCATTTACTTCTTCTGCAAACTTATCACATGAGGAGTATTCATGTAAACATGAATCATTTTGTTCATCATTTTGAACAAATGCCCCATCATCAGTGTCAAAACATATATCAATTAGATATTGCAAACTAGAAACCCCATTTGAAGCATATCTCTGAAAATCAACAGCGAAAAGGCTTGAGATTTCCTCACTGCTTAGTGGATATTGGACCTCATGTTCATCTTCTTTGGCTTCTTGTTTGATGCTATAAATTTCTTCCTTATTTGGAACAGGGGCTGCAAACTCTTGGATCACATCATTATTATAGCAACTCTCATCTGCATCATATATATCCCTCTGATGTTTGCACAAATGTTTCTTATATTGTGATAATAAAATTGTTCTCTTATGTTGATAGAAAGAAAGATCTACAAACTTATTGGAAGCATTATCAACTATAAACTGTTCCTCAACATCTTGATATCCACTGAACTCATTGTCAGCATCATAATTAGCATTATCAACACAAAGGGAAACATCATCACCTTTATTTGCACAAGGCTAGTCACAAGGAAACCTTACTGTCATATCTTGATAATCTGCTTTTGTATCTACAACCAGTCCATGATCATCACAAGAACTCATACCCTGATCATTCTCACCAAAGGATTCATACTTATACAAATCATTTGCAACATTTATAGTATCAAAACAAAAATCAACGGGGCTTAACACTTGCTGATTAGAAAGATGTGTACACTTATTATATTTAGCTGTCAATAAATCAGAGATCTCATCACTACTAAGAGAAGGAGAACTTGACTCATCTATATGCATTGCCTCTTCATGAATAGAAGTAGTTGCAGAGTTCATATCAGCATCCTTATCATTTTCATTTCTCAAATAATTTTGACTTTCAAATTCAGACTTCTCTAAATCAGTAGAAGACCTTGTATTCAATAAATCTGATTCTTTGTCACTACTAGAATCTGAATAATCTTCTGACATGACTCTATCATTCCGAGAAACATTCTCATCCTTAAACATGGGATGCTCTAGAATACTACTTGTATTATTTCTTTGCAGATGGTCTTTTTGCAACTTATTCCATTCATTATCATCAGCAAATTCCTCTAAGAACAACCGCTTGAAATCAGTCAATGAAGATATATGTTTTGGGGGTAAACTTAAATACCAATCAGCTACAACCCCATTAAGGGATCTCCCAAAAAACATCATGCCAACGTCCTCCTCATAAATTTGATACTTTACAACAAATCTAAAGAATGCTAGGACATGTCCTAGTGCTGAATATGACTGATCATCAAAGACAGGAATTAAATCAATGAGGCTACTAAGGAAATAATTTGGGGATCCATGAACACAATCACAAATTAAAGCTCTATCCAACCTACTAAAACATAGCCTTCTAGGCTAGATCATTTCTTGGTTATCCATTTGATTTGAAACAAGATGAGAACTACTCATCTTATTATTTCCTTTTGATGCAGGAGCATCCTGGGTGTAAGAGCAATCTTGCATCACCCAAAAATATTTATGTTTCTGTATTCAATAAGGGCTATCTTGTGTAGGGCTGCTATTTATGGAAACTTTCTATTTTTTGTAAGTTGGTCATACGATCTCAGAATGTTCTCATTTCACATGTGGAGGTTCATCTCAGTTGTATAAGCCCGCCAATAAAGTTTCATTGCTAGATCAAGTCTGGTTTTGAAGATATTGAAAATTTTTTGTTTTGGAAACAAGGTACAGAAACTTTGAACTCAATTTTGAAGGCTTTAGAGGCCCGGGATGGGGTCGAGTTTTGGGCTAAATGAAGCTTTCTTGATTCAAGTGTTGTAGAGCTCCTCGCTTCCTTTCTGAAATGGGGCTAGAATAGTCAATCAGGTCAACTGGTGATGACTTATGGTCTTCAAAGTTGGGTCGCCTGAATTGGCAGAAAATAATTTTCTTTCAAAATTTCTGTTCGGGTTTCAAAATTTATTTTGAGCTGACTTTGATGTAATAAAATAAAATAATTCTAAGTTTGGTCAGCCCTTTGGGCTAAATTTCTGGAACCTTCTCAGGCGGTGGAAATTGCCTATATAAAGAAGGCCCGTAGTGTTGTCTTAGGTAGTTCTGGGCAGTTTGGAGCAGTTCTGAGTAGTAGATTTGGGTAATAATTTGTGGCTTTGTCCTACAAAATATTGTAAGGGAATGCCCATGTGGCTTTGCATATTGTAATTCTGAAAGTTTGTAATTCCACATTTGTGGAGATAATAAGAAGCCAATTTTTTGTTCTTGCATATTGTTGTTGTTTCTCTATTTCTGTTATGTATTTGTGGTATTAAGGGGAGCACCCTTCATCAAGTGGTATCAGAGAAGGAGTTCCTAAATATGTAAATAGATCGCCGACTATGAGGTAGTTTGCACTAGGACCGTGGTTAGGGTTTCAGCGTGCATCACAAAAATGCCTCCACCAAGGGAACGTGATGGGAGAGCTGGTATTGTAACACCTAAGGTTAGGGCACTGCAGAGACAAGTGCAAGCATTGCAAAAAGAGTTCGTAGAGGAATCAATCTTAATTTCAGAGACGAAAGTGAGGATGAAGCTGAAGAAGAATATCAAGAAGGAGAAGTTGAAATTGTGAACCAGGAGGAAGAAAGGCTTTTTCGAGCCATTTCCAAAATTGCGAAAAGACCTAAGATTGAGGTTCCTACATTTTCTAGAAATCTTAACCCAGAAGAATTGATTGACTAGATCAATGAATGCAAGGAATATTTTGAGTATGAAGATGTTGAGGATCCTGATAGGGTCAAATTTTTGAAGGCCAGACTGAAAGGTCATGCGAAGATCTAGTGGCAAGAGGTTCAATTGGAGCAAAATAGAAGAGGAAAAGATAAAATCACAAGATGGGATCAGATGGTGGATAAATTGAAGCGACAGTTCATTCCTGTTGATTATGAGCTTGACCTACTAAAGAAAATGCAAAGTTTGAAGCAAGTAGGAAGATCTGTTCAGGAGTATACATAAGAGTTCTATTGACTCCTCATCAGAACAAGCCATGCAGAAGCTGATAAGGAGAAAGTTGTCTGATACCTTAATGGATTAAGGCCAAGCATTCAAGAGGAGTTGAATCTAGTTCGAATGAATAGTATTGAGGAGGCATACAAATTTTCCCTAAAAGTAGAGGAAAAGTTGAACAAGAAGTTTGAGAGCAGACAAAATAGAAGAGGTCGCGGTGGACGATCTGATGGACGGTCCTATGGAGGCCAAAATGAAGATTCAAAAAAGAAGGATGAGGCCAGTAGCAATCAGAATCAGCGAGGAAACAATTTCAATCATTTCCAAGATTAGAATAATAGAGATCAGAGAGGAAGAGGAAGAGGACAAGGATCTGGAAGAGGAGGCTTCTGTGGAACATGTTTTCACTGTGGAGAAGAAGGTCATAGGGCATTTGAATGTCCTCAGTGCCAAGGTAGAATAAATAGGAAAAATGAAGGCTAGGCCAGAGTTGCACATGTAGATGAAGATGCCAGATCATCAAATTTTGAAGATGCTGAAAGAGGAGAAACGTTGATTAACCAAAGAGTCCTGCTGAGTGGTGAGAATGAACCTGAACAAAAGAGAAACTTGTTTCGCACCAGGTGCAAGTGTGATGGTAAGTGTTGTGATGTGATTATTGATAGTGGAAGCACTGACAATTTGGTGTCAGAAGAGATGGTGACAAAGTTGAAGCTCAAGAGACAGAAACACCCACATCCATATCGGATTGCCTGGGTACAAGATGAGCACAAGGTCATGGTCAGTGAACAATGCCTATTGAAGTTCAAAATTACTAGATATCATGATGAGGTACTATGTGATATCATATCTATGGATGTATGTCATATGTTGTTAGGTAGACCATGATAGTTTGACTGGTGTGCTATACATGATGGTCATGCAAATACCTATTCACTAACAAAGGATGGAGTGCGACATAAGCTAAAGCCATTGAATGACACAAAAGAAAAGGTATGTGGTAGCACAAGAATAACTTTTTTTGATGGAAGAAATTTCCTAGATGGTATGAGGCATGAACATGTATGTTTTTCTTTAATTCCAAAAGCTGGTAAAGAGGAAGTAGAAGACATTCTTGTAGAAGTTGCAGATTTGTTGAATGAGTTTCAGGATATTGTATCTGATAATGTACCTAATGGATTACCACCAGTCAGGAAGATTAGTCATCAGATGGACTTGATCCTAGGAGCGAGTTTTCCAAATAAGGCAGCACACAGAATGACACCTGTAGAAAGTGAGGAGTTGAACAGGAAAGTACATGAGTTGTTGTAGAAAAGATTGATCCATGAGAGTCTGAGTCCCTATGCTGTACCAGCAGTATTAGCACCAAAGAAGAATGGAGAATGGAGGATGTGTATAGATTCAAGAGAAATAAACAAGATCACAATCAAGTAAAGGTTTCCATTACCATGAATGGATGATATTATGGACTATTTGAGTGGAGCTCTGTATTTCTCAAAGATAGATCTGAAGAGTGGATATCATCAGATTCAGATCAGAGAAGGAGATGAATGGAAGACTTTCTTCAAGACAAAGGAAGGATTGTATGAGTGGTTAGTCATGCCTTTTGGGCTAACCAATGCACCAAGCACTTTCATGCAGCTCATGAACGAGGTTCTGAAAGAATTTCTGGGTAAGTTTGTCATTGTTTACCTAGATGATATTCTGATCTTTAGTAAGACATTGGAGGAGCATATGATGCATATTCGTATGGTATTTGAGAAGATGAGAGAAGAGAAATTGTTGATTAATTTGAAGATGTGCAGTTTTGTAAAGAAAGAGTTCATGTATTTGGGCTTTGTAGTTTCAGGAGAAGGTCTAAAAATGGACCCAGAGAAGGTACAGGCTATCCTTGAATAGCCTACTCCAAGGAGTGCTACTGAGGTAAGATCTTTTCATGGTCTAGCTAACTTTTACAGAAAATTTATCAAAAATTTTACCAGCATTTGTGGACCCTTGACTGAAACAATGAGAGGGGATAGAAAAGAGTTTAAGTGGACTAATGGGACAGAAAAGAGTTTTCAATTGTTGAAACAAAAAGTTACAGAACAACCTATTTTAGCACTTCCAAATTTTAATAAGGTGTTTCAAGTAGATTGTGATGCTAGTGGTACTGCAATAGGAGCTGTTATGAGCCAAGAAGGTAAACCTATTGCTTATTTCAGTGAGAAGTTAAATGATGCCAAGAGGAAATATTATGTTTATGATCAGGAATTTTATGCTATAGTTCAGGCATTAAAGAAGTGGAGACATTATCTGCTTCCTAAGGAGTTTGTTTTGTATACTAATCATCAAGATTTGCAATATTTGAATAGTTAAGGAAAGTTGAATCAGAAGTATTTGAAATGGGTTGAGTTTTTGCAGAGTTATACATTTGTTTTGAAACACAGGAGTGGAAAGTCTAATAGGGTTGCAGATGCTGTTAGTAGAAGGCAACTATTGCTGATAGAAATGTAGATTGAAGTGGTTGGGTTCAAGGAACTCAAGAATTTGTATCCAGAGGATCCTGATTTTGGTGAAGCTTGGAAAGCTTCTACAGAACCTGTTACTCTGGATAGGACAAAATGGCTGGATTCATCATGTAGGATGATATTCTATTTAGAGGGAGTCAGTTGTGCATTTTGTGAAGTTCTATGAGGCAGAATCTCATCAAGGAGAAGCATAGCGGAGGATTGGCTGGATATTTTGGTCGTGATAAAACCCTTGCTTTGGTTAGTAAAAATTATTATTGGCCACAGTTGTAGCAAGATGTGAAGAAGTTTGTACAGAGTTGTAGAGTATGTCAAATGATGAAAGGAGTGAAGTAGAATATAGGGTTGTATCAGCCATTACTTGTACCAAAGAAGCCTTGGGAGGATATCAGCATGGACTTTGTTCTTGGTTTACCAAGGACTCGGTGGGGACATGATTCAACTTTTGTGGTGGTTGACAGATTTTCAAAGATGGCACATTTCATTCCCTGCAAGAAGACTAATGATGATGTTCATGTAGTGGAATTGTTTTTCAGAGAAGTAGTGAGACTTCATGGTTTGCCAAAGACCATAGTTTCAGATCAAGACACTAAGTTCATTGGATATTTCTGGTGTACATTGTGGAAGAAGTTAAGGATAGATTTGAAGTTTAGTTCATCACATCATCCATAGACTGATGGATAGACAAAGGTGGTGAATAGAAGTTTGAGAAATTTACTAAGATGTTTAGTTGGAGACAAGCCAATAGGATGGGATTTGATTTTACCACAGGCAGAATTTGTATACAATAATTCTATTAACAAGAGCACTAGTAGATCACCATTCCATATTGTATATGGTAGCAATCCCAGAAATGCATCTAAATTGAGGAAGATAGATAAAGGAGAAATAAGTAGTGTTGAAGCTCAAAATTTTGCAGAACACTTGAAGAACATCCATGGGGAGGTGAGGAAGCACATTACCAAAATGAATGCACAGTATAAGGCTAAGGCAGATGAGAAAAGGAGGCATAAAGAATTTCAAATTGGGGATGAGGTCATGGTTCATTTATGGAAGGAGCAGTTTCCAGTTGGTACATATAACAAGATGAAAATGAAGAAGTTTGGACCATGTAAGATACTGAAGAAACATGATTTAAGAAATGCATACGAGGTAGAATTGCCTAGTGAGCTGAATATTTCACCAGTGTTTAACATTGCAAATTTGACAGAGTATCATGAAGCAGGTGTTGAAGATGAGATCATAGTAGCACAGTGGAGTATTCCAGCAACTAGTTCAGACACTAAGGAGATTGAAGATATACTGGATAGTCATGTTGGTAGAAGCACAAGGAATAGGACATATGAAT
Organism: Chamaecyparis obtusa; assembly: GCA_027943335.1. Classification (NCBI taxonomy): domain Eukaryota; kingdom Viridiplantae; phylum Streptophyta; class Pinopsida; order Cupressales; family Cupressaceae; genus Chamaecyparis; species Chamaecyparis obtusa. The sequence continues at coordinate 731,981 of BSBK01002220.1, read as the reverse complement.
AATATCTAGTCAAGAGGAAAGGATGACCTGTTGAAGATTCATCATGGCTGACAAAGAAGGAGGTTTACCATCTTGGTTTTCCTCTGCACACCTGAGTCGTGACAGGGTCACTTCTCAAATTACCCCGGGTGTCTGATGCAGGAGCATCCTGGGTGTAAGAGCAATCTTGTATCACCCAAAAATATTTATGTTTCTGTATTCAATAAGGGTTATCTTGTGTAGGGCTTCTATTTATGGAAACTTTCTATTTTTAGTAAGTTGGCCATACGATCTCAGAATGTTCTGATTTCACATGTGGAGGTTCATCTCAGTCGTATAAGCCTGCCAGTAAAGTTTCATTACTAGATCAAGTCTGGTTTTGAAGATATTGAAAATTTTTAGTTTTGAAAATAGGGTACAGAAACTTTGAACTCAGTTTTGAAGGCTTTAGAGGCCCCGGATGGGGTCACATTTTGGGCTGAATGAAGCGTGCTTGATTTGAGTGTTGTAGAGCTCCTCGCGCCCTTTCTGAAATGGGGTTACAATAGTCAATCAGGTCAACTAGTGATGACTTATGGTCTTCGGAAGTTGGGTTGCCTGAATTGACAGAAAATAATTTTCTTTCAAAATTTCTGTTCGGGTTTCAAAATTTATTTTGAGCCAACTTTGATGTAATAAAATAAAATAATTCTAAGTTTGGTCAGCCCTTTGGGCTAAATTTCTGGAACCTTCTCGGGCAGTGGAAATTGCCTATATAAAGAAGGCCCGTAGTGTTGTCTTAGGTAGTTCTGGGCAGTTTGGAGTAGTTCTGGGTAGTAGATCTGGGTAATAATTTGAGGCTTTGTCCTACAAAATATTGTAAGGGAATGCCCATGTGGCTTTGCATATTGTAATTCTGAAAGTTTGTAATTCCACATTTGTGGAGATAATAAGAAGCCAATTTTTTGTTCTTGCATATTGTTGTTGTTTCTCTATTTCTGTTATGTATTTGTGGTATTAAGGGGAGCACACTTCATCACCTTTTAAGAGGTATACCAAACCATTTAAACCTTTGTGATAACATTCAATGTTTCATGACAAAATTTTCAACATGGTGACATGAAACTATTATGATTATTCTTCCCTTCCTACTAGTGCTGAAACACTTGATAGGGAACAAATATCTTACAATTGATCTTATGGAAATATACATAAAGATAAAAAATACCTGGAAGTGTGTGGTTGAAACTCAACCTGCTGAATGGAAAGCCTCTAAATCTGAAGCTTGCTATACTTGAAACAATTGTAGAGTTTCCACCTCCTTGAAGAGGAAAAACACTTTAACCACTAAAAACTTCTTTTGTATCTCTTTCCACCAACACAACAAACTTCAACAAGGTATGTAAACTATTTATCAGGATTGAAAATATATCTTTTTATGCACTGATCAAACAAAGATTTCAGAGTCGCCACTCACAATATGGTGAGATAATTTGTAACATTACTGAAACTAATGCTTATACTCTTTAATGAAGTCCACTAGATAAATAATAAGCTGGCCAGGAGTCAAATCTCTACTCGTACCCGTGTTATTTATACTTGATTCATAACACTAGAGATATCAATTGATTGAAATAGGTAGATCAGGAGTCCAACTCAACTTGGATCCTGCACTATTTACTCTTGATAATATTTCTCTATTCTCCAGTAGATTCAATGATTTGATGGTGACTCAGATGGGCATAATCAATCTAGGTAATGAAATTTTGAAAGTTTGCAGTATAAACAGTCATTCTAAACTGATTTATCTTAATATTATCTTTTTTTTTTCCCCAGTAGAGTCACCACTTTGTTGGTTCATGGATAGGATTTTACACACCATGAGATACCAATATGCTTATGATGGATGTTAAAGATTGGTTAATTCCAAATGTGAGCAATCTATAAGAAATTGGACCAACTATAGGGATAAGACTACCCTCTTCTACTTCTGACTCTGCAAAACAAAGGTGGGTGCACCTGATCCAATAGTATTAACTCTACCCCTTATTTGAATATTAGATCTTTCAACAGATGACAGTGAGAAAGTACTAAACAACAACCTATTGTTCATTGACTCTCCATCACCAGATAGGACAACATATAAATATAAATGAAAGTAAAGACTGGTATTAATTTAATGATTTGGGATTACAAAGTTTGAATCACTCTTCTCAACACAAACATAGGAAAATATTGGCCAGTGCCTTATCCATTGGGCAAAATATCAGAAAATAGGATGAATACAATGGTGTCTGAAGAAGAAATGGCCTCTAGACATAAACACAAATATCTCAACTCTTTCCTACTTATGAGAATCCTTCAAATAAATTCCAAGAACACATATTCCACTTTGAGCAATATTTAATCTAACCTTAGGTTGGAACTCAAAGCATCAATACATACACATAAACCTTATTAAAAGATTTAAAGATTCAAAGAATAGAAAAAAGGAGAGGCAAAGATCTGAGATTTGTATTAAGCATAAAATTTCACCATGTGCATACAGTATCTTGAATAGCAAGCTTGCAAGACAAGAACATAAACCTGTACTTCTTCTCTATTGTTTGATAAAATGATATAAAAAATACAATCCTTGACTGAAAGCTAGGGTTTCATAAATTCTATCTTTTTAACACCTAAAACTCTCAATCCCCTAGAATGATCATGAAAAATCCCTTTATACAAGGAGATGCAACAAGCAACTGATCATTCTAGGGTTTACAAAAATAACCTAAAAACCTTTACAACAACTCCAAAGGGTTTACAATAACTACACCACTGAAACATATGAGATATTTTGTAGATGAGCCATCTGCACTTTAAGTCTTCAATGCTATCCTTAGCTCTTTTTCAACAAATTTGATTTCAACATCTCGTTGTCCATCTGCAATGAATGCCCTTCTGTAATTATTCTACCCAGATATTCATTTGGCTTAGCATCATAGGAAACAAAATCAGATTCTCACCACAATTCAAACCTTCTATATCCTTCCCCAACTACAATCTATACTAAAAAATTTAATTCCTGGCCACCACTTCACTTTTCATGACTCACTAGTTCAAAACCCTAGCCAAAACCCTACAGGAATTTGAATTCAAACGAGAATGGTAACCGGCTCAATTTTAAAATGTGACCGTTGATCTATTTTATTCCTGACAGATCAGGCGGTTCATAATTTATTTCATAATAGTCAACTAAACCTTTTTAAAATCTCTTACCACATCATTAATCTCTCAAAAAATGAAAATCAAACACGTCGAAAATGAATCAGCACATTGAACCCACTCGTTATAGGCTTTAGATCGAACGGTTGGTGCAAGATCTCATAGCTCTGACACACTCTATGAGATCATGCACCGTCTATTGGATCATCCATACTAGCATCCCTTTAGAATCTTTTGGGCCCACTGACATGTCCTCATTCCTTTCCATCTTGGCCAATCAAAACAAGACACCTCAGTGATGAATCAGCACGCAGTCCCACTATTCTTAGTCAAGCACTTAACCTTTGTTACTCCGCAAATACGCGATTGAAGGAAAAATCTAAGTCTCTTAATGCTTTTCTTGACTGTGGTTAGGTCAAATGATTCAGTGAACAAAGAATTTCCCTGAATCATTGAATCTTATGTTTAACCCTTGGTTATATTTCACAAATACATAAAAACCTTTATTCGCCAATTCGCTATATGTCTGTCTTAACCCTGAGTTGTATTTGGCGAATCAGGGAGGAAACCTCTGTCGCTAGTTCACAAAAACTTTTTGAACTTCTCTATTTTATTTGGAGACTTAGAAAATACACACATTCACGTATTCGCTAAAAAACTTAGAACCTCACCAAAATACTTCGCGAATGAGCGAACACAGAAAAATTTATCAGTGCCACTAAACCTTTGACCATAAAAATTAATGTAGTCGCCAGTTTTCCAAAAGCTTTAATAACCTTGGGCCCACCTGAAAACCTGCCACATGTCAACATGCCATTTGTTACTACTGCTTGGTCACCTCTGACATAGGACCCACCTTTTAATAATAAGATCAGCGGCTGTCTTAAGTTCGCATAGAGTTGAAAGATTCTATGAGAATATAAGACAACCATTAGATTGATCATTTGTTTCAACTCTGTAGATTCTCTAACATGGCCCTACTGACAACTACCAACACATCACTTCATGGACCAATAGGGAAACTCCAACTGTGCACACCTGGCAATGGACCCGATGTATTAAAAGGCTACGTCATAAAGGAGAATCAACGGTTGTCTTAAGACTGCAAGCCTCTGACACACTCCATTGAGAACTTATGCCCACCATTGGATTAAGACACTATCAGAGCCAGGCTCAGGAAAGGATAAAAGCTGAAAACATTATAAAATATTAAGACTTGGACTTAGGAAATATTAACATCGGTGGTCGCTGAGACTTAGGGAAAAATTAAAGGGAAAAACTCCACGAGGTGATAAAAATTTCAAGCACATGCTTTATAATATTTTAAGTGGCCTGAAAAGTAACATAAAATTATTATAAGACTAGGGCACACTAGGGTTTTCAACTCAAACAGCTAGATTTTGAAATTTTTGCCTAGGGTTTTATCCAGAAATAGGGAAAAATAATTGTAGAGGCCTGGAGAAAAATGTTGCAGCCATGGAAATTTTTACTTGTGCTAATAGATGGTAAGTGTGTATTTATGCTAAGTCTAAGAGCACATGATCAGATGAGACATTATGACAAAGATACACAGTTGAAGAGGTATAGCCAGTGAACGCCAGAATAGAACAGAGTATCCAGCTAACTATCACTATTTTAATTAGCAGTTATAATAATGTTTTGTAAAGGATATGTACCTATTGTAATTATTTTGTAGACATATAAACATAGTTTTTTGTAAACACACTTGAGCCAATTCACTTGAAAGTGTTGTATGTAATCAGTTATAGGCTGACCTAGTTAACTATTTTGATAAGTGCATATAAATATGAGAAGTGCCTTTGTAATAATGTATGGAAGTTGATATAGAGATAAGATAAGTAGAGAAGAAGTATGTGAAGAGAAGTTAGAGTGTATTAGAGCTTTTCAAGAGGTCAAAGCATTAGCACATCAAAGAAACTGATCAGACAAGTAGTGTCATAGCACCAGTTCATTCAGCAAATATAGTGTGTATTTGAGATCAAAAAGTTGTAGACTTCACCACTTGAATAGTGAGCTCTAGGATAGTGTGTCCCCACCCCTAATAGGGTTATTGTAAAAGACTCCTAATAGGGTCTGACCCTTAACAAGGCCACTGTTCTAAAAGCATTGTAAAGAACAACTCCTAACATGGTTTCAGATCTTCGAACAAGGATCATAAGACACTACTGTAGTTCTTAGTGGGTGTCAATTCCCGCCAGGTTTTGTTACCTATTTGGGTTTTCATGTAACCATATTGGTGTTATATGTTGTGACTATTTATCTTGTTTACATTAATGTTCATTTTAGTACTTAAGAAATCAAGTTAAGTTTCAAGAGTAAATTAAAAAGATTAAATATAGTGAAAATTGATTCAGCCCCCCCCCCCCCCCCCTCTTAGTGTTCCCATTCCAAAAAATAGCAACTTTAGATATTTAAAAATGGTGTTTTTGGGTATCTATATAGGGATTTTCCTTAGTCAAACCCTTGTTTTGGTGATCTCCACCTCTAGGAATAGCCAGATGTAATAGAATATGTGTGTGTATTAAATGTGTAATGCCATGATCCAATCCTCTAGATTGAGACCCTAGCATGAATTGATATGAGATAGTAATGCATAGATTTTAATATGATAGAGAAAGCATACCAAGCCCCCAAGGCTAAAGTACTCCTATCAAACTCACAATCTATAATTGCTACCCCATGATTGTATCTTTGAATGTTTGAATGTTAAAAATGGTGGATCAAGGAAGAAGGGATCTCTCTTGCTCCAAATGAATGTCCACAATGGTTTGTCTACAAAAATGCTTGATATCAACAATGGCTTGATCTTTTATATCATCCTCTTTCAATCTTGGATGATCAATTCACCATCGCTTGCTTTCTTCAATCGATTGTGTGTCCACTTGATGGATACTTGGTGAAAATGAAGGCAAAAGAGAGTGCTTATATAGAGATTTCAAGGTAAGGCTCCTCCGGAAATGTAAGGGCCCATAATTCAAATTTCACCTCAAATTATGGTCCAATCAAAATAACCAACTAAGGTGGGAAAATAAATAAATAAATTTTATATTAAAACCCTTCCACATTTAGATCGGGAGACCCGACATTAATTTCGGGGCCCGTTGTTACCCTAATTTGAAAAGGGGGACCAAGACCCAACAGGGGTCAAGGTCAACCTCGACCTTGACCTTCAACCTTCACCTAGGTCAAGGTTGACCTTGACTTTGACCCAAAGGTCCAGATCCAGCCACCTTTGAAAATAGGAAGTCCCGGGGTCGGCGAGAGACTTGGAATGGTGACAAAATAGGGCAAAGTGCTAAGAGAGGTCACAAAGACCTAGAATAAATGTGATGAGGGCTAGGGGAACCAATACCTAGATCCTACCTATAAAATAGAGCCATAGAGAAGGGAAATTAAGGACAATCCTTAGGATCCTAATCATAATTTCACCTAGAAATAAAGGAAACAAGTGCAAATGCATCCTAAATGCAAATCTATCATAAAAAATGCAATAAATTAGGGTTCTAAACCTATCAAGAGGGAATTTCTTCTATTTTAAGATGATACATTTAGCCCCCACTTTATCTTAGATATAACACTATGTGAATATGCAAGCTAAAGTAGGGAAACATCATAGTAAATAAAAAGGATATAACCAAGTCCTCAATGTAGAGATCCTGTAGAACTGTTAGAACCTGTAGCACACAAGGTTAATCAAAATCCATAAATCACCTAAGACTTACTAAATGAAAATTGAGAAGTTCATAGAGCCCCTTATGCCCCCCTTATTTTGGCTTTCTACTTTTGAAGGGTGAAATAGGGTGATAAGGATAACCTTATACACTGGATATGTAGTTTGTTCAAAAGTCCTTTCCTAAACCAATTATAAGGATTCATATCCTTCTTAAATTAATTCAAGGTGTTAGGTATCTGAATCATGATTCCAAAGGCACTAATGGTACTAAAAATAGATTTACCAAACTCAAGTTATGATGAAAAGAGTGAATGTCTATCTAAATGCATAAGAAGGGAAATTCAGTTTTAACATTAAGTAAACCCTAACAAAAACCCTAATTTTTAGCTATATAAATAAGGAAAGAAAACTCATACTTACTCATTCTTACCATTTGCATATTTGAAGAGATAAAGTAGAATTCTGAGAGAGAGGAACTTCAAGAAACACACATGGAGCTTCTAAGACACTATCTGGCTACCAAACGACAACTTCCTGAGGTGAGTTTGTTTTTATTGAAATTTGTTCTTCACAAATTCTTGATTTTTGTAGGCAAGGTTGACCCTAACCCAGGAAGGTTGACCTTGACCCAAGAAGGTCAACCTTGACCTAAATAAGGTTGACCTTGACCTTGTCAAGTTGGGTTTATATATTTGATGCACTAGAATGATGATATGGTGCTCATTTGTGCTTACAGGACACGGTTCATCTCTGAGAGCATCCTTTTGGAAGGTTACTAGTGGTTATCAGGGAGATATTGTCTAAGCTAAGTGAGGATGAGATACAATTATTGAGAGATGTAGGACTATATTGGGTGATATTCCTACCATAGATTAGACTTTATCGAGCCATGTTATCATCTCTCATAGAAAGGTAGGCTGAGGATACATTCTCCTTTCACCTTCCCTTAGGTGAGATCACTATGAAACTGGAGGATGTCTAAAGAATCTTGTGGCTCCTAGTTCAAGGTGAGTATCTTAGATCGAGAGAACAGTGAAGTCCTAAGGAGGTCCTTGCATATACAAAGTATTGTTTGGAATGGGTTCCATCGATGCGAACCCAAGAAGATCATATCACTCTATTAGCCATATTGGCAGGCCCTACACCTTTGTTATGGAGAGTGATGCTATGCATATTTTCCTTGGTTGTAGTACCCAACATAAAGGGTATAGTATTTTTAGCACTTTTCACCCATCTTGTATAGAGGATGGAGAGTGATAGGATTTTCTTCCCATGGGGTCGTAGCATGCTATCCCACCTGTACCACAAGCTATGTTAGTTGGTTAGATATCAGAGAGAGTCTCATGGTATGCACACTTTTGTAGATTTGGTTTTTTGAGAACTTTGTATGTACATGACCACAGGTTGTTCCAGTGATGGTAGATGCTAGCACACCAAGAGGCTTTGCTTATCCTCTGAGAGATTTCTAGAAGCACAAAGATATCCTCTATTGGAGGGTATGTATAGACCATATTCTAGGCACAAATGTGATATGGAGACCCTACTACTGCATGATAGAGTGGCTAGATACATGACACTAGATGAGGCACTCATAGTAGCATAAGATGATAGAGGGTCATCAGAGTCACACAGTGATGCCATACTACTATGATTGAGTGATGAGACAGTTTGGTCTTTTATAGGGAATCCCTAGAGAAGTACCTCATTACACACATTTGATGAGGTATTACCAAAGACTCAATGCCATACACTGACCATCAGTAGCAGACATAGCACATAGTGATGCAGATGAGACAGAGGATATAGAGGTATCACCAGATGTGTCATATTCAAGCATCACCTGAGACTACATCAGATACTAGATTTTTAAGGGAACCCGCCCCTTCTTCCCTGATGACTATTCCATAGGTGATCCTAGCTTTCTAGATAGGACACACTAGGATGGTGGCATGGAAGAGGAGGATGAGGATCACAAAGATGAGGAGGAGCCCATCTTTGAGGGAGACACCATGGAGGAGGAGAGAGTGAATGAGATAGAAGAAGAGATGCCCCTAGCTAGTGGTACTAGTGCAGATGTGCACATTTTTCATGCATCATCATTGAGATCACGACAACATATATGCGCTCATACAGAGACACCACTGACAAGACCTAGACATAGTGAGTGTGGAGAGAGTAGTCACTCCATGCCCCCACCATCCATATCTTTTAGTGATGCCCAAGAGGGAGATCCAGGTATGGAACATGAAATTGATTTCAAAATTTAACTTAATTTATGAAGAAAAATATACTAAAAGATAAATATGTTTTCATTCTGCAGCTAGAGTGGCAGAGTGGAGGAGTTTTGTATCTGAGGTTTTGAAGGATACATGTATATCCTACTGACCACCATCTAGTGAGTGATATTTTTCTATTGGCCACAGAGATCCCAATAGGCATGCCAATATCTTTGTGTGTGTTTGGCGATAGCTAAGGTTGTTTAGAGAGAGAGAGAAGAGAGACTGATGGTGGAATTACAGAGAGCCCATGAGCGCATGTGTGATATGATTATATCAAGGAGCCACTCATAGACACACAAATCTACATCTTCTTATCATAGACTAGAGAGATCTGGGAGTCATCGACCATCAGACCATAGAGATAGATGTAGTGATAAATAGGGCCTTGGGCCACATATATATCAAAACTCAAAAGATTTTATAAATGAAAAACTTTCTCTACTAGTTAGTTATGTGTTTTGATTACTATATTTTCATCAATAACATAAAACTTAATAGAAAGAAAGAAGGTTCATAAATGTATTCAAATGTAATTTGTTAGAACTACATAACCTATAAATTAAACATAATTATTTTATAAGGAATACATATACACAAGAAAAGAAAGATAAAATTAGGGATAATAACATTTGAGATGCATAAGATTCATAGGTTCATTAAAAGAAGCATCATCCATATCAGCAATTTTATAAGCACCTAAACCAAAATCTTCAATTACACAAAAAGGTCCAAGCCAATTAGGGCTAAAATTTCCTTTTTCACTAGGTAAAGCATTCACATTTCATTGATTCTCATATAGGAATAAATCACCTAGTGAAAATGTTAGTTCAATTACCTTATGATTGTACTATTTTTGAAGTGATTTATGATAAGCCTTTATATGTTCTAAAGAATGTATTCATTGTTCATCTAACAATTCCAATTCTTGTAATAGTTGTTCTCAAAATGTATCCTTTTCGAATATCCCAGGAAATGAAACACGCAAAGAAGGTATTTATAATTCCAAAGGAATAATAGCATTAGTACCATAGACAAGATTGTAAGGAGAAGTACACCTAGCAGTATGAACACTAGTCCTATAAGCCCATAAAGTGTAGGTAAGTTGGGTATACCAATCTTTCGCATGCTTATTAACAATTTTTCTCAAAATTTGTTCAATTATTTTATTTGATGCTTCATCTTGACCATTAGATTGAGGATAGTAAGGAGTCAAAAATCTATATTGAATTTGACATTTCTCCAAGAATTTCATAACGTTTTATTTTTAAAAAAGGTACCATTATCTGAAACTATCATCGAATGAATACCAAATCGTGTTATAATATTGTTAAGGATGAAATCACAAATAACCTCTATAGTTGTTGAACGAAGAGGGAAAGCTTCAACCCATTTCGTAAAGTAATCTATAGCAGTCAAGATGTACATATGTCCTTGAGAAGAAGCTAGAGAGATTTTTCCTATAAGGTCAAAACCCCAAATACTAAAAGGCCATAGAGAAAATTGATTACAGAGTAGGAGCATGAATCAAATTACTATGTTGTTAACATTGAGGACACTTCTTAACAAATATGAAAGAATTTTGTTCCATAGTTTGCCAATAATATTCCATTCTAAGAAGTTTATTGATGAGAGATTTTCCACCAAAATGTCCCCCGCAAGAACTAGAATGAGCTTTTGCCAAAGCTACCGGAATTTTGGTTCTACCAAGACATCTTAATAGTAAACCCTCATAACAGCATTTGTAAAGTGTGTCTCCTAATATGATGTAATGCACTGCAAGCTTCCTAATGCGATTATGTGTGTTCCTTGTTGCTAATTTTGAAAAAGTACCATCTTTCAAAAAATGAAAGATATGAGAATATCATTCATCAAAATGTAAATTGAAATAATCAAAGGTAACCTTATTAGAAATTGTAGGGTTTTTAAGAGTTTGTATAGTAAATTGAAATTTTTCAGCATTATTCCCAATCCAAACCCAAGAAGCTATGCTTTCCATGGCATCCGCATGTCCCTTATCTTTCTTAGGTAAAGTTTGAATCATATAAGAAGAGAATTGTGAAAGCACGTCAAGAGCCAAATCTCTATATTCTGGCATTTTATCATTCTTAGTCTAATAACCTCCTTTAACTTTTTCTACAATGAATTGTGAATCTCCATAAATTTGTAACTTTTTGATGTTAGGGGATGAAGTTGTTTGTAGGCCAGCTATAAGAGCTTCATACTCCACAATATTATTAGTATAAGGAAAAGTCAATCTATATGATAGAGGAATTGGTTTTTTTCATAGGAGGGATCAATATAATACCAACACCAAAACCTGTCTTACATCTAGATCCATCAAAATATAACTCCCAAACATCATCCTGTTTAATAGCTAGAATGTTTTCATTGGGGAATTCTATTGAAGTAAAATATGCAATGGAATGAGGATGAGGAGCTTTAGCCAAATAATCTATTAAAGCTTGCCCCTTAATTGACTTTTGAGAAATGAAATTAAGATCAAATTTTATAAGTAACATCACCCATTTTTCCAAATGACTAGAGAGATCAGTTTTTGAGAAAAGATGTTTCAAAGGATCAAATTTAACAATCACATTGACTTCAACATTTAGGAGATAATGTCTGAGTTTCTAACAACCATAAACTATAGCTAAGCATTGTCTTTCCAAATCTGTGTATCGTGTTTTGTAATCAAGTCAAGTCTAACTAATGTAGTACACAGGTCTTTCCTTACCTTTATTATCATACTAAGCTAACAATGCACTCACCACTTTCAGAGTGGCTGAAGTATATAGATAAAAGGGTTTATCAAATTGAGTGGGTTGCAAAATAGGAGGATTGGCGAGATACTCCTTAAATTTCTCAATGGATTGTTTACATTCATCTTTCCAATAGAAAGTGGTATCCTTTCTAAGCAAGTAAGTAAAAGGAACAATTCTATCAGCTGAGTTGGAAATAAAGCGATGAATAGATTGATTTTTTCCTTGTAAAATTCATAACTGAGAAATATTCTTAGGAGGAGGCATATTAACAGTAGATTCAATGTTTTTAGTATCTACCTCGATGCATCTTTTAGAGATTATAAATCCCAATAATTTAACAGAATCAACTCCAAAGACACATTTCTTAGGATTCAATCTCATATTGTAACTTCTAATCCTTTCAAATATCTTTCTTAAAATAGTAACATGATCTTCTCTTTGTATAGATTTTCCTGAGATATCATCCACATAATCCTCAAGAATCTTATGAATGTAATCATGAAAAATCAAGGTCATGGCTTATTGATAAGTTTCTCCCACATTTTTTAATCCAAAAGGCATCATGACCCAACAAAATTTTCCCCAAGGTGTTATAAATGTGGTCTTAAATTGATCTTCAGGAGGAATAAAAATTTGATTATAGCCAGAAAATCCATCCATAAAAGATAATAAAGCATGACCCACTTTCGAATCCGCAATCATATCAATATTAGGTAATAGGAAATCATCTTTTAAGGATGCTTTATTCAAATCTCTAAAGTTAGGACACATCCTTATCTTATTTTCTCCTTTTGAAACATGCACAATGTTTAAAATCTAGTCTGAGTAATCAATAGAGCGGATGAATCCAACATCCAATAATCTTTCAATTTCGGCCTTAACTAATAAAGTAATTCATGGATTCATCTTTCAAATTTTCTTCTTCACAGGTTTAACATTCAGTTTGAGAACAATATTATGAGTAACAATCTTAGAATCTATACCCGATATATCCAAATATGTCCAAGAAAAAATGTCCTTAAATTCAAGTAAAAGGGAAACCAACTGTGATCATTCCTGATTCAAACATTTATGTTGATGTTTTGTAGCTTTAGTCGGATAAACACTATGAGTCAAGATATGTATATATATATTTAATATATATTTAAGATGTATATATACTTTTTTATATATACTTATATATATATATATATATATATATATATATATATATATATATATATATATATATATATATATATATATATATATATATATATATATTGTAGACACCTAAAAATCCTTTAGAAAATAAAGTATTTTTATTTTCTGAAAAATCCCTGATGACATCATCATTTATTAATTAATTAATTATTTAATTAATTAGTTAACTTTTATGTCATTAAATCCCTTTATCTTAATTAAAAATATTTAATTAAGAAATCCCTCCCAAAAATGTTTAAATCTTATTTAAACATCAATCCCCTATTTATTAATTATTTAATTAATAAATTGACCAAAAATCCCAAAATAAATAATTTATTTATTTTTTGCCCAAAACTTGGCCAATTTCCTAAAGTCCACTAACCTCTTCTAGAATCTTCTAATCCTTCTTTAATTTTGATTAAAGGCTAATCCCATCATTCCTTAACCCTAATCCTAACTCAAAATATTTAATTAAGATTAAATATTTAATCCTCATTTTATTAAATTTATTTTAATAAAATATCCTCAAACCTAAACCATGGAAATAAATAAATCTTTATTTATTTCTTAAAATCCATATTTATCCTAAGGAAGTTCTAGACTCTTCTAGAAAGTCCTTGTCTCCCTAATCCTAATCCTAATCCCCTCCCTAACCTTGTCACATTCCCTAACCAAGGTTAGCCAACTCCTAAGCTTAACCCAAAGTCAATTAACTTCTAGAGACTTCTCTTACATGCATTAAATGCATTTAAGGCCTTCTTATCACTCTTACATGCATTTATCATGCATTTAAGAAGCCCCTCACCCCTTTCTTACACCCTTTGACCTTAGGCACATTTCCCAAATTGTGTACATTCCTCCCATCTTTCAACCCAATGCCCTTGTGACACTTGTCACAAGGAGGTGGCCCTAAACTAGCACAATCCATGTGCTCCCCTTTGAATGAATCTTGGCCTCTCTTAAGGATTTTGATCCTGGCCACTCATTCCTCCTTCCAAAATCCTATAAATGCTCCTCCTTTCAAGAGTAAATCCATATTCACTTTTTATTTCAAGCATTGTTATCATGCCCTTTTACTTCTAGCTTTAGCATAATCAATCCTAATTTAGCTTACTTCCAAGCATTTTTAGCTCATCTTAATATAGCTTCAATGGATTAACCTAGTTTCCTCCATTGTTTTGCATAAGCATAGCATCAATCACATCTCTATTTGGTCTAAAATTAATCTTAGCATAAGCATCATATAGCTCAAATCTCCATTAAAGCATCATAGTTGAGTTCTTGAAGCCTTAGGGGAAATCTTGGGTGTTCTACACATTATTGTGCCATTTTTGGGGTTTTGATGAATCTCAAATCATCTTAAAATGCATTAGAGTATGCTCCAAGTTCTTAGAGAGCACACCCACATCCCCTTAAGCAAGAGAAAATCAAACAGTGCTTGGGTGCACCTATTTTTAGCTCAATCTGAGGTGGCTTAGCTTAGATGTTTTTGTTTTGGATTGATATAATGTTAGATTAGTCTAATGTTTGCTTGTTTGAGCCTTTCAAAACAGATCCAGATAGCCTAGTCTACATTCTGGCACACCCGGTGGGACCCCTGTCCTGATGGTCTACATCAAAATCAACATTTCATGGCCGTTTTTCTCCTCTTTTTCTCAAAATTTTGGATATCAACATTCTGTTCTATTTCAAACTTTGCATGCAGCTTTAAAAATTGTGCATCTGTATAAATTTTTAAAAAAGTGCGCATTGATACCTCAAAATTGCACATTTGTCATAAAAATGGTGCATCTGTAAGACTTACTGCGCATTCATTACAACTTGCTGCGCATTTACCTAAACAAGTTGCGCATATGTCAAATAGAGTTGCGCATGTGCACTCTATCAAAATGGCAATTTTGTAAAATCACATTCAGACAGAATCATTTGTAACTGCGCATGCATGCCATATTGTTACGCATATGTGCAAAATCTTTTTTTATGTTGCTGCACATCTATTGTAATTTCCTACTCATTCGTTCTCTATTTTTGCGCATCCATTCCAGAGAGCGGTAAAATAATGCTTTTAAGTTTTCTCAATTTTGATTTTTCCTTGTAGATGCTAACTATTGTCTTTTTTTTGTAGGTACAAAAAATCAATCAAAGGAAAGGGTCAACAAACCAATCTTGAATGGAATTAAAAAATGAACTTAAGTCCTAAAGTGTCATTGTCCATTTGAAAATCAAACCAAATCTTGAATGCATTAAAAGAATAAACATCTCTATTCCCTCATTTTCAATTCAAAGAAAAGCGCAAATTCAATCTTGAATGCCTTAAGGACAAAATAAAGCACTTCAAAGTCTTAAATTAACATGATAATTCAATCTTGAATGCCCAAGTCAAAGCAACTGCAAATGCTTGAAATTCTTTTGGAAAAAGAACAAATCAAAGCCTAAACACTTGTGTCTTCAAATTCAAAGTTCAAATCACACTTAATCAAATTGGGAAAATGAACAAACCTGCTTGATGTGCATCTAGGAGCTTTTATCTTCTTGCAAAATCCTTGTTAAAGTAAACAACGTAGAACATTTGAACTTGGACAAGTTCACTTGTTCTACTTTTAGCGAGGCCTGTCTAGGGAGAAGTGCTTCCTCCTCAGAGAATGACCTCAAACCAGTATCCCCCTCATCCGGTATATAAATAAAGTGAAGGCAAAAAGTACTCACTTATATCTCCTAATCATCAGGAGTTCGTGCCAAACACTGTGGCTGGGGATGGTAAATATTCCTCTCCCCTAGCATTATTGGCTAGGCTCTTAAGTGAGTCATGGGCGGTCAGCATAACCGGGTATGGAGACTCCACAGAACTATTAAAAACTTGATAAAATAGAGGCTACCCTATCTACATCTAAAAGTATCAAAATCCTTGTGCAAGGACCGATTCCAAGGGATTTACCGGGTTGCCTCAAGATTACTCACCATTTGTATTCCCTTCTAGGGGATACCAAGCTATGGGCAAGCGATTTTGATACTCACCTTCCTTAGGTAGATCTTCTTGAAAGTGCTTGACAGTCAAATACTTCATGAAAACATTGTTGGAACATACACTTTCAAAGCTTTATCAAAGTCAGTTTTCCTGCTTGTAGCCTGCAAGGTTGCTTTGTCCCTTATGGAGATTGCTTTTCAAAAGTCTTTTTGACCTATCCTTTTTCCATTGGAAAACATTGAGACCAACCTACAAACTTGATACTCAGAAAGTCTTGTAGAAATCAGATATCCAAGAAGCCTTTTGTCTCAAACCAAACTGTCAAAATTTCATCAAAGTTATGCCCAATTTGATCAAACATCCGAAAGCAAAATTGCCCAAATCCAAATATTATCAAGAGAAGAAAGTTGTAGAAAGAAACCTTAAAATCCATCAATCCTCTATCCAAGCAACCCAAGAAGAAGAAAAATATCAAGAAAAACTTGATAATATTGGCTATAGTGCAAGAGTCAAATAGTTTGCCTACGGATTCTGAGTAAACCATCACTACATCAACCTTGAAAGAGAAGATTAGCTGGATCCATCACATGTCCTATTCTACCTTCAGATCTCACAATCCTATCTTGGCAGTCCTTTATCCTAGTCTCATCCTAGTTTCATCCATGCATCATCACCAAACCTTAGTTGCATGCTAGAGTCCTTCTTAGTTGCATACACCATCATCCTCCTAGCAGCATCATAGATCATCCATCCTAGTCACATCTGCATCATCCTTTTAGAAAGAGCATTGTTCCATCATCCTTCACCATCTTTCCATCAGCAATCCACAATTAAAATCCCATAATCCTTGATCCAAATCCAGCATCCATCATCCAAATCAGAACCCACCATCTTTTGCACCAAATCCAGAGATCCAAATCCACAAGCACTTAGTGTTCATAACCTTTGAGTTGTTTCCATCCCCTATCCTAAATCAAAAATCATCCCCTTTTTGACAGAGTATTTTCTAAAGGAAATCCAACTTGTCCTTGCACAGCCTCATCATCTCGAGCAAGAGATTGGCTTGTATTGATAAGAATCCAGTTGACCAAAGATCATTAGTCTATCCTAGGTTGGCCAAAATCCTATCATTGATCCTCCATCAAGAAAAACAATAGCTCATTATTGACACTTAGTGATCTTCCACCAGCATCCCACCAATCCTCCACCAAATCTTGACCCAAATCAGAGCATCCCACCAAGCCTCCATCATCACTAAGCATCTCACCAATCTGTCACCGTCTTCCATCATCCCACCAATTCTTGCATTGCATTCTAGAAGTTCATCATCCTTAGAAGTTCATTAAGCTTGCATCCATCATTCTTTAGAATCTTTAGGAAGCATCTTGCATCCATCTAGCATCTGCATCTCCATGCCTGTCGAGAAAAGATCTGGATCTAGGAAGTGAAGGCACATGAATCCTTATCCAATCACCAACTCATCTAATCCCAACATTTTTACCAATGCGATGGTAGCATATGATCACCAAATACAAACTAGAAATGCATGGGATGATCCCAATATCCCCTCAGCTCCTCTAGTAATAGAAACATTTATAAATCATCTAGAGAATCCACCAGTAGTCAATACACTCATAGCCCAAAACCAGCAGAGCATGTTCACTAACTTTGCACAAAGGCATACTCCCATTCCACCATATCTCCATCCTCATATTCCCATAAGCACTATCCAAATCCTAGCACAAGTATACTCCCCATTCATCCAACAATTCCCTGATCCAACCTTGCAAACATCTCAAGAAACCTCCACCATTCCCCTTCTTTTGCAAGGAAGCTTTGCAAGTCCTGTAACACAAGCTATAACACCATCTGCTCCATTCCCTATCGTAGGTACTTCATCATCCGCCATGGCTTCCCAAGCTCTTTCTCAAATCCAATGCTTGTCGCAAAATCAACTCCCACCTCTTACGCAAACCTTCACACAAGCAGTTCCACCACCGTCCATAAACCAAGCAACACCATTCTTTCCATGAGGGATGCAATTGTCTTTTCCTTTCACTCCACAAGCTTTAGCATCCATACCATCTTTTCTAGGGTCAATGCAATCATTTCCCTCCTTCACCCAACAAACGTCATCATCATCTATTCCGGGGGTAGCACAATCGCTCCCCTTTCCTACTCAACAAGCTTCCACATCAGCATCATCCTTTTCATGGGGAGCACAAACATTCCCTTCCTTTCCCCCCAAAAAGCATCTACCCAGGCACAAGCCCAGCAAAATGCCTTCACCATGGGAATGCCTTCCATGGGCTTTTCAAATCCACCATTCATATCCCAAACTCCCATCACATCTACCTTCCCAGCATCTGCTACAGCATAATTCCCACCTCACACTAGTTCTCGTTGGGGCCTCACACAAGAAGAAATGAAAGCTTGGGGCATACCAACCCACTCTCCTACATCCATGTTTGCAAACCAACAAGCCACCTTCTCACAAGCAGCACAACAACAATCATCGCAATCTCCACCAGCTTCATCTTTCCCAAGCTATCCATTCCCAACATCTAGTGCTTTTCAGCAAGTTCCTCCACCTCAGCAGCAAAGTTCATCCCATTTCACAAGTTATCTTGCCCAACCACCCTTTGCTTCAAGCTTCCCTACATCAGTTCCACCCTTAAGCAATGCGGGAATGCACCCAACCTATATCAGCCAACCACAAAGCCAAGTTCAGCAAGGGCCATCCTCCTAGCAAGATGCATCATTCCACCAACCTCCCCCACAACAACCATACTTCCAGTCACAGCAACAAAACCCCATCATTCCCAAGCAGCAGAAAATTTCCTCCTATCAGTTACAGCAGCAAGTCCCAGTCATCCCACAACACCAGCAAGTAGTCTCATATCCACCAGTGCAATATCCCCCTATGCCACATCTGCAGTATCCTCCCCAACAAAAATCACTCCAAAATCCACTCCAATCTACCTATCTCACTGGGTCATCTCCATATCTCACTCCACAATACCCACCTCAAATGGGAGTACCCACTCAAACACCAATCAATACGTAGTGGGAATCCATGAAGAACGCTCTTAAAGAGCTTTAAACCGGTACTAAGAACAAAACCTACAAATTTGAAGAGGTGTGTCCTTACCCGTTCAACCAATCCATTGTCGCTATTCCTGTCCCCAAGCACTTTGAGACACCTAAATTTGATAAATATCAGGGGAAAGGAGATCTAGTCAACCATATTAAAGAATTCTATATGGTATGCCAAGAAGTGGCTTACAGTGATAACTTTCTCTTACGCCTATTCCCCAAAAGCTTGGGAGGAACCGCTGTTGAGTGGTTTTACAAAATACCATGTGGGACTATTACAACCTTTGCTGACATTTATGAAAAGTTCATTGCCAATTATGCCCACAATGTTGAGAATGAGTTAACCTTGTTAGATCTCTGCAACTCAAAGCAGAAAGAAGGAGAAAGCCTAGCCGAGTACTTGCAACAATGGAAAAATCTTACCGCCAGGTTATCATACCAGCCACCTGAAAAGCATTCAACCAAAATCTTTATTGATAACCCGCATCCTAAGCTATCCCATTTCATAAGGATGAATTGTCTCCAAACCTATCAAGATATCAAAAGCAAGTGGATAAGCATTGAAAAAGCCCTCCTAGATGAAGGCACGATCTGACACTTCAAAAATGATTCCCAGAATAAACCCAGCAATGATAAATCCCGTTATTGGAATCGTAACAAGAACATTTTTACTGATGGAGCCACTGATACCAAGCATGTTCAATTTTCCATGGCTAGTCCTACACCAACTCCTGCATACCAACAACAACAAGCACCCATTTATTAGCAACCTCCTCAAACCCATCAGCAACCCACACAGAATAACTAGCAGAATTATCAATAGAAAACCCATCAAGCTTATCAAGGTAATCCAAACAATCAAGTCAATGTCATTAATGTTGCTCCCAAACAACACAAGCCCAGAGCTCAAAACAATTCAAGGAAGACCTTCACACCATTCGGTGAACCTCTGGATGTTATCTTTCACCGAATGGCCAAGGCCAACTTGATCACATTTCCACCAATCCAGCCAGTTGATGATACCACTCCCAAGCCCGATTGGTACAAAGATCATGAATACTGTGATTATCATCGTGTCAAAGGACACACTACCCTAAAGTGTATGAGACTCAAAAACTATATCCAAGATCTCATTGATCAAAAAGAGATCCAAGTCGATACACCCGCTCAAGCCTCACCAAATGCCAACTTACAAATTTATCAGATTGTGTTCCAACAACACAATGCTGGGAAGAACCAGGCTAATACCAATCATCCCCAGAATCATGGAAAAGGAAAGCAAGAAGATCAAACCAGTCGCCAAGACTATACTACTACCTACATCAACTATGATAAATTTTTTGGATGTATAACCCAAGTTGAACCAGTCAATGTCATCCATGTAAGAGGAGTAGATAGTCAATGTGTTTTTACCACCCGTAGAGGCCAGATCACTATTGCTGGTGCTTGTCCAAGGATAGTACACAATGTACACAATGCATAGTACAACCTTATAGAACATCTTGGGAACACACCAGCCCAAATATCCATCTTGGACCTTCTCCGTACTTCACCCCTCCATCAGGAGATCCTTGACCGAGCTCTCAAAGAAGGACATGTCCCCACAGACATTAACACCATCCAGTTCGAGACCCTTGTGGGACATCTATCCACAACCTGTGCTTTATCCTTCAAAACATTCAACATGACATACATTGCACCTGACCACACTCTCCCTCTCCGCATTACCATTATGGTCAAAGACTTTGCCATCAAATGGGTCTTAATAGATAATGGCTCAGCCTTGAACTTGTGCACTTTTAAATTCATTCAGCAAATTGGGATCACACAGGTCAATATATCACATGAAGTAATCACCATCAAAGCCTATGACAACTTGGAGCGTACCTCTAAAGGTACTATCACTTTTCCTATTCAGCTAGGCCTGGCAATACAAGATACTATTTTCCATGTTGTTGATCTTGACCTACCATTCAATATCCTCCTAGGCCGACCATGGATTCATTCCATCAAGGTTGTACCATCTACTTACCATCAGTGCATCAAATTTACACATCAAGGCAATGAGGTTACCATCCATGCTAACCCCCAACCCTTCGCATACTACTATGCGATGGAAGCATCATTCCCCCATTCCACTCACTATCCTAGAACTGATATTGGCACTTCTGTTGCCAGCTCATCCCGATCCCATTGCAATCTAGAGACCATCCTCAACTCCACCCTCTCTTCCATCAAGATTAATAACTAGGGTTGTGGTGAATATAGCCTACATGATGCATTTTCCATAGGGGCCCTCCCACGTGATCCACATACACAAGGGCACCTGAGTCACCAAAGAAAGCCTGCTAAAGAACATCATGAAATCAAAAAAATGGGACCTATGGCTTTTGAATCCCATGGCAATATAAATAGTCAAGAGCTGGATCCTGATATCAATAGGTGGTTGTACAAAGATCCCCCACCACCTGACACTCAACTCCTTAGCTACTTCAAAGATAAATACCCACAATCGCACAAGTACACTACTAAGCAATGGAACTACCAAGGAGGTGGTCTAGGACCACAAGAAGGCAGAAACAAAGACCCAATCACAGCATCCAAAAACCCACAACATCAGGGTATTGGCTTTAATACCCCTCACCTGCATATGCAAGGGCCTAATACTTTAACTGGGGGCACTAACATGACTAGCGTACCCTTTTTGAATAGCCAGGATGACCTCATAGAAATTGAAGACATCCCTAAAGAGAAAGAAATCAGATCCTATAATGACATCTTCGATGATGATACCCTCCTAGGGACTTCTGTCCTCTGACAACTTTCCATCAATCTCATAGAACTTCCCCTCCTCCACCCTCAACTCATAGACTGGGACCAACCAAGTATCACACACATCGATGAGTTCCAAAGCATGGAAGCACTCCTAGCATTCATGGGGGCATCAAGCCCACAATCAGTTCAAGATTCAGAGTCGAATCACATCTACAAGCTTGACCCAGAAGGATACTTTGGGGAGGAGGCAAGCTTTAGCTGCAAAAGAGAAATTGAAAAAGTAAAATATGAGTCCTTATGTGAAAACCCTTCTAGGGCACATTCTGATTCATAAATAGTAAAAATAAAGAGCATATCTTCTAGTGAAAACTTGGCAATTCAAGCACTAGAAGATGAAGACTTGCCTCTTCCTCTTATCCAAGATTACAGACCTGAGTAGTCACCTATCATCATAGAAGACACCAAGCCAGTCAATTTAGGTACAGAGGAATGTCCGAGGATCACCTACATTGCGGTCAATCTGATAGAGGGCGAAGAAATGGCTTTGATTGCAATCCTTAGAGAATCAATTATAAATTTTTCCTAGTCATATGCACACATGCCAGGGCTTGATCCTAATCTTGTCATCCACCATCTAGCAGTGGATCCTAATGTCAAGCTAGTAAAGAAGAAGCTGAGAAAAATGCATCCCAAAGTTGCCTTATTAGTCAAAGCAGAGCTTGAAAAACTCCTTCAAGCCAAGATTATCAAAGTTATAGATTATTCAGAATGGATCTCCAACATGGTGCCTGTCACAAAGCCTTCAAGTGACATCAGAATATGCACAAATTTTAGGGACTTGAACAAGGCATGTCCTAAAGATGATTTCCCATTACCAAATATAGACATGATTGTAGATCTTATAGCAGGTCATGAAATGTTGTCACTAATGGATGGCTTTTCAGGCTACAATCAGATTCATATAGCAGAAGCAGATCAACATAAAATAGCATTCACAACTCCATGGGGTACCTTCTGCTACAACATGATGCCATTTGGGCTAAAGAATGCAGGAGCCACATATCAGAGAGCGATGACAACAATCTTCCATGATATGATCCATAAGATCCTTGAAGACTATGTGGATGATATTCTTGCAAAATCTAAAACCCAAGGTGAACACCTAAGTATTCTTGAGAGGGTGTTCAATCACTTACATCATTATGGCTTAAAGCTCAATCCAAAGAAGTGTGTCTTTGGTGTTACATCTGGAAAGCTTCTCGCTTTCATAGTATCATGATGAGGCATAGAGATCGACCCCAAAAAGGTCAAAGCAATAACAGAAATTCCTCCACCAAGAACACTAAAATAGGTCAGAAGCCTACAAGGAAAGCTTCAATCAGTGTGTCGGTTCATTTCTCAGCTGGCAGACAAGTGCCACCCTTTCACGCATCTCTTATGCAAAGACACAAGCTTCAAATGGGATCCCATATGTCAGAAAAGATTTGACAAGCTCAAAGAGTATCTCTCCAACTCTCCAATCCTAGTCCCACCAGTTCCAGGATGCCCTCTCATACTCTACATCTCAGCAATTACTACAACACTAG
The DNA here is from genome assembly GCA_027943335.1 of Chamaecyparis obtusa. NCBI lineage: Eukaryota > Viridiplantae > Streptophyta > Pinopsida > Cupressales > Cupressaceae > Chamaecyparis > Chamaecyparis obtusa. The sequence goes on along the minus strand of BSBK01002220.1, from coordinate 708,474 downwards.
GGGCACTCCTAGCTTAGCATGATGATGAAAATAAAGAGAGAGCCATCTACTACATCAGTCAAACTCTTGTCGGCTATGAGCTTAATTATTCACCCATGGAAAAAGCATGCCTTGTAGTGGTCTTTTCCACTCAAAAGCTTAGACATTACATGCTCAGTCACACAATCAGGCTCATTTCAAAGGTGGAAGCCCTCAAGTATCTATTATCTAGGACAACTCTCACAGGTCGTATGGAAAAATGGGTCATGCTTCTTAGTGAGTTTGACATCCAGTATGTTGATCAAAAAGCAATCAAAGGGCAAGTCATTGCTGATCAGCTAGCAGAGGCACCACTGGTGGATGCTTATCCACTAATCATGGAATTCCCTGATGAACACTTATGTATGATCGAAGAACAACCCATGTGGAAACTATACTTTGATGGCTCCTACACATTGCATGGATCAGGGCTAGGAATCCTATTCGTCACACCTCAAGGTGACTACATCCCAAAATCATTCAAGTTGGGATTCCCATGTACCAACAACATTGCAGAATATGAGGCACTCATCTCAAGTCTCAAAATAGCCATTCAATGGAATATCATAGAACTGCAAGTGTTTGGAGATTCACAGCTGATTATCAAACAAGTCCTAAATGAATATCAGACAAAGGATGACAAGCTACTACCCTACAAAGAGTTGGTGGATAGACTGAAAGAGAATTTCCTGAATCTACAGTTCACACAGATACCAAGACTTCAGAACAAAGCAGCCAATGCAATGGCAACTATTGGATCCTTGTTAGAAATCCCACATGATGCATCACAGTATGAATTCCTAGTCGAGCAGCTACATACACCAGCTTATGAGAATGTCGATGTAGAAATGGTGTGTGTCTTGGTTGGTCCTTAGTCCCCATGGTACCACGACATCCATGCATATCTAAAGAATGGTATCATATCTCTCCATCTCAACAATAACCAATGCCAAAACCTTATTCACAGAGCTTCTCTCTACACTCTTGTAGCCAACACCCTTTATCGTCGAGGGTATCACAATATCCTCTCTAGGTGTCTAGATTCAAATGAGGTCATCCTGTCTTTACAAGATGTTCACGCTAGAATTTGCAGTGCCCACATGAGTGGCATGATTCTAGCTAAGCAGTTGCTTCGAGTTGGGTATTATTAGCCAACCATGGAACATGATGCTTGTGAATTTGTTAGGAAATGTTTACCATGTCAACAGCATGCAAATCTGATTCATGCACCAGCACAAGACTTGCAGCCCATTGCACCACCTTGGCCATTTTCATGTTGGGGTTTTGACCTTGTCGGCTTAATCACTCCCCTTTCCTTAGATGGACACAAGTACATAATAACTACCACAGAGTACTTCACCAAATGGGTTGAAGTGATTCCACTCACCCTAACTACTGGCATCCAAATCTCCAAGTTCATCCTTTACCACATCATTTGCCACTTCAGCATACCATCTACCATCTTCACAGACCATGGCACACCTTTTGAAAACCAACATGTGGATGATCTGTGTGCCAGACTCCACATCCATCACTGTTTCTCTAGTCCATATTTCCCCCAAGGAAATGGCCAAGCTGAGGCAAACAACAAAACTATCTTAAAAATCCTCAAGAAGGTTGTCAATGATTCTGGTCATGATTGGCACCTCCAAATCAATCCTGCCCTTTGGGCCTATCACACTTCCTATCACACTCCCACAGGCACCACCCCATATTCCCTTGTATATGGTGCCAAAGCCATTTTTCCAATCGAGGTCAAGCTCCCATCATTGCGAGTCTCCATGAAGAACTACACCACTAATGAAGACTATCGTGTAGCCCATCTCACATAGCTAGACCTGTTAGATGAAAAGAGACAACAAGGATATGATCACCTAGTTGCATACCAGAATTGACTCAAAAGAAGTTATAACAAGAAGGTCCATCCTAGACAGTTCTAGGTCAGTGACATGGTACTTAAAGAAAATCAGAAGGTCCAAGCAAACAGAGAAAAGAAAGGCAAGTTTGAGCCTACTTGGCTGGGCCCCTATGTTGTCACAGCATGCTTTAGCTCTGGAGCTTATCATTTATCTACACCAGAAGGTGAGCCTTTGAATGATCCAATCAACATCATACATCTGAAGAGGTTCTATGCCTGAACTAGATCCTACATATTCAAAAAATCCATAAAAATTGGAAAAAAGAAAAAAATTAAAAAAAGAAAAAAAATAAAAAAAGAAAAAAAGAAAGAAAAGAAAATAATCGTCCAATGGTGAAAACTTGGCAATTCAAGTGCCTTGGACAAGTACCATGATGAAAACCTGGCAAATAGGCATCATGCGTAGCCTCCCCCCCCCCCCCCCCCCAATTCCTTTCTACAGTTGGGGGCCATTCCCTTCTTCCATCTTATCTAGCATCTCCTCCATCCCATTTGTCTCTCACTTCCTTCATCCTCCTTTGGATCTTGATGACAAAACAAAGACTACCAGGTATACATGCTTTTGGGCACCTTCTTGGCATCCATCACACCTTTTAGCTACATATCCCCTATCCAATCCATTCATCCTAGCTTCCATCCACCTTCCTCATCCTCTCATCGGCATGTCTTCTATCCAATCATACCCCATCCTAATGCCTCTGAAATACATGAACTATCCTAAGTAGGGGGCATCTTATTCCTTGGAAACTATCTTTTATCCAAAATCTTTCCATCTCCCCAAATCCCAAGCATTCCTCTATCCAGATCCCTCAGCATTTCCTCCAGCATTCCATCTTCCAATCCTCAAGCAAATCTGCCATCCAAGTCTCCTAAGTAGTTCTTCCATCCAAATCCAAATCTTCCTCCATCCAAATCTCATAGCAGTTCCATCATCCTCATCCTAAGAATTTCCTCCATCATTCCATCACCTGGTGTCTTCCCTTGTCATTGGTATCTAGCTATAGGCTAACCTCATTGTAATCCAATGTCATTCATCCCTATCCAAACATTCCTAGCAATCTTCTAGCCATTTTCCAAAACTATTCACATCTTCTAGCTATCCAACGTCCAAGATCAAGCCAACCCATCCCATCACATCCTTAGTCTTGTTCCTAGTCTTGTAGCAAGCCTTGATCTCAATCCAATCGTCATCATTCAGATGCGTCCTTCCCAAATTCATGTCATTTCAGGACACATCTTTCGTCAGTCCATCTTGGCTTTCTAGCCCAACTGGGGCATCATCTTGCATATCTTTGGAGCTTCAGATTCATCCCTAGGTTCTTTGTACATCCTAATCTAGAGTCTTGTACCATAGCATCAGTCATGTCTCCACCTCAGCACATTTGTACATATGTGTCTTTAGGTCCCATCCTTTGTGTCAGTCAGCCCTTGTCGCTGTCTTGTTGTACATATCCTTGTTAGTCCTACATCAGCAGTATTTGATCACAAATCTTGTCCTACCCAACTTCGCACTTCAGCAACATCAATTGTCGACTATCCTTGATCATCGTGACTATCTTTGAACTGCATCATTTTCCAATCAGCAACACAACATTCTCCCCATCAGCATAGGGTCTGCACAGATGTATGCTTCTATTTTGTCTGACCTAAGCCTAATCACGGGTCCCCCCCTCAATTGTATCCTTCATGTCTGACCTAATCTTCCACCAAGCACACCAGGTCTATGTCGATGTATCCTTCCACACGTTCAGACCAATCTTCCACCATCAATCAAATCAAATCTCTCTCCTTGGTAAAGGTTGTCTTTTGGACTTATCATTTTGACCTTGGATTTTGTCCTTTGGGTCTTATTAATCTTTTACAACTTCTCATTATTTCTCTACTCAAAGTCACCACGATCCTTTATATCATGGTGCGCTGTAAATGAGGACAATCTGGGGAAAGGTCTTTTGATTTTTTTTGCTTTTGCCTATGAGTCAGTCGTGTGTTTATGGTTTCTTCAGCATCATTTTCACCATGCCTCCTCTAGGTTTCATGTGTGATGCTGGGGCAACCCTACGTGTCTTTTTAGTGTCAGTCCTATAAAACGCTGGTGATAAGGCCTCGTGACCCCAGTATCCTTGGCAGGTCTCTAGCATTGCTATATCAAACTAGGTTGTGCTCTCCACATTTGCACTTGGAGCTTCCCCAAATTCCCTACATCTCCCCTCACATTGATTAATCTTGCATCTTGCATCTTTCCATGTAGCAGCATCCTGCATTTTGCATTACATCTCATATTGCATTCACCCATCTTTGCTCTTGGAAGCTTGGTTGTTTATCTCCCCTTCTTCCTAGGTCCTTCCTTCTCTGTTTCCTTTCGAGAAAATTCCCCAACGTTTACTCCTTATGTTATTTTCTCGAGGGGGCACAACCCCTTATTCCTCCGAATTCTAGCCTTGGACATCTTATTTTCTTGTCTTTGACGCCATGCCACTTGCAGCATCGCATCAAAGAGGGGCAAAATGTAGACACCTAAAAATCCTTTAGAAAATAAAATATTTTTATTTTTTGAAAAATCTCTGATGACATCATCATTTATTAATTAATTAATTATTTTATTTATTTATTTATTTTTATATCATTAAATCCCTTTATCTTCATTAAAAATATTTAATTAAGAAATCCCTCCCAAAAATGTTTAAATCTTATTTAAACATCAATCCTGTATTTATTAACTATTTAATTAATAAATTGACCAAAAATCCTAAAATAAATAATTTATTTATTTTTTGCCCAAAACTTGGCCAATTTCCTAAAGACCACTAACCTCTTCTAGAATCTTCTAATCCTTCTTTAATTTTGGTTAAAGGCTAATCCCATCATTCCTTAACCCTAATCCTAACTCAAAATATTTAATTAAGATTAAATATTTAATCCTCCTTTTTATTAAATTTATTTTAATAAAATATCCTCAAACCTAAACCATGGAAATATGTACTAAAATCCATATTTATCCTAAGGAAGTTCTAGACTCTTCTAGAAAGTCCTTGTCTCCCTAATCCTAATCCTAATCCCCTCCCTAACCTTGTCACATTCCCTAACCAAGGTTAGCCAACTCCTAAGCTTAACCCAAAGTCAACAAACTTCTAGAGATTTCTCTTACATGCATTAAATGCATTTAAGGCCTCCTTATCCCTCTTACATGCATTTATGATGCATTTAAGAAGCCTCTCACCCCTTTCTTACACCCTTTGACCTTAGGCACATTTCCCAAATTGTGCACATTCCTCTCATCTTTCAACCCAATGCCCTTGTGACACTTGTCACAAGGAGGTGGCCCTAAACTAGCACAATCCATGTGCTCCCCTTTGAATGAATCTTGGCCTCTCTTAAGGATTTTGATCCTGGCCACTCATTCCTCCTTCCCAAATCCTATAAATGCTCCTCCTTTCAAGAGAAAATCCATATTCACTTTTTATTTCAAGCATTGTTATCATGCCCTTTTACTTCTAGCTTTAGCATAATCAATCCTAATTTAGCTTACTTCCAAGCATTTTTAGCTCATCTTAATATAGCTTTAATGGATTAACCTATTTCCCTCCATTGTTTTACATAAGCATAAGCATCATATAGCTCAAATCTCCATTAAAGCATCATAGTTGAGTTCTTGAAGCCTTAGGGGCAATCTTGGGTGTTCTACCCATTATTGTGTTATTTTTGGGGTTTTCATGAATCTCAAATCATCTTAAAATGCATTAGAGTATGCTTCAAGTGCTTAAAGAGAACACCCACATCCCCTTAAGCAAGAGAAAATCAAACAGTGCTTGGGTGCGCCTGTTTTTAGCTCAATCTGAGGTGGCTTAGCTTAGATGTTTTTGTTTTGGATTGATATAATGTTAGATTAGTCTAATGTTTTCTTGTTTGAGCCTTTCAAAATAGATCCAGATAGCCTAGTCTATATATATATAGATAGATAGATAGATAGATAGATAGATAGATATAGATATAGATATAGATATAGATATAGATATAGATATAGATATAGATATAGATATAGATATAGATATAGATATATATAATTATATATATATATAATTATATATATATATATATTTATTGAGTATTATATTAATTTCTCTAATATTTACATTATATATATATATATTCATAATTGTCATTATATTAATTACATAATAATGAATAGACATGTCCCATGAAGGGACATGTCTCTTCTTGGCTCATTCTCAATATAAATGCAAGAGATTGTTGCATTTGGAAAACACATACAATGAGATAGTGCTATTACATTTGCAATGATCCTAAAACTTAACATGGTATCAGAGCCAAGCTGCAAATGATATATTATTAACTCTATTGAAAGAACAATAGGAGATTATTATGCCACAACAAGGAAATACTGTCACAGTTGTTTACACAGGTTGCTGTTGAATTTTTCTTCCATAGAAAGAAGAGAACATCATTCAAAGTCCCAGTATTATTCATGATGGTCTATGAACAGTCTTCAGAAATAACATGATTTCTTTCTGTGATAAAACATAAGACTCCTGTGTAGGATGTTAATGGATTCGACTAGGAGACTCACTGTGCAAACCAAGTTAAATCTACACTCGCTAGAATGATTATCCTTGCAGAGGATTATATTTGGCTCTAGATGAGATGGAGTCATTAGTGGTACTGAGTGATGTGGCCTTTGTGTTCACCTTTGTGTGCAGGCAAGCATACGATGCAGGGTGGTGGCTGAGCTTGTTGTGATTATAAGAGACATGTTGTGGGTGAGATGCCTCGTATGCATAGTCCATGTTAGATGGAATGTGATGGGTGAATTGTGCATTATTTTTGGAGCCCTTGCATCGAAAATGCTTTTTTTATACATGATGATAATAGATTGGGTTGCGTTCAAATAAATTTTGGACTAGTTTAATGTTGTGTTAATGTCATCTCCAATGTTGACTAACGATACGAGAACTCAATGGTGGACTGAATGAGATGTGGCATGGAGGTCTAAGCTACGAAGGTCTTGACTGCGTGGTTGTCAACTTTTGATTGCATTCATTATGTGAAGTCATCTATATTGTGGATGGGGCCTCTATTGTAGATTGTGAATCAAGCCTATGTTGACCGTGTTTTGAGTACACAATAGTGCCTCACTCCCATGAAAGAAGGGAGATGTCAGAGAAGAGGCACCATCAGAGTTCAATTTTGAACCATCCTTAGTGGGGAGATGATTAAAAGGGGAGATGTCTCTCAAATAATTTGATAAGGTGTTTTCTAATTTGATGTATATGGACCTTCATTGAAGAAACTTGTATCAAAGATGTTGATGCATAGATAAGTATTTATTATTCTTGAGTATTGCATTTCTCTACTCATTGTAGTCTCTCTCTTATCTACATTTCAATACGTACTATAAGAGCTATTTGCCTTGATCTTTTCTGAGGATTCTCTTGTAGGAAAATAAGATTGATATCAGCTTCAGAGGGAGTATGACACTTCAAAGGTAACTTTGGATGAGAATGTCAGAAGGTTGATATCACATTTAGAAGAAATCTGATGAACTATCAGAAGCAACCTTCGACGAGAAGGATAAATGTTGATGTTAGTACTCAAAGTTTAGAGGGAGTCAATACAACATCTAGAGGATATGCCTTATTTGATTTTCAAGGATCTTCATCATATTAATTTAGAGGGAGTAAATCATATTGACATGGTTTCCCTAGTGACTAGGAAATTATAAAAGAAAAAAGAATTGTGATTCAAAAGATGTAGTTCCATATATGTGAGCTAGAAGGCTTTTATGTAGATAGCCAGGTCATGATATTCCTAGATAGCTAGTTAGGCATTCAATAAAAGAGCTTAATGCAGACTAAAGAACAAAGAGATAGCTTTCTCGCAAAAGGTTGATATTAAATTCAGAGGGAGTATGATAGTTCATCTAAAAAAAACAACTTTGTGAGGAGGTTGTTACAAGACCTTAAAGGAAGCATCTAGAGGACTATGATCATGAGATTGAGCCTCATGTGTGCTATAGAAATGTCTTTATGCTAGCTCCTACATAACTTGGGGATCACCTAGTGAGATGCAAACTATATAAGAGATATAGTGCATAAGTATGGTATTCAGGGTACATTATCACTACAGAACATATGGCTGATATTCTTATCAAGTTTCTTGCTAGTGGGAAGGTTGTGTACCTTCGAGATAAACTTGGTATGTTGGAGAATGAGGCCTTAGATGAAAATAAGTTTCAATATCTATGATCTATTACCTTGTATGTTATTTCATTCTTCTCCTTGAGAGAGAAGTCTAAGGTGAAAGCCCTTGTTTCCACCCTTTGGGATGAGCCATAATGGATCCACCCTCTGAGATGAGTCAAGGTGGATTTCATGTGTGTGACTCTAGGACTTATGGACCCTCTTGTGAACATTGGAGAAAGGTGAAGACTTTTCGATAATGAACACTTGTATTTGATTGATGTTGTGAGGTGACTACTTTGCAACATCTCCATCATGATGGATATCATGTGACTTGATATCCATCGACATGTCATGATGGTTAGGATCTCTTAGACATCGTGGTAGATATCATAAGGTTGATATCATTAAATAAACCATAGATTATTTAGAGATCTTCATGGTGGATATTATGTGATGTAATATCTGTATGCACCCAAAAATGGTCGCCTAGACTTTGGGCCCCATTTCTCAATTTATCAAATCCCTGAATCAATATTTTCAAAATCAACATTTTATCAATTATATCAATTTCCTTGATCAAATCATAATCAATTCAATATTTCCTAAGGTTTGAGATTTATTTAATTTAAAAGAGAAAAAATAAAAATAAAAATATTATTTAATTAAAAGAACATGCTCTCTTTTAATTAATTAAAAATCTCTTTTAATTAAATAATAAAATCATTTTATTCTAAGCCTTTATTTAATTAAAAGGAATTTCCTCCCCTTTTATTTAAATAAAAAAGCCCCACCTTTTCTTCTTATCCTATGTTGCACAAATAAAGCATTTAATTCTTATTCATAAAATAAAATAAAATATAAAAGAAAAGTACTTTTTGTCTCACATGGACATAAAGTAAATGCTTCTAATTTTCTTATTGGAGGATATTTGTGCACATGGATCGAGCTTCCATTTTTCTCCACCGTTGATTAAGCCTTTTTGCCTCTTAATCTTGTGGTTCACTTTGATTCTCATTGCCTATAAAAGAAGAGCTCTCTTCTTCATTTGCATCCATCCATCCATCCATCTTGTTTATGCTATTGTTATGCTATAGGTTTTCTAAGTCATCTTGAAGCTTTTGGAGACATTCTTGCATCAAGTTTTAAAGATTTGGAGCATTATTGGCATTCATCTTGCATCTACATCACATCCTAGCTTGCATCATAGTTGCATCATCATGGTATCATTTTCTTTCATGTTTTAGATTAATCTCACATAGTTTAATTAGAGGGTTTGTAACTCTTTCATTTCCATTTTCATGGCTTAATTGCATCTTCATCCTCATAGATTAATTTTCATGCTCATATAGGTTTTCATTGCATTGCATTTTCATTGGAATCTCTCATTGTATGGTTGACTAGCAAGGTCATGAGTTTATAGCTCTAGCTGAGAGCAATTTTCAATCTTGCAACTCCATGCATAAAGAGCTATGGATCGATTTGTGAGGCCTCATTCTTGAGCAACCTTGCATGTAAGGATTCATAGAAGTGCACCATTTTAGTGTGTACAATATCTATAGACATGTCATGATCAGTCTAAATGGTAAGTATCACATATATGATACTAGTGCACATACCATACTAGATATTTTGAGTACTTGGGTGAGTATCATGGATTTGATACTTGGAGACCATTACTCATGATAATCATTTTGAGCAATTGGTGAATATCTTGTGAGTTGATATTTGGGGACCATTTCTCTGAGTACTTGGTAAGTATCATGGACTTGATACTTGAAAGCCATTACTCGCTATATCAGTAAAATGATATATATATAAAGTGATTATCTATACTCATATTGAGTACTTGGTGAATGTCATGGACTTGATATTCTGAGACCATTACTCTGAGTACTTGGGTGAGTATCATGGATTTGATACTTGAAGACCATTACTCATAATAATTTTGAGCACTTAGGTGAATATCTTGTGAGTTGATATTTGGAGACTATTGCTCTGAGTACTTGGTAAGTATTATGGACTTAATGCTTGAAGGTCATTACTCGCTATATCAGTAAAATGATATAAATATAAAATGATTATTTATACTCACATATTACCTTGAGGTAATATTTTTTTATCATCCCTAGTTAAGAGGGAGTGTTAGTTATTGCAACAATTTTGTATAGCTATGGTGAGGATCATATGTGTTGACATTAGATTATTTTATCCTCCCTAGCTAAGAGGGAGTGTATATGTTTTGAAGCTTTAGTTGGATAAACACTATGAGTCAAGATATATATATATATATATATATATATATATATATATATATATATATATATATATATATATATATATATATATATATATATATATATATATATATATATATATATATATATATATATATATATATGAGATATATATATATATATATTATTATGTAAATATTAGAGAAATTAATATAATACTCAAGATATATATATATATATATATATATATATATTAATTGTCATTATATTAATTACACAATAATGAATAGACATGTCCCATGAAGGGACATGTCTCTTCTTGGCTCATTTTCAGTATAAATGCAAGAGATTGTTGCATTTGGAAAACAAATACAATGAGATAGTGCTATTACATTTGCAATGATCCTAAAACTTAACAATTTCCCAATTTTTATCATCTTTCTAGGGTCATTTTCATCCATCTGAATATCAACAGTCTCTATTATTAGTAAATCACTTTGTATCGGAGAATCCATTGGTAGAGAATAATATTATGTTCATCATGTTCTCCAAAATAAGCATTTGTACTTAAACAATAAGGCTTCCATTGTTTGTGATGAAACGTAGGTAAATCCTCATAAACCCCTAAAAAGTCCACTAAGGCTTCATCTTCGAGAAAGATATCCAAGGTAGGTCTTTGATTAATGTCAAGGAGGAGTGGGTTAACCAACTTCAACTGTCCACCACATATATGATTAACACTAAGAGGAAAAGCCGATGGTTGCTTGTAAGGATTGAATCTCAATCCATATGTATGATCATAAATTTCATTATCCAAAGGCACTTGTATACCTTGTTCATATTTACCACATCCTTTCCCATTAAATTCTGATTTCTTGAGCAGATGATAACCAGAACCATATCTACCAGTCATATCAGATGGAGTCCAAGGAGAGGCGTATGTCACAATATCATAACAATTAGGTTTTATTGTTTCAATTGTTTCTTCAATCGAGGTAGTAACAAATTTACTTTTTAATTCTTCAGAAAGCGGGGAAGGAGTAAAGACTTGTTTTTCAAATTCAATTTTTTGTTTCATGAATTCCAAATCAGAGACCTTATATTCTCCAATGAAAGTAGGATTAAATTCCAAGGTCCCCCAATCATCCTCATTCAAAGAATAAGATGGAGCTTCAATTTTTTTTATCTCAGGTTTCTTTTCAGTCTCTTTTCTTGGTTGGAGAGGCTCATAAACTTTAACATATTTCGCATTTAAGAAAGGGTTCGGTGCATCATCCGTATGTAACGTATACATTAAGTTTTTATAAATGAACCTAACCTTGCGATGAAGAGTAGAAGGAACTGGATGCATAGTATGTAACCAAGGTCTTCCTAAAAGAAGGTTGTGATTGAGAGGTCCAGGCATAACATGAGTAGGTGTATTAAGAATAACTGGACCAACTTTAACAGGTAAGATAATAATGCCCAAAGTTCTCTTTTCAATATTAGAAAATCCATGAATAGGGACATTATCAAGTTAAATAGTTGTGAGATCAACCTTAATTGCCTTAAGAATATCCATGCTACAAACATTAAGCCCATGTCCATTGTCAATTAACATTCTACGAATGATACTCGGATTAATAGAAACAACAACCATAAGAGCATCATATTGATTCTGCACCTCAAGAGAAGGTAAATCATCATTAGTAAATACAATAGGAGGTACATAAGGCATAGTATGCATGCACTCCAAAAATGAATTAATTTTCTCTTGATTAGGAGTCAAAGCATGAAGAGTAGATAAAGCCTTTTGCAATGCCTCATGATATGTCGAGGAAGTTTGAAGAAATTCCCATAAAGATATCTTAGTAGGAGTAGCACGTAATTGTTCTACTAAGTCATAATCCTTAAAGGTAGATGGAAACCTAGGAGCTTGAGGAAGCACATGTTGAGAAGGCGGTAAAAAAACTAGAACAATAGGCTTAGGGTTATTTTGTGTGTGATAAGCATGTGAAACATAATCTGTGTTATCAAAGAAATCCAAATGATCCTTAGGTTTACCCTTAATTGTTATTCAAGGACATCATTTTACAATCAAAAAAGGTTTAGGATATATCATTTCAATTTTATCAATGTTGCAAATAGTGGGACATGAAGGTAACCATGCACACACCCTATGGTAAAGGTCAATTGAAGAGGTTGTGGATGAGAGTGAAATAGGAATAGGATCAATCGAGATCTCATTTGAACAATTTGCATCCTCACTTCCATGTACCTCATTAGGTAATCTATCCTCTTGTACAATAAAAGCCTCATCAAAGTATTCAAAACAAGAATCATACATGTTGAATACAAAGTAATACTAGAAGCATGAAAATGTAAATGTTTTTGTATTTTTAAAGAGATTTTGCAATTTTTTTTGTATTTTTGAAATAGAAATACAAGAGCATAAAATAAATCTACTTTTGTAAGCATGTAAGATCTAACACAAAATGAAAATATAACACCAAAAAGAAAGATTTTTCGTAAACAAGTTCACCAAAATGTAAATTGGTGAAAATGAGGATGGTAGGTAGGGTTTTGAACAATGCCCCTAATAGAGATCCTAAACCAACATTCTCCACAATACATATGAATTGATAATGATAAGTAATGTGAATCTAGAAATGCTTAAAATTTAGATAAGATGAAACACATACCTCATAATAAAACTAATCTGGAAATACCTATTTTCTGGTGTCTGTACTCAATTTTGAAAAATTCTGCAATCAAATATGGGACAGGAAAAAAGAGACAGAGAAAACCCAGAAAGCTTTTTCTTTTCTGAGGATGGTCAACCTTGATCCAAGGACAGTTGTAAGATCTTACCCTGAGGCAAAATCTTACCCCTTTAAGTCGACCTTGACCTGCACTGCTCTAACACAATTTTTGTTTGCGGATCCCAAAAGTTTGGCAAAAAGGGTACTCAAATATTCTCTGCAACTCCTGAAATGGCAACTGTAGATATGTGAAAATGGTGTTTTGGGGTGCTATATAGGGTTTTTCCTTAGTCAAACCCCCTTTTTTGTGATCTCCATGACCTTGACCTGCACTGCTCTGACATAATTTTTGTTTGTGGATCCCAAAAGTTTGGCAAAAAGGGTACTCAAATCTTCTCTACAACTCCTGTAATAGCAACTATAGATATATGAAAATGGTTTTTTGGGGTGCTATATAGGGTTTTGCCTTAGTCAAACCCCCATTTTGGTGATCTCCACCTCCACGAATAGTCGGATGTAATAGAATGTGTGTATGTATTGAATGTGTAATACCGAGATCTAATCCTCTAGATTGAAACCCTAGCATGAATTGATATGAGAAAGAAATGCATAGATTTGAATATAATAAAGAAAGCATACCAAGCCCTCAAGGCTAAGGTAATCCTACCAAACTCACAATTTGTAATTGCTACCCCATGATTGTATCTTTGAATGCTTGAATGTTGAAAATGGTGGATCAAGGAAGAAGGGATCTTTCTTGCTCCAAATGAATGTCCACAATGATTTGTCTACAAAAATGCTTGATATCAACAATGGCTTGATGTTCTATAGCATCCTCTTGCAATCTCACATCATCACTTCACCATCTCTTGCTTGCTACAATTGATTGTGTGTCCACTTGATGGACACCTGGTGAAAATGAAGGCAAAAGAGAGTTCTTATATAGAGATTTCAAGGTAAGGCTCCTCGGGAAATGTAAGGGCCCATAATTCAAATTTCACCTCGAATTATGGTCCAATCACAATAACATACTAAGGAGGGAAAATAAATAAATAAATTTTAAATTAAAACCCTTCCGCATTCAAATCTGGAAGCCTGACATTGATTTCAAGGCCCGCTGTGACCCTAATTTAAAAAGGGGGACCAAAACCCATAAGGGGTCAAGGTCGACCTCGACCTTGACCCAAAGGTCCAGATCCAATCACCTTTGAAATTAGGAAGTCCCAGGGTTGGCCGGAGACTTGGAATGGTGGGAAAATAGGGCAGAGTGCCAAGAGAGAGCATAGAGGCCTAGAATGAATGTGATGAGGGCTAGGAGGACCAACACCTAGATCCTACCTACAAAATAGACCCATAGAGAAGGGAAATTAAGGAGGATCCTTAGGATCTTAACCCTAATTTCACCTTGAAATGAAGGAAACAAGTGCATATGCATCCTAAATGCAAATCTATCATGAAAAATGCTCTAAATGAGGGTACTAAACCTATCAAGCTAGAAGTGCTTCCATTTTAAGACGATACAAACATAAATCATCAAAAGCATAATACTTAGTGTACAATGATATCACAAAATAATGAGATATAATAGTCCAAGAAACGTATAAAAAAGGACGTATACATGTTGGAATATTTTTTAGCATATTAGAGTTTGGGATTTGGGTGTGCTAACATTAATGTTTTGTCATTGATGTCAACATATTGATTTTTGTTTCAGACAATGTGTTTAAGATATTTGGTGGAGAGGATTGAAGTTGATCAGATGATATATTTGAGATCTTAAGTTGTGATTGTAAGGTATTGATTACAAGTTCTTGTAGACCATCTAAAGAGGTTCGTGAAGTTGGTATTACAATTTGAGTGAGGAATGATCGAGTTGTTGGTTGTTGGTGTCATAGTGTTCCTATGAATAGTGGATGAGTATTTCATTCGGTATGTCTTGGATTTGATGTTTCATAGGTTGTGAAGTTGGTGGTTACATAGTGCATTATCATTGTGTTCATAGTTAGCATTGTTCATGATTCAGAGTACAACAAGCTATCTTTTGTTATGACAGAGTTTGGTATTTTAGTGTTCTTATTGATCAAAGATAAAGATGAGTTTGGATTTCATATTGAAGATGGTGTGAAGGCTCTAGATGGTATTCATGCTACTTGTTGTTGTTATTAGATTGTGTGATGATCATGTTGTAGGTTTGCATTGGTTGAGGTGATCAGATTTGTTGTTTTGGTAGTGTGTTAGTATTTCTTCATTTAGGTCATAGCCGACTTTATGGAGTAATGTGAACTATAATTCTTGATGGTGTCTTGGTGACACACAATTGTGTTCATGGTTGAAGATTTGGGTCCTATTTAAGTCTTAGCCAACTTGATTTGGATTAGATTAGAGGTTGAGCATAATGCTTATATCTTTTATTGTAATAGGTCTTAACTGACCTAGTAGTTGATTGTTCTTTGTAATCGATATAAATGAGAAATCATTTTGGTAATATAGAAGAGAGAGAGAGAGAGAGAGAGAGAGAGAGAGAGAGATGTATTAGTGTTTTGCACTTCAGAAATAGTTTGTACTTCATTGCAACTATTTTGGCATAGGAGATGCTATTTTTTAGTTTGGTTGTAATCGAGTATATGTCCACCATGTTTTAATTGAAGATAGATCAATGAACCTGATTGAGGGCAAAATTTGAGATTGTTTTGTGAGAAGTGTTCTCTGGGAAGTGAGCCTATAGATTGGGTTGTAAGCCTATGGTTGCAAGTGCATCCTCTATTCTCTATTTTTTCTTAACTAGGCAATAATTTTAGATGAGTACTTTCATCTAGTGGGTTTTCCTCCCACTGGGGTTTTCCCTTAACTGAGTTTCCTCAAGAATAAATCTTGGTGTTCTGTGTTCCATGTTATGTGTCCAGTATTATTGATCTTGCATCAATATTTATCTTTTAGATCTAAGTGATTAAAGTGTGTAAAGGGTAAAATAGTATTATGTGAATAGAGTGATATAACAAGGGGAATATAAGATCTACTACTGAATCCAAATTCCCAAGGGAGAGATCCAAATTGATCAACCAAAAGGTTAATGCACAATTGAATCAATTTATAGAGAATATGAATGAAGGAGAAAACCTTATATTTCCCTGTGAAGAGTATATGCTTGAAATCTGAAATAATTGAAAGGCAAGTACTAACCTCAAAATAGGGCAGATCTAGAAAATGCTGATTTTTTATGTCTGTGTACAGTTTCAGGCAATTCTACAACTTGTTTCGGACTAGAAATGTCGAGACAAAGAAAACCCAGAAAAAAATTTATCTATCTGATAGCAGGTAGTCTTTGACCCTGATAAAAGGTCAAAGGCTACATTAATATTTTTAAGGTTGACCTTGACTTTGTTCGCAAATCTCAAAAGTTTGATGAAAAGGGTATCCAAATACAAGCTCATATCTGCAGTTCTGCACCTATGCCTACAAGAAAAAGAGGGTTTTTGTTGTTTGTTTGGGGGGTTTGCCTTGGTCAAACCCCGGTTTGGAATCAACCTTAATATTGAAATTGAAATGAGAATGCTAGTAAGTAGTAGAAGTGGATCTAACAATGAAGCTATGTAATTCAATAGATATGCAATTGTATTTGAAATTTAATCAAGTATATTGATATGAAAGCTTGAACACAATAATGGAAAATGTAAATCAAAACCATAAATCCAAAACCTTCATGATTGTATTCTTGGAATCCACCTTGATAGAAGAATGAATGGATCTAGAAGATGAACAAAGGATCTTGAAGGAAGATCACACCATCATGATGGCTAGATCTAGGGTTTGAATGATGAATCTTGCATGCTTGAACCAAATCCCTTCAAAGGCTTGAATGCTTGAATCCTTGATCTTCAATGGAGAACTTGAATGGAGAAGAGGACTTGAACAGATGATTGCTTGAATGGAATTCTTTCTTGATGAAATGCTTTCTTGATCTTGCCTTGAGAAATCCTTGACCACTTGATTGAGAGATAGAGAAAATGAGAGAGGAAGGCTTCCTTTTATAGTGCTCTAGGGCACAAACCTCTAGAGAAGGCCGACATTGGGGAATTAAATCCCAATTAACCTTAAACCCTAGAAATGGAGCTATATTAAATGCAATTTAAGGATTTACCATTCTGAAACCTGAAATGGCTGACCCAGAAGCAAAAAACAAATATTTCTGAAACCCAACATCTGGAAATGATGGGAACCTAAAATTTGAACCTTGGGTCAAGGAAAAGGTATACCCCGCCCTAGGTTAGGGTCAAGGTTTTCCCTGACCTAGGTCAGGGGTGAGGTCATCATTGACCCTCAAGGTTGTCTTTGACCTTGAGGTCAAAAACCTCAAGATCTCAATCTAGAATACTGGAAAATGCAGAAATAAAGTGGGAAATAGGTGCAGAGAGAAGAAAAATGGGGGGAGAGAGCTAGGTTCGTACAAAGACCTAATCAAGGTGCTTGACATGACCCCAGACCACTCACTCGGAGGGCTAAACACTCTTAACATGGAAGTGCTTCTATTTTAAGATGATACAAAGTGTAACTAAAAGTAATAGGTACACACAATTTATTCAGTCCCCCCCCCTCTCAGTTGTGCTTGCCTCATTTTGGGCCTAACAATTGGTATTAGAGCCTCATCTTTTGAAGAAGCTTGACCGCTTAAAGGAGATCCATCATGGCAAGTATGAGAAAAGAGAGTTTGAATTTTGATTAAAATAACTACCTAATTTGGAAGTATCAGATGTCTACCTACCTGATATGCATGGGGATGGGAGAGGAATACTGGTAGATCTCTGAGAACCCTTATGCTATTCTGAATGATCTAACAAATGCTACTGCATATGAAAAGAATAAATTCAAGGAGAATATGTTAGCCAGGGAAGCCTTGATCAATGCCTTATCAAATTCAGAATATTCACAAATCTATGGATTGAGAAATGTACATGAGGTATGGACAAAATTAGAAACTATTTATGAAGGTGATGAATATGTTAAACAAGCTAAGTTATAGGGATTAAAAGAAAAATATGAAGATATGAAAATGAATGAAAGTGAAACTACTTCAATGTATTTACATAGGGTAAATGATGTAGTCTCTGGAATCAGATGTGTTGGTGGTACTTTGACACACATTGAAATTGTAGACAACATTTTGAGATCTTTTCCTACATGCTACACTGAAAAAGTTGTTGTTATTGAGGAATTGAGAACTATAAGACCTATTTCAAGAGAAGATTTGGTAGGAAGACTACATGCCTATGAGATGACTACACTTGGTAAGGAACTTCCAAAGGTTGAGACTTTATTCAAAGCTAGTGTGACTGAGTATGAACCAGGACAAAGCTCTACAAAGATTAAATTCAAACACTATGCTAAGGATTGGGAAGAGATCATGGAAGAAGAAAGGAATATTGATGAACTTGAAGCCTTGATTGCAAGAAGACTACCTAAGTGCTCCAGTAAGTATGAAGGAAGGTTACCTTTTAAATGCTTCAATTGCAATAAGATTGGTCATATTGCATCTAGGTATCTGAAAAAAAACTACAAGGATAGTAGAGACAAATCTAAGAAATATCATGCTAAGAGTCATAAAAGTTTTTATACTACTGAAGAAGGTGTGAATGATGACAAGTCTATTGCTAGTGAGGATGAAATTGTATTTATTGCTATTAAAGAAGATAATCCTAATGAAGAAAAAGCATTGGTTTCACAAGTTATTAAAAGAGATGAATGGGTCATTGATAGTGGATGTTCACATCATATGACTGGTGACAAGGATAAGTTTGTGAAACTTGAGGACTATGATGGTGGTGTTGTTAGATTCGGTAACAATGCTCCTTATTTCATTAAAGGAAAATAATATATTACTTTTTTTGGTAAAAACAATATTGATGATGTTCTGTATGTTGAAGGTTTAAGTCATAATTTGTTGGTTGTTGGACAACTATTGGATAGAGATTACAAATTGGATTTCATAGATGGAATCTATGAGATTACTAGAAATACGCGAAAACTTATTACATCAGGTACACAAATTGCTAGTAGTCTATTTCATTTGAAAACCGTTGAGAATAAATGTTTGATTGCTAGGATTGATGATAGTTGGTTATATCACAAAAGATTTTTTCATGCCAATTTTGATAATACGGTGAAAGTTAGCACTACTCATGCTATAAGAGATGTTCCTAAACTGATGAAGCCTAACAATATGTACAAAGAATGTTAATTTGATAAGCTGACTAGATCTACTTTCAACAATAAGACATACACTTTGAATGTATTATTAGATTTGGTACATACATATCTATGTGGTCCTACTAAGACTAGAAGTTATTATGGTGATAGATATTTTATGTTATTTATTGATGATTATTTAAGGATGATGTGGATTACATTTTTTTAAAGAAAAATCAAAAACTTTTTTGAAATTTCAGATATTCAACATAATGGTGGAAATAGAATCCGAAATAAAATTGAAGTGCCTAAGATTGCATAGAAGTCGATAATTTACATATGATAAGTTTTATACATTTTGTGAAGAATGTGGGATAAAAATATAGACTTCTGCTCCGTGAACCGCACAACAGAATGGTGTTGCTAAGAGAAGGAATAGGACTATCCTAGACATAGCTAGGACTATGATGATTGAAGGAAAAGTTCCACAAATCTACTGGAGAGAAGAAGTGTATGGTCATATTCCTATAGTGAAATATTTTAGAATTTTTTAGAAGTAAATACTACGTTAAGAGAGATGAGGATACTGGGAAGTTTGATCCTAGAAGTGATGAAAGGATATTTCTTGGGTATTCTACAAAGAGAAAATATTATAAATATTATAATTATAGGCTGAAGAAGATTGTTGAAAGTAAAAATGTTAGAGTTGATGAGAATATGGAAAGATCGGAAAGAACTTGAGGGTATGACATGATTGAAGAAGACAATCAAATTAAGGAAGTGCAAAATCAAAATTAGGATGGACTGGAAGAGCAGAAAGAAGTTGAGGAAAATTAAGTGGATATTAACACTGAAGTGTCTACTACACAACCTACACCAAAAACTCCACAATATGTAAGGATTAATCATTGTGAAGATGTCATTATTGGTGAGAAGGATAGAGGTGTTCAGACTAGAGGAAGAATTGCTAGAGATGAAATATTTTAGCTATATGAATTTGATCCTAAAGATGTTGAATAATCATGTAGTGATGAGAGATGGATGAAAGAAATGAGAGAGGAACTTGATCAAATTGAAAAGAACAAGACTTGGGTTCTTGTTCACATACTTATTGAAAAAAATGTGATTGGTAACCAAGCACCTTCAACAAGTACCATGGTAGAAACCTGCTTCAGGCTCCATGAGTAGCAAATTTGGATCCATGATCAATCAAGTTCACTTTTCCATCCCTTCCAACTCATATTGAGATAATCTTTCATCCATCTGCTTTATTCCATACATTTTCATATTATTCCACCTTATCCCATGTCTATGCAAGAGTCTCAACAGTTCCATTCCTATCATGTATCCATTCTCCTTGACCCCTCCATCCCTCTCACACCTCCATGATGAGGCATTGTTCACCCATGTTTAGAATAAGGATCCATCACTCGCTTCACCTTATGCCATTACACTGAGCTTAACCCCATCATAATGAGCTTATCATAGACACTTTTATCACATCAGTTTTATCAAAGACAATCTTGAGATCAAGTTTCCTAGCTATTTTTCATTTCACATCTATTTCCTATTGAATGCCTATTTACATCAATCAATCTATTCCCTTAGGATGCATCATTCCTGAGTTAGCTTATCAAATCCATCATCACACGATCCTATTCATGGAAAGAACTATGGACTAAATGACTTCTTGTTTATGTCTTTGTGTATCAATAGAAGCTACTCAAGATTTCCTCAATCTTCCATATCTTGGTATATTTTGACTAGTGTATATTGCTACACGTTGTCATTTGCAGTATGATTTTCTTGTGGGTACTTTAGTGCATTTTTGTTGGTTACACAATTATGGTTATGTATGTCTTACTGGGGGCATGATCTTTTGCACTTCCCCCAAGTCTCTAATCAAGACTCAGGTTCACTCATGCCTCCCCATATGCATCATTGTATTAGTTCCACTATGATTATTAATCTACATCTGCATTCCTAAATCTACCTTATTTATCTGAGAGTCTAGTCCACGCAAAGGAATGATGTCATCCATGGTGTCTAGCATGTGATGCATAACTCCTTCTGCAAAATCAAACTAGGGTATGCTCTCCTCATCAACACCAAAAAAATCCCCAAAATCCCCTTTGCATTGTTAGGTTCATTTTGCATTTTGCATTTTACATTTTGAGGCTCCTATTTATTCACCTATCCCCCATCCCTACTAGCTAAATGTCCCTCCTAGTTATTTTGATACACATAAAACACTTTACATTTAGAGTTCTAAGTTACATTAGTCGCATTAAATTGCATTTCATTCCTAGTTGCATTAATTACATTGCATTTCATTAATTGCGTAAATCATATACATTAACATCACGTCATGCACATCATAAAATATCCATATCATACATATTAAATACATGTCCATCCATCATACATATGCACATCATACATCCATTTTGTATTGCATACATCATATAACCATGCATCCTAAATAATCCATGTGTTCTTGCATCACACACATTAGGATCACTATTATAATCATATCATTTAAACATGCATCACATAAGGACACATCCTACATCACAGAGCATCAATGTCAAATACATTTACATGTGCATCATAGACATCATATAAACATATGTACACCCATGCATACTCATATAGACATCATCTAGGAATCAACTGTATCATCATCAATCATCATATAGATCATAAATCATAAAGTATCCATATAAAGCTCATCAATGTCATAAATAATGTCTAGCAAAGTGTCCAATCATATAGAAATCATATAAAGTTCATTGATTAAATACATAAAAATACATCATAAATGCATATGTAGTCATTTTACGTATCATCTCAAAAGTCAAAAATGTGTATCAGATAACTGGGGTGTGTTCATGTTGTTGGCTACGAAGGTCATCCCCTATCTCCCTGTGGTGGTCTAGGAGATCTCACCAACCAATTTGTGTGATGCTCCTCTTGTAGTATGTGATTGTGTCCTCTATGAGAACACAGGAGCTCGCTAGTCCTTTGGTACAACCTAGAAATATAGAGTCCTATAGTACTTTGCTTCTCTCACTGCCCTGGCCTCTCTCCTTTCTATTGTGAAAACATCTATGAGTACTTCGCCCACTCCCCCTAGGAAAAGATGTGTCCTCTCTCCTCCATATCTCATATAGATGGGACAAGACTCTGTGGTAAGTGGGAGACCCATCCATTAGTGGTCACTCATAGTTCCACTATGGTGATCAAGATACAGATGAACAATGGTATCTGAACATGTCTATGCTCGATCCATCACTAGGTTATATGTCCAGAATCGTCAACTAAGTGACCAAACCCCTATACTTTCTTAACTCGTAGCTCTTGTATAGTGAGAGCTCAATACAAATTCATGTGTTTCCTATAGATAGGGATATGAAGGATGAGATATACATTTATCAATATCACATTCATCTCCCCAATGGGAAGATAAAAGTACATTGTATTTTTATCCCACCTCTATCTAAGTGCTATCAGCATCGAGTGTGGAAATGCATCTCTAGCAGTTGGTAGACCAGAGACCTACCCATTGGAGTCTCACCAATCAGTATCTAGCAACTCATTTTCTCTACCATGTAGCATAGATTGCACATGCCCTATGGTATGCTCTCCAACCTTTGGAAGTTCTTGCAAACACAAATGATGAGGACGCGTTAGAACATCTACTCATTCAAATATAAAATATCTATCATGCATACTTAAATTTTCTCACTATGTGGAGATATCTCTCCTTCATCTCTTATCTACTTGGATTTTTTATTTATAAACTCTATCCTTATTGTTGTCATATTATTTATCATTACATAGTAGGGGCTTTCCTACATTAAGAAAGGACTCATTTCCACCACTTATCTATATATCTTATGTCATTGTGCAATAGGGGCTTTCCTCCGTCAAGCAAGTCTTGTTTCTATTACTTATCTTGTGTAATAGGGGTTTTCCTCTAGTAGTGAGGTTTGTTTCTATAACTTATCTTTATATTGATTTTATCAAAATCTATTTATTTGGTTGTCCGTGGAGGTGGAAACACCAAAGTGGGGGCTTGATTGCGGTAAGCCCCTATACAACCCACAACAATTTTCTCTATTTTTGTGTAGGTGGCGAACAAGTCTAAGGAATGAAAGAATCTAGATTGTAACCAAACTAAAAGTATTCCCTATTTTTTGACAAAGAGGACTCCAACATGGTGTGTTGTTGTGTGAGGCCGAGGACTTGAAACTTTCAAGGTATGATATTTAATGTTTATAGGTTATGCTTATGTTGTCAAAATACATATATTTGTTAGAATAATATAGTTATTTAATCTTTTTTTGTTATAGCTCGCTATTGGATATTTTTGTTAGCATAGCTTGCATATACATTTTTTTTATTTTACCTTAGGCTGATTGAATATTTCAAGCTATTCCATTTGCACTACAAGATTAGATTTAATTTATTTAAAAAGCTTCTTGGTCTCCTAGCTCACTAGAGTGATAGTGGAAGTGAGGTAGCATGAGGCAAGTTTCCACTTTGGGAGGTAACAAATCCCTTACACTACAAGAGTGTTTTAGAGAGAGTTTCATTCAAAAAGAGTTGTTATGTAAAGAAGTTAGCATATGTATTTCATAAGGTTAAATTGCATGAAAAGGTTGCATCACTACTAAATAACTTGGATTTCTATCTATAGGCACTAAGGACCATATACTTAGACTTTAGGAAAGGGTAGTGTCACTTAGCAAATCCCTTACACTACAAGAATGTTTTGGAGAGAGTTTCATTTGAAAAGATTTTTTTAGAGAGAGTTTCATTTAAAAAGAGTTGATAGGTAAAGAAGTTAGCATATGTATTTCATAAGGTTAAATTGCATGAAAAGGTTGCATCTCTACTAAGTGACTTGGATTTCTATCTATAGGCACTAAGGTCCATATACTTAGACTTTAGGAAAGGGTAGTGTCACTTAGATCTCAAGTGTAATTGAGTAGTAATGAGAGTTAGTGCAACTAAGAAAGTTTTGTATTGATAGAATTAAGAGTAGTTAGATTACTGTCAAACAATGAATATTATGAATTGTGGAAATATAATTGCTAACCTCTTGTATAGGACCATATAAAATCTAAGTCTAGATAATAGATCTAAGACAACCATAAGGACTATCATAGTGCAAAGTGAATGATAAAAGTTTATGGCATATTCACAACAGGCATAAGGCAATGTATGGATAGTCACAAAAGCATAGTGATACCATAGTTTCAGGACTTGCCAAGACTCAGTTAGTCTTTTCTTGGGTGACCTTGGGCGAGCTCGAGGCACCCGCGCTTAGACTTGGTCAACTCTAGCAAGAAAATCACCAAATGGGCTACTTGAGAAACCCACTCAAACCTGATGTGTCTCAATGACAAGACTCGACGAGAATCAAGTTTTAAAGTTGCAATAAAAGAAAAATTAAAAAAAATGAAAGTGTTTCAAGATGCTTTTTTTCTTCTATTTGGTCTCCTCAACCCTAAAAGTGAGTTCATTTCATTTTATTAGCAAAAAAGGAGAAGAGTGAATTGAGGAAAAAGAAGAGTGCTTAACAGGGAAACCAACAAGGAGTAAGTGCAAAAAATCATTAGCAAATCACATTTGGGCAGCTTTATACTTGCATGTGGTGCTCTAAAAGCTTCATATCGGCAATTGCAAAGAGAATTCTCTCATTCCAACTTTGTTCTAAGAAATAAAGTTAGATTTTTTGTTTTTTGTTTTGTTTTTCTAAACAATAAGCTTCATTATTTATTTTTTAAAACATTTCAATTTCTTTCCTTTGAACATCAAACTTCAAACAAAAAAACCTATATTTTTTTAGAAGAATTTTACAAATTACAAATACAAACCCTAAATGTTTTTTTGTGACAAACCCCTCTTTTATGTATTAGTTTCTAATTTTATAAATGAAAATGCACAATTTTTATTTTATTTTTTTGTAATATTGTCCTGTTGCAACAGCCTTGAATTTTTGGAAACCAAATTTTTTAATAACATCTAGTCCTAGACCTAAGACTAAGCCTAAGAGCGCTAAACAAGGTTGAAAGGATGAAACTCAGAAACATGACAAAGATTTTTGTGGTAGGACAAAAGGACATGCTAAATGTAATTATTGCAAAGAAATATTTAATGTTGACATCAATAAATTGAAACACTATATTCTTGAATATGCGGTCATGATATTGATCTATGCCCAGAAGCACCTCCTTAGGTTATTTGTGAATGCCAAGTGCAGTTAGAAACATTTGAAGCACTTAAGGAAATGAAAAAGAGACAAAGGGAGGAGTTGGTGAGTGTTGGATCTTGTTCAATTGAAGGTTGTGTTGGAGAGGTTTCTTGCATGCCTCCACACTATCCTAGTTCTTTTATTTATGTTTCTACTCCTACTAGTGGCACTATTAGCATTGGTCCCAGAGTTTGGAAATCTTGGATGGATTCATATTTTGAAGCATGCACTAATGCTAGTTCACAACCCTCACTTAGAGCATGCCTTAGAACAAGGAGGTACATGTCATTGCTAAAAAACCAAATGGAAAGTTTTGGTACTATTGCAACATTCCATTTTTTTGCAACCAAGCAATTCTTTTTTATTTACTTATTTAAAATTTAAAATTTATAGTTTGTTTTGTTTGATAATTTGTAATTACTCATCTTATTTAATCTATTTGTGACGAGTCTTCTTATTGGCAATGCATGATAGATGTTGTAAACCCCTAATGATACTAAGTTAAGTGGCCCACTTTTGTTAGAAACATTTGATGATTTAAATCCAAATCACAAGACCAACGTGTACTTTGGAGCAACAAAGGTTGTAGCATCATGACCAATGGTTAGACCAATGGGAGGAATAGGACACTCCTAAATTTTCTTGTTTCCTGTGGAAGTGATTAATCATTCTACTTCCCAAATTGTGTTGGATAATTTAAATTTGATTTAGTTATCAATATTTGTAATTTATAATTTATTGATTAATCATTGATTTTGCTTTATTTCCAAATTCCACCATGTCCCTCAAGTCCATTGAAGCTTCTACACATAATTGCACATTCTTGTGTGAGGGCATAGAGGAAGACATAGGCGAAGTGGGTGAAGAAAGCTTAGTTCAAGTGGTAACATAGTAACACAAAACCATGTACAGGGAGGAGATCACAATCATGGAAAAAAATGTGATGACAAAGATGAAGGGCTAGTCATGCAAGAGAGGGTTTACAAATGTAGAGCCACTTGTATGATAAAGATTGTTATGTTGAAGAAGCATATCTAAAAAAAAAGGGACAATGAGTGAGGAAAGTACAACCACTAAAAGATGACAATTCTATAAACTTCCAAAATAGTAATAGGAGGCCAAGAAGATTATTCTAGACAAATAATAGAAGACGGTAATAATGTTACCTTTGCATTATGATATCATGACAAATATTAAACAAATATATGCAAGGTTCATGACAATGAGCTCTGTTCTAAACCAAAGGTACACATGGACTAATGAAGAATGTTTATATCTTGAAGAGTTGACAATAAATAAATTCTTTTGGTATATTGTCTTAATAGTCTTAAAAGCAAACTTGTACAAGGAAATAGCAAAGATCATCAGTAACAAAACACTCAAAGAAGTAAAAGACAAATTTGTGGTACTTCTAAGGACCCTTCCCTACTTAGTAATGTTAGACCTTTTTTGTTCAAATTAGTGTTTTCTTTTGGAAGTAGCACTGATCTTACTGGGGAATCCACCATAGAATGTTGTCTCAACCCTTATATTTGGAAGCATATCATAAAAACATGCATCTCAACCCTTATATTTAAAAGCATGTTGTGAAAACATAGGAAAACAACTAAAGATCTAGTATCTAATCAGTCTGCTCAATATGCTAAAATACTTTAGCTTTTGTAGCCTCATTTTCCATGGGATGATTTGATAATACCCTATGGGTTTTTGTTTGATAGAAACAAAAAACAAGATCTGAACAATATCTTGAAGCCCTATGTGTTGCAACCCTTTTCTTGGATTTAGCAATTCTTCATCTGTTCAACCTATAGTTTCTGTGTAGTGGAGTGTGTTCTATTGTGAAATGGAAGATGACATGTATGCATCTATCCCTTATTCAATAGCCCAGGTAAAAGGTTTTCTTTATTCTTCCAAGCATCTTCCTCAATAAAAGAAATACTATAAACCTAAGATTACCCAAACAAAAATTGAGTAAAAGAACAAGAAACTGAATAATTTTTTGTGGTAAGAAAACAAGATAAAGAATGTACTGTATAAATAAATTCAATAAGAATATCTCCATATGTAGTAATAAAATTGAAAATGGAATTAGATAAAGGTATTGACAGAGCATTCCAAAGTTGATCTAGTTAAAAACACCAAAAAATCCCACCAAGCATTAAATCATGACTCATTGTGGAGGTGAATTTAATATATTATCTAAAATTTGTGTTTGACAATTTTGAAGGTTAGTATTAAGATCCCATATGCCAGAGTTCAAATAGTTCTGTCTATTTTATGGTTGATTTCTTATGGACTACATATAACTTTTTCCAGCTTATGTTTTTCATGATCATGTACCTTCACTATTTTTTTTTACATGGAATGATTACTACAGACCTTGTTAGCGATTTTCTTGCAGAACCTATATTAAACATGAAAGCTTGACTCTATAACTCCCAATTCATGATTCTTGCAAGTAAAATGGCTAATTGATAAGGAACTACATTCCTTCTTCTTCAAGCTCGACGGACCCAGGCGGGTGTACCTATCTAGAGACTCATTATTTCAAAATGAATATTACAATTTCACAATGAATATTACAATGGATCAAGGATATAAATCCTTCTTCTCTTCGAACCCAGAGGCTCCGGAAGGCTAACCTAATGGTTTTCTTCTTCAAAGAAATTAACATACACCCTTACATTCACAGAATGCAAGACATAATCATTAAAGCCCTCAAATAGAAATCTAAAAGTTTTTTGAATATTTGATTGATTGTGAAACACTACCAGCTAAGTTCAGACCAGTGCCTTGTCTATTGGGCAACAGAGTCATACAAATGAAACACACACAACAACTCTAAATGAAAATTAGTTAAAAGCCAAGAAAACTGCCTTAGAGATCTCTCTTCTCTCTCACACACCCTAAACATCATATTCGAATGTAGCTAAAACCCTCTGAGACTATTGTGATATCTATCCTTTCCTTGAAAAGAACTCAACAACAGAACTCACAATTTACCTTGTAAATCAGTGCATTGTAATGCCTTGCAAATACAATACACAAGAATTTAAAGCATACACAAGAAGACATAGCAGAATGTAACAAAAGGCTTCAACTGCATTTTATTTATCTTTATTGCTTCAGTACATTGAATGAACTTTGAGACTCAAAAAATAGAACCAGAAGCCAAACCTAGACTTCTAATATTGATTCAACAAAAACCCCTTTACAAAAAGAAGAAAACAGAAAATAAAGGCCAAGAAGAAGGTTCCAGATCTTTCCAGTGATATATGATACTTGATACTTTTGATAAAAAATACCCCCTGAATCATTGAATAAACTATGTCTCTCATTGCATACTTAGTTTTAAATTTTAAATTACATCTATTTCAATAGTTGGACTATTGAATAATGCAGATATTTTAAATTCTTTATTTAAATTACATCTATTTCAATAGTTGGACTATTGAATAATGTAGATATTTTAAATTCTTTATTTAATCCGTGCATCTTTGAAATCTTTAATTTCAAATTTATGCATTCATTTGCTTAAATATCTTCATTTATTTCAACCTTATTCTTCCACAGCATGCACCAAATAGTGCCACGTGACATCCTCCATGTGTTGTGCTGGCATTTGTGTTAAGGTTTTAAACTCCCTTCTCAACCAGCACTTAGTGCATGTTCTTATTTTAATTTCAAATGCTTGGTCTGACAATTACCATGTGTAGCATTCTAATGCTTTGTCTGTACATTTCTTCTTTTTCCATGATTTATCCGCTGATAGAATAGCATGCATTGCTCTTCCATACACAAACTGTGTGTCATTTGGTAATCACTGCCAATTCCTTCCTCACCCACACGTGGAGACCTCCCTTTGCATTTTCCTTTTATTTTTAATCTGCACATACTCTTCCTAGCGCTACTTTAGCTTGGAAATTACACCTGTTGGCACCAGATCCTTCGAATTTATGCTCTATTCAAGAACTCCTGTATGCAAAAAAAAATTCACACATGTCACTCAATGAATTTTCCCCTTTCATACCCACATGGCCCAAGAAGTTTCATGCCTAAATTCATTAGAATGTTCTAAGTGTGGATCAACCACTAGCTTGATATAGATATCAACTGGTCACCAATCACGCATCTCTGAAAAAGACTATTCTGAAGCTTTCTAAAAATGGAGATGTAAATACACAGAAAACTGACTTTGGTTTTACCTTTGTAAAAATATCAAACCATGTCTCGAAGCTCAGCCACTGATCCTAGCAGTATATTTACATGAACATAGCGCAGAGAAACAACTCTTATCTCAAAACAATCATCTGATACAAAGTTACCAACCTCTGAAGATGACTATTCAGTAGACTTTATTCTGTCCAACACTGAAAATCTGCATAAATCGCTCTTGATCTTGACTCTAGAAACCAATCAAAAGAGACCCCCAGAGTCTGATCCTTTGAACATAGATTCACTTCCACATGGGGATCATGAATCTTCAACTGATTTTCTTGCATTTTTTATTCCCAATAGACCTAACTCCTGCTTCCTAGTTTTCTTCTAATGTCTCTCTGTTCTTCTATGGATACTAGGATAAATTCTTTAGATTTCTTATTTTTCGACCAGGAAGATCTTACTAACTCTCTAAGGAAGTTTCATTTAAATTTTAGAATTTTCTTGTGTTTGATAAGCATTTTCTAAATTGTCTATTTTATTCATTCAGTAGCAAATGTGTGGTAGAGATGGGTAATACAAGGCAAACCCTATTGCATGGAAACTATATGACTTCATTGTTTCCACCTGGAGATGTGACTAGTCATGTG
Organism: Chamaecyparis obtusa; assembly: GCA_027943335.1. NCBI lineage: Eukaryota > Viridiplantae > Streptophyta > Pinopsida > Cupressales > Cupressaceae > Chamaecyparis > Chamaecyparis obtusa. Next base: position 678,116 of record BSBK01002220.1, on the reverse strand, counting down.
AACTTACTAGGAAGCATAAATATTTAATTCTTGCTTATGACTTTATCTTAGAAAACCTACAGACAAACAAGCATACTAATCTCTTGGTATTAAATAATGCCCACAATAAAAAAATTAATGAACAAACTTAATGTGTAAGAAAAGAAGCCAAAAATGTTGGTTTCATTTTCGGAAAGGAAAATGGAAATAAAGATTAGTAATTATAGTAAAATGGCATGCACTATCACATTGCAGTCACAAAAAATGAAGATAACTACTATACTAACTTACTGGGCTTTATGTCAATGTACAAATACAAACTTGTTTATCCAAATTATCAAAAAGAAATATGAAGAGACTTCATATATCAATATATCTTCAATATTTTCTTAGGAAAGGATTGATTTCATATTAATCATTGCAAATGACGCATTAGCTCAAAATATTTAACATGCAGGGAATTTTTTAATAATAGTACTTAAATACTAAAAGATTTTTAGTATACATAGGAGATTGTGGCAAAAGACCACTTGAAGGAGAAATACCAATTAGACCACATAATGCCACTTGAAAGAAAGTAATGCAAAAGGGTAATTAGGTCTCTTGGTAGCAATTGTAATGATTTTGCTTGCATAGAAAAGATACTGGCGGACGCACGTGAATTGAAAGTCGGGGGTGTTGTAGAACCCATCATGAATCCTAGCAAAAGTATGTAATAATCAGAAGCTGGTGGTTTTAAGATTAACCATTGAAGTCTTTACATTGGGTCAATTGGGATGCCATGCAATCTGGTAAAAATAAATAAAGTTTCACTATCATAATAGCAGGTATAAATGCTTCCAATATGTACAAGAGATGTACATCAAGCATATATGATCAAAGGAGAGGTCATGATCCATCACCTCACTTACCTTGGTATATGGTATAATCCTCCTCTGAAAATCTTTGAATATAGTTACCTTAATGACTGTTGATTAGATGAAGCTCCAAGAGACCAGCATTTAGGGTTGGAGAGTCTTGTGTGGATGCCTTAAGGCGATTTTCTTGGTGCAGTGTATGATATAGCTAGCCAGACTAAAATCATCAATGGAACTCCGACACTGTGGTTTGAAATAAAATCTTGCAATGAAACTTGGTTCTAATATCAAATATTTTTACTAGCTTCTTTTCAAATTGAAATGAAATAAAAATAGTAGATAGAAATCACCAACCACATAATTTGAAAGTATCCCTATATTTGCAGGTTACAAAGACTGCATTCAACAAGGAAGAATACATTTATGACATTTTTTATCTTCTCTAAAAAACTTCACCAATAATGTTATTGAAAATGGAGTAGCTCATTACCTATAGTATATAGCCAAGACCATTCCCTTCTACCTTTCAAGGACAATAGACTAGAGGACAATAAAAGTCCAAATAAACCATTTGAAAAAATGCTAGGGAAATTGAAAATTCTTCATTTGTGGGATAATTGAATTCTCCCATTTAGGTACTTAAAACTCTTCTAATATATCTTGAACAAAAGTTGATGAGTGTAAAAGAAAATTAACTTGCTCAAACAAGCAATGACACTTAAGAGGAGAACACCAATATAAAATGCACTTTATATTGTTGGCTTCTTGCATGAACAAGATTGTGATTGGCATACCAAACAATCCTCCAATACCTCTTGTAAATCTATTAATGATTGAGCAAGAGCCAAAATTGTAGGTAAATAGAGTAGGTGATATATCCAATCACATGCCTTACATAGAAAACAAGACTCAAAGTTTCAGAAGCCCTATAGATTTAGGACATTCAAACCCCTTTGCATTTGGAGCATTCTAAAAAAATTGATATTTCAAATATAGTGAAATACCTAATTATTAGATCTATTTACTAATATATTTTCTTAGATTATTTTATATAATCATGAACTTAACAAATACATTCTTAGCCATCATTCATATTATAGTCATATTTTAAATAAAAACAATCTATTGATCAATTTATCTATACATCACCAAAAGTGAATGGCTCTGCATTCAATAAAAATAGCTTTTCTCTACATTCGATGAAACACTAATTGAATCTCAAACTGCCAATGAAACCCTAAAACAAAAATTGCATTACATTCAACAAACATCAAAGTCACATAAATGATAAAATACTATGGAAGCAGAGACACATTACAGTATGGATTATTGCTCTGCTCTAATTAGGTGAGCAAAATCAATGCAAAAAGATGCATATGATGGCAAAACAAATACTCAAGCAGCCACAAGAAAACCCTATCCACCAATCTTTGTTAAAGGGGTAAATCAAATACCCTTGGGAGGTTATCAGAACTCAAAAAGATATACAAAGAAGGCCATCAGTGTGGCCATTCATCTCAGCAAAAAGCTAGTCAGCCACAACACTAAAAAAGAGACATTGGTACACAGAGACAACACAGCTTCTGCAAAGACATCAACAATAGCAATCGAAATTGGGGATGCTATCGAAGAGGCAACACAATTCCTGGCAAAAAATACAATGATGGAAGAATTACTGGGTGGAGAAACAGTAGGAAAGAAATCAGGAAATGGGCATACACACAATGGGGCAATAAAATAGAATTCGGATTTCTCACTAAATCCTTCTTTGCCATAATCACAGAATCATAAACATGTAGGAATAACATATTGGATCAGGGAGTATGTTGGTATAAAAACAATCTAGCTTATTTGAAAAAATGGGTAAGGAGGAACTTCAATCCAATCACGGTTGTGCCCTTAGAAGGATCCTTTTGGATGTGCTTAAACAATCTACCAATGGAGTTTTGGTCTGGCAACTCCCTCAGAAGGATTAGAATGACATTGGGCATGGTAGTAGGGCTAGAAATGGGAAGGGGAGACTTTGCCCTTTTCTCCTAAATCAAAATAATTGCTATCCAAGAGATGCCCAAGAAAATCCATTTAATCACAAAAACCGGTAAATGGGAACAGGAATTAGAAATAGAAGACATCTAAGGAAACAATAGAGGCAAAGACCACTGGCGTAGAAATCAAAAGGAAAAATTTTATAGATACCATGGCAATAAGGGAACACAATGGAACAGATAAGAATAACAAATCCTCCAACCCAAAAATGGTGAAAATGCCCGACACAAAAAATAAGAATGAACAAAAAGCGCTCAATGTTAAATAGGGGATGGAAATGATCATATACAATGAGCCAATACCAGAAGAAGACATGGAAAATCAAGAAAGAGAGGACTTAAATAATACAATTGATGATTCTAGAAATATCAATCTACACAATGCCATGCCAATTAAGGCATGGGCAGAATATGAATTCACAGAAACAGACCAAGAAGAGAGTGATGTAGAACTAGTAGATGAATTGGATATTACAGAACAAAGAAGCATTACTCTAATAGAAATTGATGTCTGGATTAATGGCCTTTATAACAAAGGTAGAGGAAGAGAAACAGATAAGAAAAAGCGAGAAAAGGGAGCCATGAAAAGAGACCAGACTTCCATTTAAATATATCTACTAACATATGGCACCAAGGGAGGCAAATCCTCCCTTGGGAAGCAATGAAACTCCTCACATGGAATGTCAGGGGCTTGAATGATGATGAAGGGTGCTCCCCTTAATACCACAAACACATAACATAAACAAAGAAACAACAACAATATGCAATAACAGAAAATTGGCTTCTTATTATCTCCACAAATGTGGAATTCCAAATTTCAGAATTACAATATGCAAAGCCACATGGGAATTCCCTTACAATATTCTGTAGGACAAAGCCTCGAATTATTACCCAGATCTACTACCCAGAATTGCCTAAGACAACACTACGGGCCTTCTTTCCATCGCCCGAGAAGGTTCCAGAAATTTATCCCAAAGGGCCGACCAAACTTAAAATTATTTTATTTTACAATTTATTATATCAAAGTCGGCTCAAAATAACTTTTGAAACCCGAACAGAAATTTTGAAGGAAAATTATTTTCTGCCATTTCAAGTGACCCAACTTCCGAAGACCATAAGTCATCGCCAGTTGCTCCGATTGACTATTACAACCCCAATTCGGAAAGGCCACGAAGTGCTCTACAGGCTTGACTTGCGCAAGCACCCATCACCCAAATTATTGACCTCATCCGGGGCCTCTAAAGCCTTCAAAACTGAGTTCAAAGTTTCTATACCCTGCTGCCAATACCGAAAATCTTCAATATCTCCAAAGCTAGACTTGATCTGTCAATGAAACTTTACTGGTAGGCTGATACAACTGAGATGAACCTCCACATGTGAAATCAGAACATTTCGAGATCGTATGACCAACTTACTAAAAATAGCAAGTTTCCATAAATAGCAGCTCTACACAAGATAGCCCTAAATGAAAACATGGGAGGTATTGGAAGAATCACAAGTCTAGAAAGATTTTCAAGCCTTTGTTAATACAAACTCCCTAATGGATTGTAAATCTATAAATGGAAATTTCAAATGGAACAACCACAAATCTGGATTTGAAAAACATTGTAGAACATCTAGATTGTTTCCTTCTATCAGCAAATTGGATTGACAACCCAACCCTTCCAACATCCCATATTCGACCCAAATCCAATCTCAAACCATTATCCAGTTGAACTAGAAATCATAGAGAACTCGCAAGCACCAAAATCACAATTTAGATTTGAAAGAATGTGGACGGAACATCCTGATCTGCTACCGAATTTGGAAAAAAGTGGAAAGAAACAATTAGTGACAGTGGCACACACATGTTCATCTTCTATAAAAAAAAATTAAAAAAAAAACTAAAAGTAAATCTTCAAGTCTGGAATAAATCAGTCTTTCATAATATTTCTTAGCACAAGATCAGAATAGAACAAGAATTGGAAGAATTAAGTCAGCATGTAATCTAACACGGCATGACATAAACTGAATATGACAAAGAAAAAACATTGATGTCAGAATATAAAGAGATTTTAAGTAGAAAAGAATGTTACTGGAGAGCTAAATCTAGGGAAGTTTGGCTAGGAGAGGGAGACCTTAATAATAAGTTCTTCCATAACACCTCCAAACTCAAAAGAAATCTAAACAAAATAACTCAAACAGAAAAAGAGGATCAAAGTGTGACAATTGACCCGCAAGAAATTCAACAGCTATTCTTGAAGGAATGGGAGATACAGATATATTGCAAAATAACTTCATCAATGACATACCACAATTGATATCAAATGACGACAACAAAATTCTTATGCAACCCACAGCATTAGAAGAAGTTAAAAGAATACTATTTGATCTCCACCCTGATAAAGCCCCCAGACCAGATGGATTTTCAGCTCTGCTCTTCCAATTGGGATGGGAATTTATGGCAACAGACGTATGGAAAATAGTAGGAGAATCAAGGAAAAGGAAAACAATCCTTAAAGTTAAGGACCTCAACACAACTAATATAGTGTTGATACCTAAAAAGTTAGACACCAAAACCCTTGCAAACTTCAGACCCATTTTGCTATGTAACATGGCTTACAAAATCATAGCTAAAGTAATAGCAAATAGATTGAAATTAGTCTCGATGAAAATCATATCAGAAGAACAAATGGGGTTTGTACCTCGAAGAAACATAATGGACAACATTATAATAGCCCACAAAGTTCTCCACTCCCTTTGCAAAGCTAATCCTAGAGGTATGGTATTGAAATTAGACATATCCAAAGCATATGACAAGGCGAAGTGGTGCATTTTAATGGAAATAATGGAATGATTTAGCTTCAATCAGGATTGGCTTAAATGGATATATAGTTGTATCTCAACTCCACGATACTCCATTCTAATAAATGGATCACCTCATGGCTTCTCTCAAGGAGAGAAAGGGCTAAGGCAAGGAGACCCAATCTCACTATTCCTCTTTGTCATTATGTTGGATGCATTAAGTAGATCAATCTCCAATATGAAAACACAAGGTAAATGGGAAGGAATCAGAATAATACAAGAACTACCAGCATTTTCCCATCAATGTTTGTAGACGATACACTACTATACGGTGTCTCTACCATCAAAGAAGCAGAGCAGATTAATGCACTCCTACACAATTACATAGAAGTTTTAGGTCAAATAATAAACACAAACGAATCTAATGTTTATCTCTTCAACACTAAAAAGAGAATACAAAGAAGAATAAAAGCGATATTTGGATTCAATGAAGACAAACTACATTCGAAATATGTAGGAATACCCTTCTTCGATGGAACACAAACAAGGGATCTATGGAAACCTACTTTGGAAAAATGCCACCAAAAAGCTGAAAATGGAAAGGAAAATGGTTATCATGAGCAGGAAGAATAACAATGATTAAATCTGTATTATCAGTAGTCCCCATTTATACCCTCTCCTACCTAGAATTATGATGAAGGGTGCTCCCCGTAATACCACAAACACATAACAGAAATAGAAAAACAACAACAATAATATGCAAGAACAGAAAATTGGCTTCTTATTATCTCCACAAATGTGGAATTACAAACTTTCAGAATTACAATATGCAAAGCCACATGGGCATTCCCTTATAATATTCTGTAGGACAAAGCCTCGAATCAATACCCAGATCTACTACCCAGAACTGCCCTAAACAACACTATGGGCCTTCTTTATATAGGCAATTTCCACCGCCCGAGAAGGTTCTAGAAATTTAGCCCTTAGGGCCGACCAAACTTAGAATTATTTTATTTTACAATTTATTACATCAAAGTCGGCTCAAAATGAGTTTTGAAACCCAAACAGAAATTTTGAAGAAAAATTATTTTCTGTCATTTCAGGTGGCCCGACTTCCGGAGACCATAAGTCATCACCAGTTGACCCGATTGACTATTATAACCCCATTTCGAAAACGCCACGAAGCGCTCTACAGGCTTGATCCACGCAAAGCACCCGTCACCCAAATTTTCAACCTCATCCGGGGCCTCTAAAGCCTTCAAAACTGAGTTCGAAGTTTCTGTACCCTGCTGCCAATACCGAAAATCTTCAATATCTTCCAAAACTACACCTGATCTAGCCACGAAACTTTGCTAGCAGGCTGATATGACTGAGATGAACCTCCATATGTAAAATCAGACATTCCGAGATCGTAAGACCAACTTACTAAAAATAGCAAGTTTCCATAAATAGCAACTCTGCACAAGGTAGCCCTTATTGAATACAAAAACATAAATATTTTTGGGTGATGCAAGATTGCTCTTACACCCAGGATGCTCCTGCATCAAATTACCAAAAAATGTTCAATAAAAGATCACGACAACACAATGCAAACTCCTATGGCAAGGATCAAACAAGAAAAAGCGAATACCATTAATGGCATGGGACTCAGTAACAAGAGACAAAACCAAAGGGGCAGCAAACATTAAGAGCATACACCAACAAAACCTTGCACTGGGAGCCAAACTATCACGATGCATGTACGAACAACATGATGCTCTATGGAGAAGATTATTAAGATTAAAATATTTCCATAATAATGAATCGAATAGAATACTTACCATTGCAAATTGACCTAGGGAATCAGCAATATGGAATTTCACTATAAAAAGTAGAGTATTATTCAACAATCATCTCAGGTCAAAATTAGGTAATGGAAATCAAGCACTGTTCTGGGATGATTTGTGGGATGGACATCCTCTCTTATGCAACATTCTAGAACTAGAGAATGTCAAACAATAACTGACGCAAAGATATGGAACGGAAGTCAGTGATTATATACAGACTAATATCATAAATGGAGCAGTACAACACAAATGGAAGCACATCAATGTAACAAACCCTAAAACGAGAAACATATTAGCGCGAGTTTTAAAAAGACCGATACTCCTCACCAACAAAGATGACAAACTAATATGGTGTGCAAAAAAATCTAGCAATTACACAGTAAAATTAAGATACCAAGTCGCACAAAATGACGAAGCAAATGACCGATGCCTTGCCAAAATGCGCTAGGGAACATATGTAAAGCCCAAAGCAGGAGCCTTTGCATGGGCAGCATTAATTAAAAAGTGTTAACAGGAGAAAGACTTCAAAAGATTGGCATCCAAGGGCCACACAGATGTTCACTATGCAAGGAGGAAGAAGAAACAACAAACCATATCTTTGTAACATGTAAGGAAGCACAAGAATGCTGGTCTTACTTCTCTATTAAACTAGGATGGCACGGTCCTCTATAGAGTAATTTGATGGAAATATTCAGAGAATGGACAAACATTAAGAGAGGGTCTATATGGAAGGGTTTATGGAAAGAAGTGCCAACACAAATCATTATGTTCCTTTCTCCAAGATGGATTTTAATTATAATAGACTTTAAATATAAGATTAATTATGAGCCCACTAGAGATCAAGTCTTTCCAAGTGCAAGGCTCCAACATCATAAGGGATGAGGCTAGGATTGTGCCCCAGGTGAATCGTGGATGCTCCTCAGTCCTTGACTCTAAGCTGAAGAGGTTTCAGGTAAGCTGAAGAGCACTTAAAACACCTAGATGTAGTATTGGGCATTCTCGAGAAACAGTCTTTCTATGCTAAAAGGTCCAAGTGTGAATTTGGATTATGAGAAATCTTATATTTAGGGTTCAAGATCAGAAAACAGGGTGTCAATGTTGATGAAGAAAAGATTAAGGCTATTCAGAATTTGGCTGGACCCATGAATTTGACACAATTGAGAGGGTTTGTGGATCTTTGTAGCTATTACAGAAGATTCTCAAAAGGTTTCTCCCAGCTTGCAGCACTATTGACAAATTTGACGAAGAAAGAAGCTTTTGCATGGAACCCCACAGCGCATCAAGCCTTTGATAAACTGAAGGAGGTAATGAGCTCATATCCTATTTTTAGCTATGCCTAATTTCTTGCTGCCATTTGTCTAAGAGTCTGATGCTTCAAGGGAAGGTATTGGAGCCATGTTGATGCATTATAAGCTACCCATTGCATATGAGAGTAGAAATCTTGCCAATTTAGAGAAGGCTCTCTCCATCTACGACAGAGAGATGTCAGCTATCATGCATGCCCTTGTTAAGTTCAGGCAGTACTTGGTCTATGGGAAATTTGTGGTGAAGACAAATCATAATGTTAGTTAACAGATTGGTCTTTTAATGATGACTCAAACCCTTGCAGAAGACCTCTCTATCAACAATAGTTGAACAAACTGGAACAAATGGTGGCAGTTTGTTCTCTAAATTTTACAGGTACAACTCCCTGTGAAAAATCTTCAACGAAAATGTTTTGTATTTTCTGAATATAAAAGGAGATATACTCTTAACCCGAGAGAAGAAGAGGCTTGTAATGAATGCCCATCACTATGCAACATTCACGCAGAAAATACAAACTTAAATAAGTAACAAAGACTAACTTCTGTAAATGTATTTCCACGACCGCGAACACCAAATATAGTAAATAACAATAAGAAATAAAGATTTTTGCCAACAGAGTAAATAAACAGACAGCCGGATTAAATAATATCACACCGGACATCCCATAACTACTGATCCCAAAAACACAGTTTTCTATCTGTAATTAATTCATTCCACCCATCCTTTATTTATCCATTCACAAAAAAGAAAAGTTTAGAAGATTTTAACGAACAATAGTAATTGCTTCCAAATCTGAGACACACTCGACTGTCATAGTAGAAGGGGAGATTCTGGAACAAAACCGTAGATCCTTTTCAAAGAGTTTAAAAATACAATATATAGTCCCTTCACCTACCCCAGGCGGTTACAATATGAAATTATAGAAAAGAAAAAACAATAAAACTATGACAAGTGTCTACCAGGTGTCATTTCTGGAAAACTCTAAATGACCTAGCTTTTGATGTGCTGATAACCTTTAATATTCTGATGAAATGAGAGACTTGAAGTGATTTGCCAGCCACCAAAATCCTGACAGGAAGCTCTGATAGCAGAATCCTAAAATCCCAACAGGAAGCTTTGGCAGCACAATCCCGAAATCCTGACTAGAAGGTCTGGCAGCAGAATCTCGAAATCCCGACAAGAAGCTCTAGTAGCTGAATCCCGAAATCCTGACAGGCAGCTCTTAGTTAAAAAAATGACTCCATTTTCAAATAAAAGGTTCTTTAGATCAATTTAAACCATGGGGTACCAAACTTTGGGCAATAGCTGGCTCTAATTGGGGGCAGCTTTTTCCTTGCAAAGAAAAATTTGAGAATTCTAGAATCTCAAGCAAAAATCAGTGTCAAAGTTCCATTGGGCAGCAGAGTCAAGTAGCATGAGTTCAGGGAGTTGCTTTGCAAATGGGTGGTGGGGAATAGGGCACAACAAAAATGAGCAAGCCAAAACTTCCTACAGCCTACATCAAGCCAAAATTTTATTTACAAAATGACACTACCTCCAAGAATGTTTCAGGCTTCTCATATGAAACCATTGACTGACTGAGAGAAATATGAACCACTACAAAAGAGGAATGCATGTCCATATAACATCCATAGGTCTAAAAAACCATAAGTAGATCCAATGAAGGCTCATTATGTGAAGGAAGCCCTTGTGCAGAACCTCACGGCCAAGTAACCATCTTTTATCATATGTTTTTGTGGTCCCTTGAATGTCATCTTCACCATTTATATCCTCTATTTCAGTAAAATCAGATTCTAAAATATATTTATTTTTAATTGAGATGAAAAGATGAATTCATTGAGGTCGCCATATTTGATAAAAATCTGAATCTGAAATAATTAACTTTGAACCAAAATCTGATTTTTCAGTATCAACATCGGCTCCACTAAAAACAAATTCCTTCTTTGCAACTGATAAATCGACATCCTTATCTTCCCTAAGGATTCTGAGATACAAACCTGTGAAGTGGGAAACATGAGAACATACTTCTTTTTCATGAAAGACAAAATCATCCATAAGTTCAAAAAGAGGGTTATCCTTAATTTTAAAAACTTTATCAGAACTTGTTGGCACAAATAATGGATTGAAGTGAATCGAGCCATCTTCAAATTTTTCATTTGTGAAGTCTCTTGGATTTTCTGAAACTATAATCTCAGCTAAGCATTCTTCTCAAGTTCATTGCTATTTCCGGCAGTAAAGATCTCAGATTCTGGTTGTAGCAAGAGTGCATTCATATTTGTATGCATTATGATATCAGAAGATTTCCCTTTATTATTGTTGGCTGCAACATCTTCATCTTTATTAATTATTCCTTCAAAAGCTGAATTTTTAGAATCCATAGCCATTCCGACAATATCTCTTTCACCTCCTTTACTTTTATTCTCTGGGACAAAAAATATTGATATGTTTGATGGAACATGGTTATCATCTTCTTCTTCATCACTTGAGCTAGCATAATCATCTTTATAATCAAAATGATATAACTTAGCAATTTGGGATTCAATTTCTAGGCTACTTGCTTTATTATTTTGAAAATGCTCTTGATAAAAAATTGTTAAATTTAAACATTCAGCTGTGCCAAGCACAGGTTCAAGCATTCTTGACTTAAAATAACAGTCATTTGTATGTTCTTTGTTGAATTTTTTTTCAATTTTATCTTGCTCAAACCAACCTGACAAAATTAAAATCACTTCTATTCTAACAGCTTCTTGCTTAGCGATTTCAAAATCACATACCTTGCTTTGCTTCAAGTAAAATTTGACTTTTGGAAGCATCATTGCAATAAATATGGACAACAAATTTTCTTGGCTGGGTTGATCAACCATGGGGTACCAAATTTTGGGCAATACATAACACCCTGAATAATTACTCAAACAACGAGATTCGAATAATAGGCAGCAGAAATGGGTAACCAAGCTCCAAGCCTATGTCTTCGATATTGAATACATGAAGGTTAAGAACAATGTGGTTGTTGATGCTCGATTGAGGAAGCCCAATCTTTGTGCTATGACTGATATATCTGCTGATTGGAAGGTGAGCATTACAACTGAATATGCTGAGGACTCATTTGCTAACAATATTTTGGAAGGGAAGACTGTTGATGATAGGTACAGGGTGATTAGAGTCATTAGAGCATGCCACGATACTCCCCATGCCGGCCACACAAGTTTCTACAAGACATACAAGAAAGAGAGCATTTCAAATGGAAGGGACTGAAAAATGATGTGTTATAGCATGTCAGAGAATGTTCTGTGTGCCAACAAAATAAAATTGAGCAGGTGTTACCAGCAGAAATGCTGCAACCTTCGCCCATCCCAAATAAAAAATGGGAAAGTATTTCAATGGATTTCATCACAGGATTCCCCAAACTGCAAGGTAAAGATTGTATTTATGTCGTGGTGGATAGGCTCACTAAATATGCTCATTTCTATGCCAATACTTCAGAATTTAAGACTCCTCAAGTTGCAGATTTCTTCTTTAAGTGTTTAAACTCCATGGGTTGCCAAAAAACATTGAGTGACAAGGACAATAGGTTCATCAGCATGTTTTGGCAAGAACTCTTTCATTTGGCCCATACCGAGTTAACTCCCAATACTAGCCATCACCCCCAAATGGATGGACAAACGAAGGTCATAAACAAATGGATTGAAGGATACTTGAGAAACTATGTGACAGGGTAGCAATCAGCTTGGGTGAAATGGCTACACCCAGGAGACTTTTGCTACAACACTACACACCATATGTCCATCAAATTGTCCCCTTTCAAAGCACTCTATGGTTACAAGGCTACCTCCTTCATTAATTTGATTCTTGCACATAGTAGACTTCTAGGTGCTAGGGATATGGTACAACAAAATGTTGACATCAGGAACTGCTTGAAGGAGAATTTGCAACGTGCCCAGAATAAGCAAAAATTGTATGTGGATCAGTGTAGGACTGAGAGGGGCATTGAGATTAATGATCTGGTGTATTTAAGGTTGTAGCCATATAGACCCTGGTTGATAATATCTGCGATATATGCTAAATTGGTGATATATCACGTGACACTACAAGAAACGATATAATCGCCCCAAAAATCATAGCCGAGATTTTCATTGTTGCGCGACGATGTTTAGGGCAAAAAATCGCTAAAACCCATGTGTTTTTCTTTGAAAATTTGGTCAACAAAAAGTCAACCCGTAAATAACTTAAAACATAAAAAGTTAAATGTAAAATAGGGTTTTCTCGAAAGTTTTTTTCGTCCACGACGGCAAGACTGCAAGTTCGACCACGACGGTGAAATTTGGTTGTGAGTTTGGTAGTCTTTCATCATCGCTTCGCATTTATAGAAATTGGTAAGTACAATCTGTTGTGTTTGTTGTCATATGATTTGGTTCTTTTGCTATCTTCATGCGGTGAATTTGTTTGGCACCAGTTGTCACTACTCTAGCCAGTGATCGATTCAATTTATATTGTCTTCTATACCTGGTTCGATTTTGTCCTCTACTTCCACTTGCACAAGTGGCATGTAAGTTCAAACAACAACTGGTATTGGAATGCTTTCGTATGGTGTCCATTTGTAACCTCCTTATTGTGGTGTAACGCTCATTGGCAGTATAATCTGGTTGGTGTTTAGTGTCAGTGTAACGCTCCTTGGTTGTGTACACTAAAAACGGCATATTCTTTTTATCATAGCAATGCGGGTTATCTCATGATGTTATTTCCAGGCTTTTAGAACTTATTGCAAAGCAAAATAAATAAGGAGTTAAAGCGCGGGTGCTAGTCAGTGTTTGATCACTGTGTCACGTGTCAAGAATGTAGACTGACGTTTTTTGCAGAGAGAGTTGTGTGTGTCAAAAAACATATGTTGTGAAAGCTGCTCTAAACGGAAGTAGGTAGAAGGTCTTTGCTGAGGATGTATCATTTGGAAGATAGGAGAGTGCCTGACTGTCAAAGAATATTGACAGGCATCTCAACTATCTTGTAACCTTTTTATTCAGTTGCCATTTCTCGGCAATGATCATGAGTGTGTGCAGCCAGTTCATTCTGTGTAAAAGGTTTAAAAATAACGTATGTTTTCTCTGAAGATTTTTTTTTTAAAATGCAGATAGCAGATTTAATCAAAAAAATAGCAGTGCATATACGTCCATGTTCTAACATTTTAAAAATGGCATGAAAAACAAACAATATGCTGGGTGTTTTATCTGAAGAGCGTATTCTAGAGGTTGGAGTCGATTTTTGAACAACACTGTCTTGAGCATTATGAATGTATAGTGTGAGTAAAAAAAAGGAGAGTGTTGTCGCCTTGAAGATATACACAAAGGCATATTGAAGAGTGGGACTGAACGAAGGTGTTAAACATTTCTGAGAGGGTGTGGTGTTGAGCGATAAATGAGGAGTGTGATTATTAGTGGTTGTGTGTGCCTTGTTGGAGCATGTTCCTTCTACTGATAAAAGATACAAAGACTGAACAATGCCATTAAAAGAGTGCATGTGACCAGTAATCGAAATGACTGCATAAGATATTAAGTTCTGGGTATTCATCTCATCTAGAACAAGATCTTTCAAATAGAATTGTTATGTCTGGAATTCCTGAATGGCTTTTATAGAAGCATGGATAATGTTGTGTGTTTTTTAGAAGAGCTCCTAAGAATCTCTTGTGTCAAAGTTCAATATAGACCTCTGTTTGGTTTGCAATATTGACGTTTTAACAATCTTGGACCAGAACATCTTTACGTTTTTTGTGAAGACTTAGAGCTTATTTTTGTCTTGTATTTCTCAAATCATCTAGAAAGAAAAGGTTGTTGCCTATTTTGTAACAAGACTATGAAGAGTTGTAGCTCATGGATGTAAAGAGTTGTTGCCCATTTGAGATTAGTGGTGCCGTGGCTTTTTACCCATCTTGGGTTTTTCACGAGAGAAATTTTGTGTCTTGTCTCTTCTTTATGTGCTCGCATTCTTTGATTTCGATAATTTCCATTGGATGTTTAAAATACTGATTCACCCCCTCCCTCTCTCAACATTTTCTGATTTTTCACAATCTTCCCAATTGGCTTGAACGATGTAACATCCTTCCGAAGCAACTTTTCTGAAACAGTGGTTTCTGGTTTAATGTGCTCTAAATGGTTTTTGGTTTCTGAAACAGTGGTTTCTGGTTTATTGTGCCTAAATGGTTTCTGGTTTCATGCTCCATTAATTATGGAAATGTTAATTTTTGTTATTGTTAATAAAATATCAAAAAATGAATTATTTGAATGCCATGTGCCATAATTTCTATCTGGATTTAGATTAAATGCTTAAAATCTTATTTTATGGAAACAAGGAAATAAATGGACTAACTACTTCTATGTGGAAGAGGATGCAGGAGCGACAGGGACTCTGAGGAGGGGGGGAAAGATAACACCAGGATAGAGGGAAAGAATAGAGAAAGATCAGATGAGGAATTGGAATTCCAAGAAATGGTAAGGAACTCTGGAGTGACCAATTGACCAAAAGAAACCTAGAAGGAGCCATTAGGAAGTGGCCACGTCATGAGGCAAGCGACAGTGATCCTTGAGTCAGTTTAATGTCGTGGTTATGCAATAAGTCACGTCTTGATTGAGATAATCTAAACCCTTATTATAACTTCAACCACGTTTTAATAAGTCAATTATATATATATTGTCTTGTCCATTAAGTTGTTGTCGTGTTTTCGCACTAGTTGGCAAACATAAATTATATATTTTTTTTATTGTCATGATTCTAAGCTAATTATTATCAACTCATCTTGCCAACCTTACCTTTATGCAATCGTTTTAGCCGCCACCCAGAGTAGTATCATGGAATTCTATTGTCTTATAAAGAGCCATCTTTATTTTAATTTTTATCTTTTGTTTGTCAGGGAAAGGAGTTTAACTGCGATTATAGTGGAGTGGTAAATGTTTGGTTGCCGCTGGAAGCTTATCTTCCAACCACAATGGAAGATGGCGGAAAATCAGAGCCAAATCACCACGATCAAGAGAGGGAAATGCAGTTAGGTTTTACGCTCATCTTTCTTAAAAAAAAAGGAAGAAAAGGAATCATTATTACGGAGGAGAAAGAGTGTAGGAAGGAGCTGGAAGAGGGTGTGAACCAAAGTTGTTGTGATTGCAGTGACAGGCAAGGGTCTTTCCCTTAACTGAGTAATGCCCTTTTGAAAATTTGAAATGTATGGATGTCTATGTAAGACAATAGAAAATCAGCTATGTTGTATTCATGTGTATTTCTTGTCGTAGTCTCCTTCCTTTCTACGACTAGATTTAACATGTGACTGTTGGTAATACTTATCGAAAAGCGAAGGAGTTTATAGTCTTTCTTGCTCGTAAATAACAGTCGTGTCTCCTTGCATTTAAGTTTCCAATTTGAGACAAGAAGTTTGTCAGTATATCTTTTGTATTGAACAGCCATGTCTCACTGTGATAATGTATCTAGGTTAATGAAGGAAGAGTGTCAGTTTTCCTTCGTATGTGATAGTAGTGTCTTTCTGCATAGATAACTCCAAGTTCATCGCAGGGAGCTTGTCTTTCCATCTTATTTGTATTTGGCAGCCGATACTTCCTGCATTATTTAATTCCAGTTTGTCCGGATTGAAGAATCATAGTTAATTAGGAAGAATACATTAACTTGTAGTTTGTCCTCCTTGTGAAACTCCAGCTAGTTATGGGGAGCATAGGAATTTAGAATGCAGCTGCTTACGGCAGTAATGGAAAACTAGTGTTAAGCGCAAATGAACTATAATGTCTTTTTTTTTCCACTGACGCCAGCTGAAGGATTGGATGAAAGATTTCTGAATCTTGCGCCAAGCTGGAAGTTTTCCTTTGCTGTTCCATGTTAGGGGCAATGTTTGGTGGCACCAGTCCTTGATGGCAATTAGCATTTAAACAAAAATCAAACCTCTTTGCAAACAAGGGAAGTTATTAATGCCAGTGTCTGCAATTGTTGTTTATTACTTCATATTTATTAAGCCTTGAGGAAGAGAACTTTAGAATCAAAGTCAATCCAGACGTAGCAGCTCTGAACACGGCCAGTTCAATTTATAGTCGAGCAAGTCAGATAGGGTAGGAATTGGACCCATACTTATTTGAGTAGGGAAATACCTTGGCCAAGGGAACACCAGTAGATGGTGTTACCAATTTCTTAGACACCCACTTACATCCTTAGTCAGACATTATTCCAGGGTGGTAGTCACTACAAGGTTTAATCGTCTAAAGATGTACGGTCCACCAGTTCCAGGAGACTTGTCTCTCTTGATCTATTCTTTCCTTTGCGGAGGGTTGGGTCCATCTCAGTAAGAGATGGGCAAGGGTGGAACGCATTGTATTCCTTGGTTGGGTGGTTAAACGCCTTGGTGTTATCTTTCCCTCTTAAAGACATTCAAGATCCTTTCTGCTTGTTCGAAACAATGGGAATCTGTGAGCAACTCCCTTCTCTTCTTTTGGTTATATATGGAATGGTTCTATTTTTAATGTTGTTCAATAGTAATGAAATTTGATTAAAGATGAAGATAAACATAATTCTAGTTTCTATATAAATGTTGATTAAATCTTTTACTTCAGTTGTTACTTTAAAAGTGGATGTTTAAACTTACGAATAGTACATCTCTCAAAAAAAAAACAACTCTTGCATATTTTACATCTTGGTCATAGTTTCTAAGAAAATATGAAGTTATCTGATTTGGTGGTTGTTACAAACAACGTATTTGAAAACATCTACCTTGAACAAACTTTCAACGCAAGCACATTGCAGTGTCTCACAAAGCCTATCTCTAACAAGCAATTTCTCTCTCTATGCTTTCAACTTTACTAAACTCTGAAAATATTAAGATTTTCTTGAAAATACTATTACATAATAGTTGAATACTATTGCATAAATACAATACAATTACAATAAATCAATAAACAATGGAAAATAGTAAATACTATAAAATAAAATATTAAAATAAACAATACTACTATTAAATATAATATTAATCAATATTATAAAATAAAATATAATAATACTATGCAAGTATATGTTTTTTTTATATATTTTAAAAAATTATATATTTTCAAATGTTCGATAAAAGTGTCGATTTTTTTGCCGAGTTTTTGGCGAGTCCAGGTTTTTCAAAATTTTTGGGTCGGCAGAGTTATTGCCATAGACATTCATCCCTTAAGGGCAATGGAGCGAAGAAGTTGAATCCAAGATTCCATGGCCCATTTAGGATCACGAGAAAGGTCGGAGAAGTTGCCTATGAACTCAAGTTGCCTCTAGTAGGCAAAATTCACAATATTTTTCATGTTTCATGCCTAAAAAAGCTTTGGGACAACAAATCACCCCATCAATGGAGTTGCCATCCCTCGATGACAAAGGCAAACTCACTCTCGATCCTAAGATAATATTGGATGTAAGAGAGAAGCGGTTGAGGAACATGGTCATTTCGAAATATTTGGTGAAATGGAAGAACTTGTCTGTTGAAGACGCTACATGGGAAGGAGTAGAGGTCTTTAAGCATCCAAATCTGAGGTTTCTTAACGACTAGCAACCATCTAGAGGCGGAGACTGTTATGTCCCAAAATAATCTGGGCCAACCTGTCTTGGTTTGGCGCCTAGTTCAATAAACAATTAATTTAAATTTTTGTTCTTTCTCTATGGCCGACCTCCTTGAGTTTGGCTTCTTGGTGGGTATGTAGGCAAGTAACAAAATTTGTTCTGGACATGGAAAAAAAATGGAAACTTATCTATTCATCTACTTTGGGGGCATAGCTTCTCAAATGGGAATACTCAGCCTGGTCCGTAGCTCCAGACTAAGTGAAATTTATCTAAGACTCTTAATGCATTCGGAATTTGCTATTTTTTTTCTTGTTCATATCAGAATCATACACAAATCATCACACTATGGTTTCTCATTTGTTCCACCTAGAGTAACTAAGCTATGCACCACCCTTCTTGATAGAGAGTGCTCCAAAGTGAGAATTTTGATGGAGGATATGAGACATGCATAGTTGAGGATGGATGCTCCATAATCATAGATGGGTGTACTAATATCAAACATCAACCACTCATCAATCTTATTATCACTAGCACAACATGCTCTTATTTTCTTAGAGCTATAGATTGTTCGGGAAAAAGGAAGGATGCAGCCTTCCGATTTCAAATTTTGATAGATGCTATAGAAAAGGTTGGACCCTCTAATATTGTGCAGGTAGTCACTGATTTGGCCTAAGTGTGCAAGTTAACTAGATTAATGGTGGAAGGTGCTTATGAGCACATTTTTTGGAGCCTATGTTGCATGCATGCATTGAACAACACCTTAAAGGACATTGGAAAAATTAATTGGGTGAAGGCAATGTTGTTAGAGGCTAGAGATGTGCAAATGTTTATTTGCAACCATCACACTTCTCTTGCATTGTTTAGGACATTTTCGAAGAAGGAATTCCTCAAGCTCGTGGAGACTAGATATGTCAACTACTTTATTTTGTTGGAGAGGGTGCTTGAGGTCGACGGGGATCTACAATCCATGGTGGTCAATGCAGAGTGGGGTAGATGGCAAGAGGAAAGCACATAAGAGGGAAGAAGTGTGACACAAAGAATCCTTGATAATAACTGGTGGTCCACAATGAGGTAAGAAAATTGGCGTTGCTGATTCTATTAAATTATTTATGATTTTGTTGATTTTATTATTTAAGATGTTTCTAACTTGTAACTTGTTTGCACTTGCAAATATTTGCTCCTTCGTTGGGCCTATTGTGCAAGTGATAAGACATGCTAATACTAATTCTCCTAACCTTGGAGAGATTTATGAGAACCTTGATAGCATGCCTAGGCAGATTGAGAAAGCTATTCATAGCAGGAACCCTACATTAGGATTTTAAAAGATGCATCTTAGGCCCATTACGACATGACAATGGAACATTATGAACACCCTACTTCATGGCAGCCTATGCTCAATCCCAAATAGTATGCATATAGACCTAGGAGAGTAGCTCCATCTAGTGATGAAGAGGTGAGGCTTCTTTAAGGCCCTTGCAAAACGTATAAAGAAAAGAATTCTAATTAAATTCACACTCAATGGCTGACATTTACTAATCTTCATGGTGCAACCTTTAGCAGACCAATGACCAGGACACATAGAGCTACATTAGCTCAACATGACCCTATTGGATGGTGGATATAGCATTAGAGGAGCACTAGAGCTGAAAGCAGTTGTCATTCGTCTTTCTTTTACAAGTTTCCAATTCCTCTGTAGCAAAGAGGAATTGGTCCACATATAGCTTCATCCAATGAGTCAAGAGGAACAACCTTACCTCTAGACGATCGGAGAAGTTAGTGGTTATTCAAAGTGTATTTTAGCTACAAGATCAACAGACACCTATGTATCATCATACTCCAGCCTTACATTGGGATGTTGATCCTGAAGATGCTATGCAAACTAAGGTGGATGACACACCTCTAGGATTAGTTAGGGTTCCATTGATTGAGGAAGCCACTCATTCTAGTAGTGAGTCAGATTCAAGTTCTAACTTTGATTTAGATTCTTAGACCTACCATGTGTTGTTTACGGACAGCCATATATTTTCTTAGTTATATCTTGACATTATGATTATTATGGACAGCTGATTATGGACTTCTATGTTTACTATTCAGTAGTTTAGTATTTACAGATTATGTAATTTCATGGTTGAAACTTGGAGCCTTTGCGCATTTTTGCTATATGTATGCCATATATTGATAATGAAAGCATTTGAATTTTGTTAATCTGCTTATCGATTCTCATGTGAAATGTCAATTCAAGTCTAATGATATGTGTTAAGCTTCTTAAATGTCTATGATTAATGCTTTATCAATGTTATGATATGCATATTTGAAATTTCTCTAAATATATAAAATTTTCCCTATTTTATTAATAGTCATCCCCTGCTGTTAAAATTTTCCCTATTTTATTGAAGTCATCCCCTGCTGTTAAAATTTTCCCTATTTTATTAATAGTCATCCCCTGCTGTCCAGTAAAATTTGACCCTAAAGAACCCCCATACCAGAAACACATCCCGCGGTCCTTTGTCGTCCCCCTCCCGGAAACTCCATGCAGCATAGATCCAAACCTATCTGTATTTTGCATATTTATGGTGATTCAGTATGTACTAAAGTTTGTGGTGCATATCTTCCTACCCATAAAATAGACAAACATTGTCCTAAAGCATTTCTGCCATTTGCAAAGTTGTACAAGATGATGAGGATGGTAGGTTCTCCAACACCAAGATCAACAACAGCTGGCTGACTAAAACAATAGAATTATATAAGCCAATGTTTGCATAGCTGACAATGTCCCATCTTCAAAACCAGACCTATTTTTATACCCAGCCTTTATTGAAACAGAAGTTCTCAACCATATCCATTTCAAAATCTTGTTTTAGTGGAACAAAAATTTAACACAATGTGTTTGCTACTTGTATCTCTATCAAGGTGCTCCCCAAAGGGATAACCAATCATGGGCTAGTTTGAGCTATAGAGAGTGACTATTAGTAACTGAACCCTGTAGTAAATCCACCAATACAATCTATTTATACAAAGGTAGTCTTCTGTTGATATCATTGATGGTGCCATACTACACAAAAATAGTACATTACAGGATAGATGGAAGGAGAGAAGATATGGTAAGAGGCAAGAGGTGCTTTAAACTGACACATTTATATAAAATTTACATCATTCCTTGGGAGTGGCACATAGGGAGAACTAGTAACATATAACTCACACAAACCCAGCACTAAGATCACCTACATGCTTATGCTTAACATAAAAGGCAAAAAAATATTAAAATTTAAAACATCAACTGAATACAAAGTGTGTTTGCCAGCCTTAAAAGGACTCCCAGGACATGAGCTCCAATAAATAATGAAAATCTGGATGGACCAAAGATAGACAATCAGTAGAAGAAGAGGAACCCTCCAAACCCCATATATAGAGAAGAATGTTCATTTTGTGAGTACCAAAAGTAATGTTTACAAAGTTGGTAGGAAGAACACTCCAAGAACCAGAAAACTAACAAAAGGCACACCAAGAATCAAGAAAAAAAATCACAAAAGACTCTGCTCAAATCCTATATAGGAAAGTCCTGATTATTTCCAATATCAAACTTGGAATCATTCCAGTTAGAAGTTGATTTAGCGAAAATTTCAACTACTAAAATCTTTCCTTTCTAGTATGGCTCCATTGAATGACAATGAAACCATGAATGAGGATGTCAATGTCTTTCTTACATTCATTCAACTACCACAACTGGAAGTGAGGGGAAGACATATTTTTTGAACGATCAACCAAAATTTAAGTGTTAGATTTTACAATGATATGAGAAAAATGATTTAACTTAGCTTCTTAAAAGATCTTGGCAAACAGCCATAGCCTCAACAAAGTTATTAGAGGAAACACCACGAATATCAAAAACTAGAGCTTAACCCTGCCCCTATGGTCATTACAAACACCTTGAATGCTAGCAGTTGAAGGATTGTCTTTATAAACTCCATCATGGAATAATCCATTTAGTAAGTTGATATCATGAGAATTATCAAAGGAAGCAGATGAGCAAAAAGCCACAAAATACCGAGTCTCATCAAAGCTCTGAATTCCCACCATGAACTCACTTGGGGATATTGACCAAATTTGACAGGTTTGTTTCAAATTAGCCATTATTCTACACCAAACCTGACATAAATTCCTACTAGTACCATTGAAAATTCACTGATTGCATTCCCAACAAATATTCCAGCAAATTAGACTAGAACCAATATCATTCAACCTGTTAAGGACTTTTAGTTTCAAAGAAGGCAGTAGCTGATTCATAAAAATACATGGATGGATTCGTTATTAATCCATGAACCCACCAAATCACACCATAAATGGTGAAGAAAAGTGGAAAATGAGTAATTCGAAAGAAGATGCCTTCGAGACTGTTCAGCTTGAAGGCATACAATGCATCTATTTGGACCAGCAAGTCCTCACTTGCAAAGATTATCACAATGAAGAAATTTATGAAGAGGTAGAAGCCACATGAAAGCATCACTTTAGGCCAATGTTTAGAATGCCAAATCCATTTCCAAAGCTTAGTGTTCTTAACTTCTAGGTTATTTGTCCAAAGAGTTTCATGACCATTTTGCACCATGTAGTGTAGTGTCCACATTAAGGTGACAATTAATTAAATTGATTTTTAGTAAGTTGTCAAACAAATAAATAAAATATTGAAGGACTTAATATTAATTGATTTAATTAAATAATAAAAAAACTACATATTATTATAAGGTCACTTTATAAAATATATTTCTCCAAGTCGGCCCAACTTCTAGATGCTTCTTGAAGATCATTATAAGGGCAAGCTTGCTGATGTTTTGGACATGCTTGATTTGATTAAATGTTTTATGATTTCTACAGATGGAAACCTTCATGAGTTGACAAAAGGGTTGGATCAAAACCTAGCTCTTCTTGGGAGTGAATTTGCATCGAAGTTCACAGCTATGCCAAATTTGTAAAGTCTCCCTTTGAAACAAATTTGTAAGGTCTTGAGTTTGTTTCAGTAATAAAGAATTTTGAGAGCATTTTAGATGTGTATCTTATTCAGTTATTTGGAATATAAGATTATTTTCCCGCAACTAAAGCCATCTATGGGGTGGTTAGAGAGGTTGAAGAATTGATATTAACCTATAGCGATTATTTTTTTCTGAATAAGGATTTGTGTATTTAAAGTTCTTGAGGTTGAAGAATTGATATTAACCTATTGCAATTATTATTTCCGAATAATGATTTGTGTATTTGAAGTTCTTGACTGATTCCTCATCAAAGGTTTATTATTTCTTATGTTTGACAATCATATTGGAATCTTGGCATGAGTAATATTCAATGATGTATTTAATCTGTTAGTCAAATGTCTTGGTGAAATAATATTTGCAAGAAAGTATTGAGAGCAGTGGTGTGGTCATAAAACAACCTTCTAATAACCGACATGAGGAATTAGGCCTATCTTTGCGAGGAGCATGTTGAGTGGCACGATTCATATCAAAACTACTCTGTGAAGTCATGGCTTGGTTTTGGTTAGGCATCCTCCTCTTACCTGCAAAAAATTTCACCAAGCATGAGTCAAAATTAAGTAATAATCCTTCTATAGAGACAGACAGACACCAATGAGGTCCATTGGCCAAGCATTCAAGGAACAGACCAATTTGAGTGGTGGGAACTTGGAAAACAAACTACAATCAGGAATAAAAGGGCTTCAACGGTAGTTGTGGAAGAAGGGATTGCAGAAGACAAGAGAAGTAATATTAGCGAATCTCAATGCTAAATATCAATATATCATCAAAAGGGAGTTTGAAGAGTTTTGATACAAGTTTGGTGCTCTAGCTTTAATCTTGGTCCTCGAGGTATTTTCTGCGAAGTTAAGGTTAGAGTTCAATACTTGGAATTTATTAGCCTCCATTTTGAACTTGTCAAATTTCAAAATTTATTCATGGATCTCTATTTTAGGATTGGCGGGCTTAATAGACGAATTCACAAGTCTTCAGGAGTAATGTCAATCTCTTTTTGAGTTTCTAAAACTCTTATCAAAATCGAGGATTGCAGTTGATTGTGTTGGCAAAGTAGAGGTAGTGGATGATACTCATTTTCTCATATCAGCAAAATCGACTCCAACGGTTTCAAAGCATTAATGAAGAGGATTTTATGGCATTCTCACATGATTCCAAACATTGAAATTATGAAAAAGATGAATATCCATTATTGCTAACAATGAAATGTAGTTTGGTCACTCATGTCAATCTATCAAGGTAGTTGGTGAATGCAAGGACACTTATCGACAATCAAATTAATGTTAGTTTGTTCTTGCTTGATGGTTGTGGAAATCTCCTTTGTTGTTATTTATGATGAAATTGGATCTGATATTTTACTTTTATTGCTCAAGGATTTGCAAGGAGAGATTGAAATAAATTTCAAGTCATATCCACATATCGAGAAGAATCTAAATAATCTTTTTGGTAAATGGTTTTGATGAATGTTTCAAATAATGATCAAGTCATATTTTGACCAAAATGGGAAATATGGTAGGCTTAATCGGCAATCATGTCAAAGTTAATGAGGCATCATTAAAGTTATCCAAATCCGTAAGTTGCCAATGATTAATAAAATGCTGACAAGAAAAATAATGAGTGAAGGAGTTGTAAGTTGACATAAATTTGTAAGTTGTCCAAGGACCATAACTTACCGGCGGCACTTATAAACTGAGATGTGAATGCTTTGCAATCTTACCAACTCTTTCCAAACACTAGAAGGGCAAATGCTATATTGGACTTTATATCTTTGTCGGCAACTTTAACAACAAAAATAAGTTGGTTATTATTTCCAATTTACGGATATGTTCATCAACTAACATTATCGGGAATTCACCCAACTTTGTAAAGTCTTATAAAGTGCTAATACACTTTTATGAAAGAGTCAATTATTTTATTAGTGATTTAAAGAAGTTGTCCAAGTTTATTAAAACACTAATGCCTTCCTCACAAAGGAGTTAGCTATTATAATCGCTTTAAAGCTTCATTTTCTGAGTTCACTTGGTAAAAAGACTTTGATAGCTTCCACACCAACCTAAATATGTGTGTCAAAGGTTTCATATGCTTTCAAAACATGTTTAAAAGACTGAAATAGCCTTCATTGGGGGATTTAGAAGTTTCAAAAGTTAAATATAATACCGACAACTAAAGGAAGAGGTGATTATTATAACTACCAAAGTGATAATTGTCTTCATATTTGCATACAAATATTTTAGAAATTTTCTGCCACTCTCCTTCCTATGTGCTCCAAAATGGGAGTCTCACATTAGCGCATGGACATCCATCAAAACACATGAAATGCTTGACAGAATGAATCATAGATATGTTGACTTTGCTATTGCCATCATTGACATGATTTAGAACACAGAAGCATATTAGGGGTTGAGAAGATGACTGCGAATATGCACTCAAACAACTTGTTGAAAAGACTTCAGAAACTTTCCGACAAACACAATTCATACTCTTTGTTTGTAAGATGCTAGTTAAACATGCAGTGGTTGTGTGGACGTGTTTACTTGGTACAAAATATGAAGTCAGCAGGATATTTCCAAATACAATATATCTAGAGAACAAAAGATAATTATAAACCTGCTGCCACAGTGAAAGCTAGCAAGTGCACTCTTTTTATTAGACAGATAAAATGATCTTGTGGAGATTACAGGTAAAGTTAAATGAAACAATCTGAAAGTAGGCTTGCACTGTGAAGATGTGCCCAATGTCAAATGAATGGGCGATTTTTGTCAAATGTTGTATTTCCAACTGCTGTCATAGAAATACATGTCAAATCTGGAGACATAGATAAAGCTTGTGAAATGTTTAACAGTGTGCTTCCCAGAGATGTTATCTCAAGGAATGAAACAATGCAGCGTGTACACAAAATGGATTTAGAAACTTTCCAACAAATGTTAACAGCAAGTGCAAAACTGATTACATGAGCTTTGCTAGCATCATACCCTTCCTGTGCATAACAATGGAGTGCTAATAATAATAATAATAATAATTTAAGTGATCTACACACTAATAGCCACACCTACAATATTTGCCTACAATTTCATGATAACTTTGAACTATATTCATGATAATACATTGTTATGACCAATACATTAATATTGTCAACATATTGCATGGCTGTGACAATCCATCAAAATGACCAAATGATCAACAAATAAATGGTCAATACTTAGACTTGGATACCAATCCACCATTGATAAACAACCAAAACATAAAGTTACTAATGTATTTATCCATATGATCTGAAATATGTATTAAAATTATCTACAATTTAAACTAGAAACAATCACACAATTTTTCATAGACTAGAAAAACTCATGATATATTGTTATGCATTGTTTGACAGAGTGCCGCAAAGAGATGTAATCTTGAGGAATGAATTTATCGGTTGCTAGATATGCACAAAATGGATTTGTTGATAGGGCTTTTGATAGTTTTAAAGCCACAACTACTAATATCATCCCATGGAGTGAAATGGGCAAGGGTTTTGCAAAAGATGAACTTCTTCAAAAGACTTTTGAACCTTCCAAGCAGATTTGGTGAGCAGAAACAGGCAGTGAACAGCATATAGACTTTCATCTAAACACAATGAATAAGGAATCTTGTCAGATGTTTTAGTTGTTACTGTTATGCAAACATGAAATATGAAAGCAATTACAAAGTGCAAAGGATGTAAACCTTTTGTCAGATGTTGTATGATTGTATCTGAATATACCCTGCTTGACATGCATGCAAATAAGGCACATTAAACATTTGACAGAATGCCCCAAGTTAACACCATCTCATGGTGCGATGATTGCAGGAAATGCACAAAATGGATGTGTAGAAAAGAGTTTTCAGAAACTTTCAAGAAAATGCAATTTGCTGATATGAAGCCAATTTAACAGCCTTTGCAAGTTTCCTTGCTACTGCTGGGAGCTTCAAACAGAGTATTGACCTCCATCAATACATGAAGGACAGGGGAATTGCAACAAACATGTCTTTGCAGATACTCTAGTTGACTGATGTGCAGAATATGGAAGTAAACACAAGCATGTGTGTTGTTTGATAGAATGCTTCATGACATATCATCCCATGCAATGCGTGAAGTCGATGCAACAGAATTTTTCTTTTTCCCTGCTGCAGCGTAGAGGTTGTCAAAATAATTACCAGACAATTAGGTATTGGATCAAAGAATGGTCAGAGGAACCGTGACAAGAGTGGATTTTGTTAGAACCTCATGACAAATGATCTTTGTTTGTGCCTAATCTTCCAAGGGCAGTTAAGATTAGTAATGTCTAGGCACACATTATTCACTTTTAAAATCCAACCCAATAACTGTGGAGCATATAGCATCCCAATAGCATCTACAACATATGATGTTTGAGTAGATGAGTTATTTATTGCAAAGGAATTCTACAGTGAAGAAAAATCAGTCGATGATTACTTCATATTTGAGATTGAATTAGCAAATCAATGTGTGGACTGGCGAAAGGTCCTTAGAAAGAAAGTATTGACATTATCTGATCAAGAAGCATTTATTGCATTTTTTCCCATCACAAACATGAAAGAGATCATAGGTTTGAGGGAGAGCACAAAAAGAGGGCACACTACGATCATTCAAGAAACTCAACATGAAGAAGCTATTGAATGGAAGATTTGTGGATTGGAGGAAGACAAGCTAGGTAGCTATCGAACAGAAGATTTGTGGATTGGAAGACGACGAGCTCTCACTTCAACAAAACTAATAATTTGTTTTGTCTTTCCAAGATGTGCATTTCAAGTTGCCCTATTTGTAAAAGTGACTTAGGTCACTTATTGTAATTATAGTTAACTTTTGTGCTCTATCATTGTAAAAGTTAGGTAAATTTTAACTTATCTTCAAACAGGTAGTTACTCTGAGTTTATGATTTAAGCTCTCTTGGTTGAATCATAGATTTAAGGACTATATGAGTAGCCAAAGAGAGGTATCTGCATGTCCGAAGATTGATGTAATGCTAAAAAGAATCCAACATAACATTTCAATCCTTTTTCCCTTTGAAATAGAGACACCCAAATACCTGAAAGGTGTAGAAGCAAGCTAAAATGAAGTCAACACAAAGCATGGAACAGAACTACCTGTCTCTCACCAACAGAACCACAAAATCCATTTCATCTTGCACCCCAGGTCCCTGCAACCAAAGAAAAACCTCACAAAAGTCCACCAACCATATTTTTAGTCCGGATTAGACTAAAGTAAAATCAATGCATTAAGTTACAGATGATAAGTATAATAATCACATTCAGAAATATTAGCATCAATGTTTACAAACAACACACACATAGGTTCACATAACAAAATTCAAAACTCCACCCCTAGTCCAAATTACATCGGGGCTAGGGGTCCCGTAAGGGAATTAGCAAGGTTTGTAGGGGATATGACAGCCCTTTACTTACTACATCAGACAAAAGGCAACGCTGACTATATGTTCAAGGAAACAAAAGATGACTGGCATGAGACTATTACAGGTGAAAAAGCTTGAGTCCTGTTAAAGAGAATGGGCCTTGTGTTTGAAGACTTGCAGATGTTTCCAAATTACCTTGAGATCAGAATCTGTTGTAGTGCTCTTAATCGTAAAGGCCATACCACTTTAACTCGGTGTCAGTGTCACAGTCAGTGTCACTGTCATACCTCACCTTCGGTTTGTGAAGTTTATCCTCTAACTCAGTGTCACTATCACTGAGACCCTCATTTTTATATCGATACATCATGTGACCATCATATTTATATTGATACAGCACTCCAAGTACAGATTCACCCTTGGTACCTTTTATCAGAACATCTTTGACAGTCTCAATTCCTTTTTTAGTAATGAAATTCCCATAAATAAAAAGCCGACTGAAATCAGGCTTGTCTGCGACAGCCTCCGCAGCAACCTTAGCCCCAATTCTAGTGATAGCATTAATACTCAAATCAAGTACTTTAAGCTGCTCGTGACCTTCCGAAATTGCTTTGCATATTATGATGGATCCATCATCCTTGAGTTTGTTTTGTGCTGCATTAAACTTTGTCAACAAGCTTTTTTCAGCAAGGCATGCAGCCAAAGCTGGAGCTGCTTTTGGAGTGATACCATTTCCTGCAATAGTAAGAACTCTTAGAGATGGAGCGGCATCCTTGAGGCTGTCGGCAATGGCAATTGCCCCTTCATCCTCAAGATTCATATAGTTAAAATAAACTTTTGTGAGACCTAGGTGTCCACGGATGACTTGGCTCAGAGCAACACCACCGGTTGTCCCAAACATGTTATCTGATAAATTGAGTGTTTTCAACCTGCTGCCTTCGCTCAGAGCTCCTACTAAAGCACTAGCACCGCGGGTACCTATTTCACTTCCCGAGAATTCGAAATCCTCCAGAGAAATGCATTTCTTAACAAGCACTGAAAGGGCCTCTGCTGCATCATCTTCTGAGTCATTGTGATAGAAATGCAAACCCTTCATCCTATCAATAGATGGAAGAAACTCACAAATGACTCTAGCAGCTTCTACGGAAAAGATGGTATCGACGAATTTCAGATTTTCGAGCGTTTTCTGAGATTTCAAGAGTGGTCCAAAAGCTTTAATTCCCTTCTCTGCCAATTCATAAAGGTCAAGAGTCAAGGATCTCAGCATGCACCTTTCTAAAGCAGATGACAATATTGTGATAACCTCAAGTGCCTCAGACTCGGACCTTTCCATGACAAAGTCTAAAAGTTCCACATCAGTTAAAGTTTTCTGAATACCCATCAAGACTCTGTTTGCGACACGGGCTGCCTCTACTCCAAAACTTATGTTACCAAGGCACAACTTGGTACAAGATTTCCCGGGTTCTTCCAATGGCCTGAAGATGATTATAGCTGAATGTTCATCAAGAAATCTTCGTTTCCCTATTGACATTTCAAAAGCAGTTTCTTCCACTTCAACTAACTCAGGTAACGATTCCATGATCTGTAACAAAACAAACCAAAAAAGGATTTTGAAAATAAATAGATTTGGATACAAACAGATTACAGTTAATTTATAAAAAATTAGGAGTTGCAGGCTAACGATGATGAAATACAGCTAAAGAATTTATGTTGCAGTCTACACTCCTGGCGTTTACAATATTGGAGCGGTATGAACTCGAAAAGTTCCAAGAAGTAATATACAGCAGGCTGGCTTGCAATAACAGTTTGATATTTAGAAATCAAGACTGAAATGGGAAAACAAAATATGGTTTTGAACCATATCTATGGCATACGTCCAGAATATAGAGCCTCACGTTCCTTTCCAAAACTGCTGCGATCATGTCAATAAAAATAGATTTGAAGCTTATTTTAATGCTGCTCTAAGACAGCAAAGTAGATTTGAAGCTTGTTTCTGAATGTTGACTATAACAGCAAAGTATATATATCAAATTTATTACGCAACTAAAATCACTAATAAACTTTTAAATAAAGAATTAAAGAAAAACCCAAAAATAGCTACTGCCAAAACAGCTGTCACAATCCACGCAGCGGTAAAAAGTGACACCATTTTAATTGCTGACAAATTTTTCAAATTAATTGCAGCCGTTACACAGTCGGCCTTCACTTATGTAACAGTTGATATCCTCCATAAATATAGTTAAAAGCAATAAAATTTAGAAATAGGATTATGTTTAACAACATTAAAAATATCGCATTTAAGAAAAATATTTAATTATTTTAATTTGATTAAAATGTTTGTTTTAAAAATATTGTTGAAAACACCATTTTATTAATTATTTTCTATTTTGATTGGCGGGAGCTTTCTCTTAAGAAATAAGTTTACCTTGTGGTGTGCGGACAGATTATTTTCTTTCTTATTTTGTTTCGATTTTGTTCTATTTATAACAGGAAGCTCCTATAAAAAATAGAAAGAAAGTTATGATAGCAAAGAGTATAATAATTTCTTAAAAGAAACAATAGAGAAATAAAATATTATTTTTGGGTAGTGATATTATCAACATTTTAAACATTAATTTTTCTAAATATAAATATGCTAGCTTTATCTATATATGTACACACATACTTGTGTATATATTATCTATGAATTATATATAAAATTTTATGTACATAGTACACACAAATGAATATCTATAAATATATATGTGCATACACACACACACACACTTGGGATATGTCCTTAGAGGAGAGAACTCTTCTAGTTTGAAATTGTATGGAGATTCTTCTCACTCTACAGACCTAGTTAGGTTGTATCTTATATACTTTCACAAAGTTTGCAAAAAATCTAGAATAGGAAAGAGTTGTGAGTGACAACATGAAAACATTAAAATCATATGTAATAACTTGATTACTAGTTTCAATAAGATAATTAAGTTCAGTCTCAATAAGAATACTAAAATATTACTTATTGACAATGGATTTTACTCATATACATTGAAGAAAATGATCTCACAAAGAGAAGACAAAGAAGGGTCTAAATGCTTGTTATAAAGCATGGACACTAGTCCACAAAGGTATTTGAGTCTTGTGGCTATGAGCTAGTTATCGTATATACTAAAAATATAGATAAAATAGTCCTATTGATTTTTGTTGGTACTTCAAAAGCTATAACACATAAGAAACTCACACGTCTCCATTTCTTTTGTTTTGAGTAACTACATAGAAACCTTTAAAGAATTGGTTTTTTTTTTCTAATATTCTACAAGTACTACTAAATTAACCAAATGCATGTTATTATTATTACTAAGGGATGCAGACCAAACTGTGTTTTTACTAAGTGTTCACAAGACAGATAGTTTTAGAGAAATTAACAAAAGAGGAATGGAAAATTGAGTGATAGAGAAGAACAAACTATCAACTTTCTTTATCATGCACACCACCACTCCTCCACAACCAAATATATGATTGTGGTGTGGTTGCCTCAACTTGCATTCCACAAATATTTATATGCATAAAATACCATAAATTGGTATTTGTGTAGATTGTAGATATTTGGGCACACAAATAATTCATTTCAATCTAAGAGCGTAAGTAAATAGACATGTACACAATTACATAATCAAACTAGGGGACACTCTTCAAGACTGTCAACAGGAAAATATGCAAGGCTAAAACAAATTCGCATCTCCTCCAAGTTAACAAATCACGACTAATTAACTATGTTATATCGAAATCCAAAGACAATTTTATATTTGAAAGACACAAAATATGCTTGCAAATTGTATCATTTTTTAATTTAACTATGACAACTTAAAAAATGATCATCTCTTACCTAAAACAACAAGGCTGGAGAAGAGTAGTTCCTACCAAAATTTGAAAAGGGCTATTTGAACTTTGCAAAATGAATGTGAAAGTTTAAATGGCTATTGTAAAAGCCAGTTGTTAGTGAAAATTAAAAGTTAGAAGTTATAGTTATTTTGCACTTCAAACTTTTAATTCTTAAATTTTTTACCTAATTTTCTCAAAATATAAAACTTATGTCCCTTAAAATATTTTATTATGTTTAGAATTCAGTTTTTTTTAATTTTGTAACATTAATTATTAAAAATTTAGGTGTGTGAAAGTTGTAAAAACAATGCATAACAAAAAATTAACACTTGCAAAAACCAAATCAGTATTTACTTGTAAGATTGATGACTAATCCTACTTAACGTCTTCCCCATTTTCTTTAACCAGATTTGTAGCATTATGCATTACCTAACTATGTTCAATAAAAAGTGGTTCTATAACAATTCTTGATCTATAAAAATCATCAATTTTCTCATCCTTTCTTGATACAAAATTTGCACCCTTTGTATATGTAGTAGAGCTTTGGGAACACTTTTTTTTTTCCAGCTATAGAAAGTTGATGATCAATTGCATTACTATTCAATGTGGTATTATCACCTTTTCATAGCAGAAAATTAATTTCTATATGAAAAATATGCCAAATTTATTTGTATTTTAGCTAACATGGTTGAATCCTCGATTAAGATTATTCAAAGTGAAAAAAATCAGGATGAAAATAGTAATGAATCCATTTATAGGTGCTCTAGGCTCAAACTTAAAACCATAAAAGGTTCTTGTGTGCTGTGGAAAGTACCTTCATAGGGTTAGCTTAGTAATAAATGATCTAAATATATGTTATGGTATGTACTAGGCCAGATATTGCACATGCAGTGGGAGTCCTTAGCAAGTATATGGGTTACCCTAGGATTGAGCATTGGAATGCAGTCAAATGGATTCTCAGATATTGAGAGGTACATCTAGTAAGTGATTAGACTTTGGGGGATTTACTACTACTACCGTACAAGGCTATGTTGACTTAGATTTGGTAGGAGATATAGATAGAAGGTGGAGTACTATAGGTTATGTATTTACTGCTGGTGGGACAACAATGATTTGGGTTTCTTAGTTACAAAAGGTGAATGCTTTATCCACTACAGAGGCATAGTATTTTGCTGCAAAAGAGGCGGCCAAGGAGATGATATGGCTTCAATTCTTCATGGAAGAATTGGGACATCTGTAGATAGATAATTATCTGTATATAGATAGCCATAGTGTCATTCATCTTGCAAAGAATTTTGCTTTGCACTCAAAGATAAAATACATACAGTTACGGTACCATTTCATTCGGTTAATTTTGGATGATGGACAGTTAAAGCTAGAAAAGATACATACAAATGATAATCCATTAGATATGTTTACAAAGGTAGTAACAAGGGAGAAGTTGAACTCCTATTCATCTTCAATTGGTCTACTAGACTGAATAGAATAAAGGAACAATAGAGTCTAGGGTGGTTGGATCCAGTGGGAGCTTCACAGGGTAGCGATTTAGCTATAGGATCAATCTCCAAGTGGGAGATTGTCGCTTTGTGTGGAGCCTGATCAATCCCCAAGTGGGAGATTGTTATCTTGTGGTGATTGATCAAGGAAGTACTATACACATTTCCCCTTGTCCTCACCAAGGTTCGAGGACAGGTCAGGCCTCGAGCGGGGGTTTTGGGGCAAAGCCCCCAAGAAATTTTTTTGGGGGGACTATTTTTGGATCGACATTGTTAGGAATTGAAAGATCTGTAACAATATAAGAATAAATAGTTATATGCGGAAACAAAAGAAGAAAATAATCTGAACACAGATAACACACAGATTTAACATGGTTCACCCAAACCCTGGGCTATGTCCACCTACACAGCCATCTACACTTTCTTATTATCTAGCAAAATAGTACACCAACATTAAAATGCATTATGCATCTCAGCCACTTATAACATGCATTTTAGGGCAACCTCTAAAATCAACCACCACAATATCAACAATCTCCTACTTGAAGACTAATCATGCTCCACACCAAACAATCTCCTACTTGGAGACTGAATCTAGATGATAATGTAGTACATGCAACTCCCACTGGATAAAAGACTTTGTTGTGTATTAAATCCATGATCATTAGTCAAGAAGTCCAATAGAAGCTGAGCAAGAAACCAGCTTCTCTTTGGGGACTGCCTTCATGAACATGTATGTAGGATTGTCACTTATGTGAATCTTCTCAAGCCATAATTTTCCATCTTCCAAAATAGACCTGATAAAATGGTACCTGAGCTATAAGTTCTTTTTCCTTGAATGAAAAGTCAAATTCTTTGCAAGATGAATGGCACTCTGGCTATCACTGTACAATGGGTGATCTTCCTGCTTCTGACCTAGTTCCTCCAAAAAACATTGTAACTAAATCATCTCCTTGCTAGCTTCTGTAGTAGCTACATACTCATCTTCAGTGGTTGAAAGTGCATTAACCTTCTCTAATCTAGAAATCCAACTGACTGCAGTACCCCCCTACAGTGAAAACATACCCTATAGTACTCCTCCATGTATCAATATCTCTTGCCAGATCATAGTCAACAAATCCACTTAGAGCATAACTAGATCTTGTGAAACATAATGCCTTTGTAGTAGTACCTCTCAAATATTGAAGAATCCATTTGACAGCATTCCAATGTTCCATACCCGGATTGCTCATACACCTGCTAACAAATCCCACCGCAT
The DNA here is from genome assembly GCA_027943335.1 of Chamaecyparis obtusa. Lineage (NCBI taxonomy): Eukaryota > Viridiplantae > Streptophyta > Pinopsida > Cupressales > Cupressaceae > Chamaecyparis > Chamaecyparis obtusa. Next base: position 642,727 of record BSBK01002220.1, on the reverse strand, counting down.
GAGCAATATCTAGCCATGTGCATACCATTGCATACATCATACTGCCAACAACTGATGAATATGGGATGTTAGACATTTTATCTACCTCTTCTTGTGCCTTTGGGCACATTTCCTTAGTCAATTTGAAATGACTAGACAAAGGTGTACTGACTGCTTTTGCATCCTACATATTAAATCTTTTCAACACCTTTATATACTCACTTTGGGACAAATTCAAGGTTCTATTTTTCTTATCCCGTGTAATCCTCATACCAAGGATTTTCTTAGCAGCACCCAAATCCTTCATAGAAAATGACCTTGCTAATTTCTATTTAAGTTCATTATTTTTTGCATATTAGACCCAACAACAAGCATGTCATCAACATAGAGTAACAGGATAATGTAACTCCCATTATCTAATCTCTTAAAATATACACAGTGATCAGAATGACATCTATGATAACCTTGTTTAGCCATGAAACTATCAAATTTTAAATACCATTATCAAGGTGCCTTCTTTAGGCCATACAGACTCTTCCTTAACTTGCACACCAAATTCTCCTTACCCTTGACCTCATATCCCTTTGGTTGCTGCATGTAAATTTCCTCCTCCAAATCTCCATGGAGAAAAGCAATTTTGACATCTAGTTGTTCAAGATGCAAGTCATCTGTAGCCACAATACTTAGGACAGTTCTAATTGAAGTCATTTTTACAATAGGGGATAATATTTCATCGAAATCTATACCCTTTTTCTATGCAAAACCTTTTACCACAGGTTTGGCCTTATACCTTTTCTTTCCTCCATCTTCCTCCTTTAGCCTATAAAACCATTTGTTAGGCAAGGATCTTTTTCCTTCAGGTAAAGGGACTAAGTCCCAAGTCTTATTTTCAATAAGGAGTCCATCTCCTCTTTCATGCCTAGCTTCCACTGTTGTTTGGCATCCATGTGCATTGCTTCTTCATATTCTTCTGGTTCACCAAAATCAATTAATAAAATAGAATACAAAGAAGGAGAAAACCTTTCAGGAGGTCTACTTGACCTTGTAGAACGTCTAACACTTACAAGATTTTGTGGGATAACCTGTTGTTGTTGAGCATTGGGTACCAGTGGCATTTCATTTTCAGGAATCTCATCCAACACCACATATTCTTGTTTGACCTCTTCATGCTTCTTTTCCTGCAACTATTTTTTATACATGACCTTCTTATTGAATATAACATCTCAACTTCTAATTATTTTATGATTTTAAAAATCCCATAACCGATAACCATAGTCTTCTACTCCATATCCAATGAAGGTACATTTTAGAGATTTAGCATCAAGGTTGGTTCTATTTTCTTTATCATCATGGACCAAGGCTTCACAACCAAAGGTTTTTATAAATGAATAATTTACCTTTTTACCAGTCCATGCTTCCTCTAGAATACCACCATCCAAAGAGGTTGAAGGTCCTTTATTTATCAAATAGATAGTAGTGTTTATAGTATCTACCCAAAAATGAAGGGGCAGTCCAACATGCAATCTCATGCTCCTTTCACGTTCCACGATTATCATATTCATTCTTTTCGACACACCATTTTCTTGTGGGGTTCCTGGAATTTTCTTTTGCCTTCGAATTCCATTGATAGAACAGTAATATTCAAAGGCTGCGCTGCAATACTCACCTCCATTATCAGATTTGAGACACTTCAACTTCTTTCCTGTCTCATTCTCAACCAAAGTTTTCCATTTCTTAAATTTTTCAAAAACATCAGATTTTTGTTTCAGGAAATATACCCATGTTTTCTTGGTTGAATCATCTATGAAAATAACATAATAATGAGAACCACCAAGAGATGATACCTGAGTTGGTCCCCATACATCTAAATGCACTAGCTCTAACTTCTCACTCTTCTTTTCTTTCCCAACTCTTAGAAATTTGACTCTTTTCTATTTACCATTAACATAATTTTTACAAAACTCTAAATTAATATTTTTTAGTCATGGCAATAGATTTTTAGAGTGAAGGATTTTCATCCCTTTCTCACTCATGTGCCCAAGCCTGTGGTGCCACATTTTTTAATATGTTCTTGCAACATCTATAGTAGCTTTCCTTGGATTAACATTATTAGTAGAAGCTAAGGTAGAATAAGTGTTACTAGTACACAGATATAATGTGCCTACCTTTGCACCTTCAGCTACTACTAATGAATGTTTAGTGACCTTCCAAACATTGTCTATAAATATGACTATGAAGCCTTCACTACCCAGTTGTCCTGCAGAAATTAAATTTCTTCTTAAATTAGGAACATGCCTTACCTCTTACAACATCCAATCATTTCCATTTGGAAACTTGATCTTTATCTTTCCCTTTCTGACAATAGGATAGGGCTCATCATCATCCAAATATACCTGTCCAAAATTACCTTGAACATAATCTTGAAAATATTTTCTATGGGGTGTAGCATGGAATGAAGCCCCATAATCTATTACCCAAGAATCATTAACATTATCTAGACATAAGATTAAAGCATCTTGTAAAGTATTACTTGCAACATTAGCTTCCTTACAGTCATCTTCATTTTTGTCTCCTTGTTTATTTTTTCGAGACCAACCATCTTTCTTCAGGTGACTAGGCTTTCCATAGTACCAGCAATCTTTCCTTCCTTTAGATTGAGAGCATCATTTCCTTGACTTCCCTCATGACTTATCATGTGAAGGGTCTTTTTCTCTTTCCCTTTCTCTTCCTCTGTTCTCAACATTTAGAGAAAAACCTGATGAGGTTGAAGTTTCACCTGTACTTTTCTATCGCATTTCCTTGCTTAGGATAACACCAACAACTTCATCAAATTTCAAAGTATTTGAACTAGAGACAAAGTTACTTACAACCATAACCAAGCTATTCCAGCTTTCTAGCAAAGAACATAAAATTAAGAGAGCCTAACCTCTTCATCAAAGGAAATATTTATCAATGATAGTTGATTGGTAACTATATTAAACTCATTTAAATGATTCTCTATAGATCCCCCCTCACCCATTTTCATATTAAATAAACACTTCATAAGAAATACCTTATTCGACAATGAGGGTTTCTCATATAACTTAGCCAATGTCTGCATCATCTCTATGTTCATTATTGCCTTTGATATGTTGAATGTTATAGACGGTGCAAGGCACAAATGAATAGATCCCAATGCCTTTCTATCCAAATTATCCCAATCTTCATCTGACTGTGTGGCCCGTTTCTTTTTCTTTCCTTCTAATGGTTGCCATGTTAGAAAGTAAAGTCCACCAAGATAACTGAGAGGGGGGAGTGAATCAGTTATCAGATAATTATAACCTTTAACAACATTTAACCATGTAAGCAATATAATTACCAACCATAGAAAGATATTCATACACAATGACACAATAACACAAGATATGTTGACTAGGGAACCTCTTGATCAAAGAGTAAACCCTGGTGGGAATGATGCCCACAAAAGATGCACTAATATGAATATTCCTTGTGAAAGAATGGACTCTGTTAGGAGTCTTATGAAATACATTAAGTACATATGAATCCCTGTTAGAAGATTTTGAATCCCTGTTAAAAGATTCTAACCCTGTTAGGAGTTATGTAAGACAGAAGGACCCACTGCCCAAAAAACTTCAAGGTAAGATCACTGAAAACATTGTCCAAATGACCTTAAGATTATTCAGCATAATAATATAAAATATGTTATCTCCTCACTATTCCAAACTACACTCACTGCTACACCATATCTCAAATCTATATCTCTGTACTTCGCATGTCTTCCTTCACAATTTTGCTTTCACAACTTCATTAGCTCTTTTCTTCACTTCATGCTTACATTCGCATTCAACCATACCATGCTCACACTTCTTACAAATTACAACAAGGAAAAACATTCCTTCCTTGATGCCACACTCAAATAATTACAAATGAGTCGGCACACAAATACAAAATAAAATTTTCCACACGCTACATCAAAATTACACAAAACTGTTAGCTTCCAAATGTAATAACTCTTCACTCATGTGACCTCAAAGTTTGTGCTATGAACCACATCACTATCAATGTGTCTCTAGCTTCCTTTTAACTACACAAAACTAGATTCCATCATGATTAGGAGATATCATCTGATTTCCACAAACTGCTACTCAAGAACACTGCCTGAATACTACTACCAAAATGCTCATAACATCCATGAATTAATGAATTATTGTTTGTACTCTTAACCATATACATATAACATATCAAAGAGTATAACCTCAACATCATATAGCTCCAACTGCAATATCCCATGTGCACTAATCAAAACACTATCTGCTCCTCTGCGAGTCTCTAGAAGATCACTGTGTTGACATCAATGACAATCATAGTCATGAATGCAACAACAACTGCTATAGAATGACTTCCAACATCCATCATTCATTTCTAACAATCTCCCCCATTGGCATTGATGGCAACATAGATGAAAAAACATCCACTGTTCCAAAAATCCAATACTGCAACATTGCTACTCTGACAAACATTTCGAATCTTCTTCATCAATAAAATCTTGCTTCATTTTCCTATTTAGTTCTCTCCAATAGATGGTACATATGGTTTTTCATGTGCACTTCTCCCCCATTGACATCAATGATAGTAATTTCATCACTATGTCAACAACAACTCAATGTCAAAAGATACTATTCAAAAAATACATTCTCAAGAGTCCTCATGACTCAGCTCACATACACATACTCCCCCATACAAGAAGTACCAACATCCAATCAAGAAGAAAGATAGGGCTCATATACCATTGGATAGATGCAACCAACTACATCATTAGTCAAACGTAGGCTGGGGCATAACCCCAATCATACCTCTCAGATACTCAAATGTATCCTTAGGCAAAGGCTTTTTAAATATGTTTGCTATCTTCTCCTTTGTGCTTATGTACTCCAATCTAACTTCTTTCTCAGCAACTTTCTCTCTTACAACATGATACTTGATTTCTATATGCTTTGTCTTAGAATGCAATACAGGATTCTTAGACATACTAACTATACTGGTGTTGTCACAATGTATGACAACAGGCTCAACAAACTTAATTCCAATATCCTTTAGCATCTGCTTCATCCAAATTATCTAGTTACAATTGTTTTCTATTGCTACATACTTTGCTTCTATTGTACTCTATGAAATACAATTCTGCTTCTTGCTTAGCCAAGAAACCAATCTTCCTCCAAGAAAAAAGGCTCCACCACTGGTGCTTTTCTTATCATCAACACTACCTCCCCAATCAACATCTGTATATGAACATAGGGTAAAATCACTAGATTTTTCATACCACAATCCATAGTCCATTGTACCTCTTAAATATCTCAGTATCCTCTTTACTGCTGCATAATGTGATTCTCTAGGTTCAACTTGAAATCTTGCTACCATTCCAACTAAATGTGCTATATTAGGTCTAGTGTGTGTCAAGTACTGCAATCCTCCACTCATGGATCTGTATTTCTTCTGCTCAACTACCAGTGTTTCATCTATGCTAGATAGTTTATGTCCTATAACCATAGGTGTTCCAACTGGTTTACAGTTCTCCATTCCAAATTTTTTCCACAAATCATTCAAGTACTTTGTCTGACTTACAAAGATATCATCACTATTCTATGTTATCTGTAATCCTAAAAAGTATTTCATCTCACCAATCATACTCATTTCAAATTCTATCTTCATTTCATCAACAAATTTGTCACTAGCTTCATCTTCTCCTCCAAAAATAATGTCATCAACAAAAATAACTATAATCAACAAACCATTTTAAATTTCTTTTGTGTACAAATTGCTATCAGCTATTCCTTTAGTAAATCCCAATTTTAACAAATACTTATCCAGTCTTGCATACCAAGTTCTAGGTGCTTGCTTTAGTCCATATAATGCTTTCTTCAGTTTACATACCATGTCTCCTTCTTGAGTCAAAGGAAAACCTTCAGGCTGCTCAATGTAGACTTCTTCTTCCAATTCACCATTTAGAAATGTGGACTTCACATCCATCTGATACACTTTGAATTTCTTAAAAGCTACATAGGCCAAAAACATTCTTACTGCTTCAATTCTTGCCATAGGTGCAAAAGTTTCTTCATAGTCAATTCCTTCTTGCTGTGAGTATCCCTTACATACTAATCTTGCTTTGTTTCTTACTACTTCTCCTAGTTCATTCATCTTGTTTTTGAATACCCATTTAGTTCTAATCACATTCTTGTCTTTAGGTCTAGGGACCAATTCGCATGTCTTTTTTTTTTCAATCTGATCTAGTTCTTCTTTCATAGCATTAATCCAATGTTAATCTTCACAAGCTTCACTAGTAGATTTAGGTTCAATTTGAGAAATCAAACATAAATGTACCTTATTCTGAGTCAGAATTCCTCTTTCCAAACTTCCAATAACTTGTTCAACAAGATGATGTCTTGATATATACCTGTTTGGTGTCATAGTCTCAGATCTTGCTTCCACTATAGATTCTTCTCTAGATTCCTCTCTGGTTTCTTCAGCATGACTTTCATTCAACAATTCACTTTCTCCATAGAATCCTCTAGTCCTAGTAGGACCGCTCAAGTCTGTATGAACAATCTCCAACTTCTCTGCCGATGTGAACTTCTTACTAGGAAATGAACTTCTCTTTTGCTTAGCCATCACACATTCTTTGCAAATCATGTTAGTAGGCTTCATAATTTTAGGTAAATCCCTTACCGCAAGTGTAGTACTCACTTTCACAATGTTATCAAAGTTTATATGACAAAACCTTCTATGCCATAACCAACTGTCATCAATTTTAGTAATCAAACATTTCATCTCAGTAGGATTCAACTAAAATACATTACCTCTGGTTCTAGATCCAGTTTCAATCATATTTCCATCTTTATCCTTTATCACACAAGTTTTCTTAGTAAACCAAACTTGATATCTCTTATCAACTAACTGTCCAACACTCAAAAGATTATGTTTCAAACCATCCACAAAGTAAACATCATCAGTGTTAGTCTTTCCATCAAGAGTAATAGATCCTATACCTTTAATCAAACAAGGTGCATTGTTACCAACACTAACAACTCCTCCATCATAATTGTTAAACTTTATGAATTTCTTCATGCCACCAGTCATATGATGTGAACAACCACTATTTATAATCCAATAAACTTTCTTTTCAACTTGGGAACTAAGGCTTTTTCTTCTTTAACATCAGTTTTAGGATTCTCTTCTTTAATTGCTATAAATCCTATTTCATCATTATTCTCAGTATCAATTTCACTCAAAGTTATTTCTATACTAGCTTCAAGATCTTCATCATTAGCATAATAACATTCCTTAGATCTTCTAGGCTTGCAATTGTTTCTATACTTTTTAACTCTCTTAGGACATTTAGATGCAAAATGACCATATTCTTGACAAGTCCAACATTTAAAAAATTTCTTACCATTTGGTTCTCTTTTAACAAGCAAGGCAATAACTTCTTCAATCTTCTTGTCTTCTTCATTTCTAGATCTGCTATTGCTACAATAATCTCCACTCACACTGGTACTTCTTGACAAAGTAGGATGGATACTAAGAGCACTGAATGCTATCTCCATTCTAGGTAAGTCTCCTGATAATCTCAGGTTCATCTCTACTGCTTCCAATCTTCCAAGAAGAGTTTCTCTTGTAAAGTTTTATGTACAAGGTATAACTTGTTCAATCATTTATGTTGTCTTCTTAAATACAAGAGTCAATGTCCTCAGAATTTTCCATATCACTTCATTCTCTATCTTTGTTCCTCCACAAGCTTTTATTCCTGCAATAATTTCTGACATTCTACCAATATAACTTCCAATAGATTCATCTTCCATCATTCTTATATCTTCAAATGTACAAATCCAATTATGTAATTTAGCTATTTTTGCATGTTCATCACCTTCAAAAGTAGAGTGTAAAGCTTTGCAAATTTCATGAGATTTCTTCAAACATTTTACTTGACTATATTCATTCTCCAGAAGTGCTATCAAAAGTGCTTCTATTGCCAGTATGTTACACATGAATAGATCTACCTCATCTTTAGAACTTGTTTCAAGATTATCTTCTTCAATGATAGTCTTCTCATTCTTTGTAATCAACCAATAACCTGGTCCTAAACATATTAGGTGTGTCTTCATCTTTTCTTTCCAGCTATCAAAATTTACTCCATCAAACTTAGGGCTTTCTTTCCTGAAATTTGCCATGGATCTCCTTAAGCTGTTAAACTTTTCTTTCAAGGACCTACTGCTCTGATACCAATTGTTAGAAAGTAAAGTCCACCAAGATAACTGAGAGGGGGGGGTGAATCAGTTATCAAATAATTATAACCTTTAACAACATTTAACCATGTAAGCAATATAATTACCAACCATAGAAAGATATTCATACACAATGACACAATAACACAAGATATGTTGACTAGGGAACCTCTTGATCAAAGAGTAAACCCCAGTGGGAATGATGCCCAAAAAAGATGCACTAATATGAATATTCCTTTTGAAAGGATGGACTTTATTAGGAGTCTTATGAAATACATTCAATACATATGAATCCATGTTAGGAGATTTTGAATCCCTGTTAAAAGATTCTAACCCTATTAGGAGTTATGGAAGACAAAAGGACCCACTACCCAAACAGCTTCAGGGTAAGATCACTGAACACACTGTCCAAATGACCTTAAGATTATTTAGTAGGATAATATCAAATATGTTACCTCCTCACTGTTCCAAACCACACTCACTACTACACTAGATCTCAATTCCATATCTCTATAGTTCGCATGTCTTCCTTCACAATTTCACTTTCACAACTTCATTAGCTCTTTTCTTCACTTCATGCTTATATTTGCATTCAACCATACCATGCTCACACTTTTTACACATTACAACAAGGAAAAAAATTCCTTCCTTTATACCACACTCAAATAATTACAAATGAGTCGGCACACAAATACAAAATAAAATTTTTCACACGCTACATCAAAATTACACAAAACTGTTAGCTTCCAAATGTAATAACTCTTCACTCATGTGACCTCAAAGTTTTCACTATGAACCACATCACTATCAATGTGTCTCTAGCTTCCCTTTAACTACGCAAAACTAGATTCTATCTTGATTAGGAGATATCATCCGATTTCCACAAACCGCTACTCAGGAACACTCCCTGAATACTGCTTCTACTAAAATGCTCATAACGTCCATGAATTAATGAATTACTATATGGGCTCTTAACCATAGACATATAACATATCAAAGAGTATAACCTCAACATCACATAGCTCCAACTACAATATCCCTTGTGCGCTAATCAAAACATTGTCGACTCCTCTGCGAGTCTCCAAAAGATCACTATGTTGACATCAATGACAATCATAGTCATGAATGCAACAAAAATTGCTATAGAATGACTACCAACATCCAACATTCATTCCTAACACACCACAAATCTTTTTGATACATATAATCCTCCATCTGCATTTTCCATAACTAAAAATTATGGCCGTTGAATTTTTTAACCTTGAATTTGGAATCCTCCATTACTCCCACTCAAATTTGAAAGTCCCGCCAATCTACAACACAAAACTATTCTCTGATACCAATAGTTAGGAATTGACAGATCTAGATCAATATAAGAATAAATAGTTATATGAAGAAACAAAAGAAGAAAACAATTTGAACATAGATAACACACAGATTTAACGTGGTTCACCCAAACCCTGGTCTACATCCACCTACACAGTCGTCCAATCTTCCTTATTATCCAACAAAATAGTACACCAACATTACAATGTATTATGCATCTCATCCACTTATAATATGAGTTTTAGGGAAACCTCTAAAATTGGCCATTTTAAGGTTTTACAATGTCAGTTTTCATTTTTTGGTTTTACATGAGTGGTCACCATAATATCAACACCCACTACATGATCAGTCACCACAATATCAATAATGTTGTAACTGAATCTAACCCTAAAGAGGCAAAATAATATTGTATAAAATTTCTTAGGGTTAGGGATTTCTTAATGATGTATGTTTTAATAGCTTCTTGTGGTGGTATTGAGCTGTAAGGGATTGCAGATTGTAATTAGGTTTTAATCACTGCATAATAATAATATTGGACTCATTGTTGGTGGATGTAGCCCAAGGATTGGGTGAACCACGTTAAATCTTTGTGTCTTGTATTCTCTTTCTGTTTGGTTTATTATTTTCTGATATTGGTTATATTTGCATGTAACTATTATTAATTTCTTGTTAATCCTAACATCCAAGGTTGACAAGTCAATACGCATTTGTACAAACTTCAGGGATCTAAACAAGGCTTTCCCTAAGGATGATTTTCTACTATCCAACATTGACATGATCATAGATCTCACTACTAGATTTCAAATGTATTCCTTAATGGATGGATTCTCAGGCTATAATCAAATCTACATTACACCTAAAGATCAAGAAAATATAACATTTACTTGTGCATGGGGAACCTTTTTCTATAATGTCATGCCTTTCAAATTAAAGAATGTTGATGTAACATACCAATGTACAATGATGACTATATTTCATGATATGATGCATAAGAACATGGAAGAATATGTGGATGACACACTAACTAAATTTAATACTAGAGATATGCACCTTTCTAACTTGGAAAGAATCTTCACCATGATGGAACAATTCAAATTAAGGCTTAGTGCAAAGAAGTGTTCTTTTGAGGTCACTTCTGGTAAACTACTTGGGTACATTATCTTGGAATGTGGAATTGAAGTAGATCTAGGAAAAGTCAAAGCTATAATAGAATTGAAACCCCCAAGAAACATCAGTCAAATGAGGAATTTGCAAGGGAAACTACAATCCATCAGGAGATTTATGTCACAACTAGTTGATAAGGTGCAACCCTTCACTAAAATTTTACATAAGGGTGTCACATTAAATTGGAACAAGGATTGTGAAAATCATTTTCAAGAAATCAAAGAATACCTGGCTAATCCTCCAATATTAATGGCTCCTACTCTTGGTAAAACCTTTCTATTCTACATTTCTGCTATTGATTCTTCTTTTGGACCTTTTCCCATGCATCATGATGATCAAGGATGCAAGAGAGATATTTATTATATCATTTGAACACTAGTTTCTTATGAGCTCAACTATACAATAATTGAAAAGGCTTATCTAGCTATAGTGTTTTCTTCTGAAAAGTTCAAGCAATATATGTTGGCTTACTCTACACAGTAGATAGAAAAAAAATAGATACTCTCAAGTACTTATTGAAGAAGGCAATGTTAATTGGGTGATTAGTGAACTGGGTCAGGATCCTCAATGAATTTGACATCACGCATGTTGACCAAAAGTAAATCAAAGGGCAAGAACTGGTTGATCAACTAGTAAAAGCACCATTGCAAGACACATGGCCTATCATGGTGGATTTCCCTGATGAATCTATTTTACACTTGACTCAAAATACCTATAAAATGTACTTTTATGGTTCATTCACACAACAGGGTGTAGGTATTAGAGTTTTGTTTATCTCCCCACAAGGTTACAAAATTCCTAAAGCATACAAGATGATTTTCCCATGCACAAACAATGTGGTTGAATATGAAGGACTAGCTAATGGACTCAAACTAGCTATTAACTAGAAAATTGAATAACTTTATGTTTATGGTGACTCTCATCTAGTAATCAACCAAGTCGCTGATGAATATCAAACTAGAGATGAGAAGCTCTTGCCTTATAAACATTTGGTTGATGAACCAAAGAAATACTTTGTCTTCATCACTTTTCAACAGCTACCACATGTAGGGAACAAAGAAGTAGACACCATGGCTACCTTATCCTCAATGCTACAACTAGAGGACATCAGTTCCACTATGACTTCCTAGTGGAAGAGCTCCCATACCCTTCTTATGACATGCCTAATTCCCAGATTTTCTGCTCTATTATTTCTTTTGATACTTCTAGTTATAGCCAAATCTATCACTACCTTCAACACCAAACCATTCCTAAAGGCCTATCTAAGAATGAAAAAAAAAACCTCATAAGAAGTGCATCCTAGTATCTACTTATTGCTAGTGACTTGTTTAGAGAAGTCTAGACAATACTCTTCTTAGGTGTCTTGAATGTGAGGAATCTGACAAAGAGTTAAGAGAAGTCCATGAGGGTATTTGTGGATCTCACTCTAATGGTCTTTCCTTTCCTAATAAACTCTTGAGAGATGGTTACTATTTTCCTACCATGTAAAAGGATGCTATCAAATTTTCTAAGACTTGTCAGAAATATCAGTTCCATAGCAATATAATTCATGCTCCTACTTGAGACCTGCTTCCTATTATTACTTAGTGGTCATTTCAACAATGGGATTTTGATCTTGTGGGTCATATTTACCCTTCTTCTTCCAACAAACACAATTTCATCATTATATCTACCGAGTACTTTACTAAATGGGTTGAAGCTATACCTCTCATAAAAGAAACAAGAAAGTAGATAGCTATGTTTATCCTCAATTATATTATCTGTAGATGCAAGATTCCATCCTCGATTGTTACAAATAATGAAGCCTAGTTTAAGAATAATGATATTAATGAAATCTACAATAGATTCCATATCACACACCATTCTTCCTTAATCTACTATCCTCAAGAGAATCACCAAGAAGAAGCATCAAACAAAAAAATCCTAAAAATCCTACACCTAAGAGTTAACAAGTCAGGAAGAGATTGGAATCAATAGATCAATCCATCTCTATGGGCTTACAGAAGAAGTATAAGAACTCCTACAGGGGCTACACCATTTTCCTTAGTCTATGGTTCTGAAGAAATACTACCAATTGAAGTCAAGATACCTTTAGTTAGGGTATCACTACATGGGCTTATAACGGATGATGACTATAGAATCGCTCGACTTCAAAAGCTATAACTATTGGATGAATGTAGAAAAGAAATATTTGATCATCTAAGGTTCTATCAAAAGAGAATGTCTAGAGTCTAAAATAAGAAGGTTCAACATTGATAATTTCAGGTCAATGATATTGTCCTAAGAGAGAACCCAAAGAATAAACAACATCAAGAACAAAAGGGTAAATTTTAACCTAACTGACTAGGCCCGTTTGTCATCACTATAGCATTTGGTTTTGGAGCTTATTAGTGGGCTACTCTAGAAGGTGATGTTCTTAGAGAGCCTCTCAACACTCTACACATGAAATGCTTCTACAACTAGACATTATGCTTCCTATATAACAATTTATGACCCTAAAAAATCTTTAAAAATATATAAAGTCTCAAAAAAATCTTAAAAATTGTAAAATGTCCTTAAAAAAATGATCATCTTGGTGAAAACCTAGAAACAGGCACCTTGATGTATCCCCCCCAAAAAATATATATAAAAAAATAAAATAAAAAATAAAAAAAATTAGAAAAAGAGAAAAAGTGCCTTTGTGAAAACCTGGAAACATGCACCTTGGTAGAAAAAATAAAATAATCCTGACTAGTGAAAACTTGCCAAACAGGCGTCACTTGTAATCAACGCTTCATCTATCAATGCATGATCAAGATCTCATTCCCTACATCCATCTGTCTCTATGTTCCCTTGTGCTATCTTGGGTTGGAACTAGTCTTAGTCTTGTTCTTTGTGCTTATCTATCAACTAGGGGGGAAACGTATGCCTATCTAAGCTGTCAGCACTTTATCACTTGGTTGATCTCCTAAGATTAGCTTGATTTAGTTTATCAATCCTTCCCGATGGGAAATTTATCATTGACACTACTTGGTGTTTCTCAACACCCCAATCCTACAGTGTTTCTTAACACTACAAATCTGGACATCGCTATGTTTCTCAACATATATCAGATCTTGCACTTTCACTTTGACACAAGCACAAATGTGTTTCTTGAACACCCAACACAAAATTACATCCTAGAAAACTAAAAATGATTGGGCTATGTTGAACTATTTTCTTTTTTGTTATTTTTTATTTGTTATTATTAAATTATCTTTCTATATCTTTTAAGGTCACTCGACGATGTCTACTTGACTAGAGATTCACAATTAGGGGCATAATGCATTTTAATAGATTTCTACTTATGGTGTGATTTCAATAATCCTAAGGTGGTCTAATAATCTAGTTTTATGTGATAAGAGCCTCCATTGTGATTGGAATGCCACACATACCTTGACCCTCTTTCTTTAGACACTTAGGTAAGGTTAGAATTATCTCCTTGTTTATTTATTGTGTGTAGCATGTACGACGACACTCTTGGTTATCTTGTTAGCTTGTCCCTTGATATGGATGTTATCTTACAACAACAAATTGGAAACCATGTTTAGGTCATCTCAGCTCATGTGCCTCGATGCTTACATGGGTTTCCTACATCTTATCTGATAGGGTTGTATTCATATCTTCATGGTCGCTCTTGCACCAGTGAAGGTTGTACTGACCTCTGATGTCCCAAACACTCAAATGATAAAAAATGAATGTGGCTACGAGATCAATGACTTGGCTCATCTTGTAGGTTGTATTTGCATTCTAGGGCTCCATTTTATGTGTGCTTTTTTGGTCTCCCTTGATCCATGCTTTCCTCTCTCTCCACCGAAGTGATCAACTGCAACATTTTCAATTGACTTTGGCTAGTGTATGCACAAACCAAGGTTAGTACCATCATAGAATGGGCCTGGAGTGCTAAGTTTTTATCATCATATACATAATCATATACAAGAGTAGAGCTAACAGTGGTAATCAGAATGAGCATGATATCAAAGAAAAAGAGACATTTGTATCTACATCTACAATATATAGTTCAGTGGAAGCATATGAAGTAAAGACATATGGATCAACATCACAATCATAACATGATATATATATCAGGAAAGATAAATACACAAAGATACAAACATGAGCATCAAGAGATAGAAAATATGAAGTAGAACTGTCATGTAATATATATCTCAAAAATCTATGTATCAACTAAAAAAGTGGTGCATCCTCGATGCAAACATATCCAATGGAGTACATCAAAATGTGAATCTAATAGGATAAGAATAGAAAGGGGAATCAAGACTGGATCCCTCCCTTTGCCTAATCTCGAGGTGGATGAAGAGGGGCATCTTCTCTCATCAGTGTTGATGGTGGTGTGGCTCCCTCAAACTATGCATAAAACTATGAATATGAAGGTGCCTTGTTAGTAGCGGGTACCACACCAATATATAGAGCCTAATAATAAGTTGCTAGAGATTCCTGGTACGTGGAAACCTACTAGAAGGAATCCCATGCACTCTAGAGCTCACAAATATGTTAATCTTTATCTCATTCCACTAGCTGCAACTTTGCCTCGGCCACTACCCTCTGAGTCTTGGCCTCTACTAAGTCTGCCATTATTTGAGCCTTCCTACCACCTACTCTCTTAGCACTTGGTGCCTCTACAAGTGGAGCCTATGCTGCTACCTCCCCCTCATCCCTGGCCTTTGTCCCATCTCTCACTAGGATACCCTACCTATCTCTCCCGAGGAGGTGGCCTTTATCTACCTTCCTCCTAACCAATCTCTCCTCCTCCTCCTCCATATCATCCTCCTCTTCCATTGCTTCCCCCATAGCCCCCAAATACCCTCCCTCTTTCTTGGCCTTCTACCAATTTGATGTTGCTGAATGGATAGTGTTGGACCCTCCTACAGTTGGTTGTAGTCTCCCACCATATCTCCTACAAGTTCCTCCCCTTCATGGATCATTGATGGGATTATCCTCATTAGAGCGGGGTGCTCACTCTGCCAGATTAGTAAATTGTGAGAACAAATAATTAATATAGTGTTTCCTATATGATGGTGGACCCCTGCATCTTTAATAACTAGAAGGTAAACCTAGTCCACCCCAAGAAACCCTCTCAATTCTCATACAACAATTACATGCATGGGTCATGCTCCTCAATCACCCTTTGCATTAGCATATCGAGCATAGGTTGTGAACTTGAAAGGCATATCCCGGTGATGCAAACTGGTGCTAGACTTGGCTGATGCAAAATATCTCCACAATGGGAGCACTCTTGTAACATAGAGTTTACATGCAAAATTTTAGAAAGGGACAAGATATTTAAAAACTAGTATTAACAATGCTTCAGATATCACAATGAGACTTACCTTCTAATCAGTGGCCTACTACTGAACATATATGCATACTTATAGGTCAAACCTAACCACCTCTCCCAACCAAGGTATGGTCACCATGTCACTATGTTATGTCATCAAAATGATGCCACCAAAATGAGGTCTTGCCCAAATCAGGCTGGCGGATATAATCTGTATATCAGAAAATGTAAGGCATACCCACTCCTCAGATAGTCTATGTCACAAGGCATGTAATGGGAATATGCTCCTAGGCCCAGATCTACAAAACAATGACACCTACTTCCATGCTCCTACCTTGTCGATATACTATCTCGTGCAACTCTTTGTACATATAGTAGAGCAAGAAGGCTCCCTAGCTAAATCTATGAGGGTGAGTTATCATATCATATAAAATCCAAGACCCATCTACATTGGAAGCCCTACTGACCACGATCAGGTACCACAATACAACCTATCAAACCTGCTAAAATGTATGCCAACAGATACTACTTCCCATACTATCAAATCATGTAGTCCCATGTGATATGGAGATCCATAATTGTGTCATCTCCAAAGATCCTCATCATCATCATGATGTCCTCTATAGGATCCTGGTCATAATACACCTATTCACAAATAATCGAAAGTCACAGAATACGATATACATCCTCAGGAGTCACAATAATCTCTCCCATCAACAAATGAAAGATATTATACTCACTGTGAAACCTCTCTACCAAGGTTGTCAATAATTTATGGTTCACACAGATATCAGGTAATGTAAGTAACTTACCTAGACTACATTGATCCAATATAGCTAGGTCTATTGGTGACAACAATCAGGCTAGGCATGACACCTATGGATATGCAAAACTAAATATGGGATCAAGTAGGTGAATCTACAAAATAGGAAATAGGAAAAGGTATTAGTAATCGATCTCAAATGGACATTAAGCTATCAAAGTCAAACAATCAAATTTTGGCCCATATGATGGATGATTTAACCCACATTTTTCATATGATACAACTCAAAAAAGGGTATGATACAATTTATCAATACAATGAAGTCCCTAGTATTGTATGATATGTGGATACCTCTCATACGATAAAATTTCAAGAAGCCATACGATGTACTTCTATTAACCAGTTTATCATACAATACACTTCAATGAGGCATACAATGAACTTATTTTATGGTACAATAAACCTCGTGAAAAAACCTAAAACACAACTACATGCTTCAAAAATAACTAAAATCTACCAAAGCATGAAGAGGAATCGACTACTTATTGGTGCGTCGTACCCTTGAGGCTTATTGTGCCATCTCTAGAGCTTGGATAAGTGGTTTTGGACTAGAATAGGTATTTGTATCACTCTAGAAGGATCTAGGATCTCAAAATTCAACTGTAGAAAATGATTTTAAATATTGGATTACAGAGAGGGGGGTGAATCAATAATCCTTGATTCTCTATACCTTAAAAACTTTCTCTGATCAAACTTGTCAACTCGATTAGACACACTTGAACATTAATTGACAATAGAAAATTAACTTTATCAATTAGAAATAACAATCACAATAATCATTCAACACATATAACATTGTTATTTAATGTGGAAACCCAATTTAGGAAAAATCCATTGTGGGAATTGTCACCCACTAAAGAAGTACTCTTCCAAAGTATGCTTGGTTAAAATCCAATTTGGTTAAAGATTACAATACACATTGTTAAATGTGACCCTGTTAGGGGGTTTACCTCATATTTGTTAGGATTTTCACCCTATTAGGAGTGGCCTAGTTTAAGGTCTTCAAACACTTTTTTAGAATGTTAACTTTTATAAGGATTTTACAATAAGACTATTAAGTCCACTCCAATAAGAAACTCTTCTATTACAAATGTTAATAAGAAACAATAAATAAATTGACCTATAAATCTACAAATATCTCTTGCAAAATCATATCCTTTGTGCACTCTTTTTCTTCACTTCAATCCTCCACTTTCCATTGGCTTCAACACTTCATCAAATTATGCTTTTTGATTCAAAATTCAACCTTTTCCTTCTTCATTACATTAGTTGGTGACTCAATAAACCTTCAATTTTCCAACCTCTTGTTCATAAAAATTCATCCTCTATATAGAATTTTTTTTCCTCTTAATCTCTTATATCACGTTTTACTTTGATTAATTTTAACCATCTGATCATCCTCATAAACTAATTCAATGAATTTAGAGCTCAATTAAATGTTTTACTATCACCTCAAAACTTGAACTTTCTTGGAACTTGTACCTTCTCTATTTTCCACTTTATCTGTACCATAGATCATCACCTTGAATTTCATTCATTGTAGATCTCTTCAACAAACTCTTCCTCATCATTAGAATCTTCCAGCTCATCATAGCTCATCATTAAATGTCATTCTGATCCTTGTAATTAATTTATGTTCCTTTCTTAGTGACTAACTTCTTTTCTTCAACTAAATTTTGGTTAACTTTTCTAGGTAACTAAAACCTTCTTCTCGGTGTCTTTACTACCTTTCACTTTACCAAAAATTACTTTCCTTTTACCAAATGACTTTTTCTACTCGGTAGCCAAACTATTTTTCTTACTGACTAGACTAATCTTCTTTATTAACTTGATATAATTAAATATTTGGTAGAAAAAAAATTTATCATCATAACCTTAACATTGTCTGATCTGTATCATTTTCCCAATTTAGTTCTTCAACTTCACAACATTTCACTTCTTCTTCTTCTTAACTCATTCAACTTATATCATACTTCAAATGATATGGCAACACAATATAAATCAAATATCAATTTCTTGACATCAATAACAAGATAATAATTGATCTAATCTTTCTACTATCTTGTATACCTCTAATCTAAGTAGATCTTCATCATTATCACCATCACCATCACTTATAGTAACAATCTCCCTCTTTGGCATTGATGGCAACAATCATTGTACTTTCAATTGATGATGGAAAACTTACTATCAATCTTTGTCTTGTACTCCCTCTGAGCTTTAACTTCTCCTTTTGTTGATCTCCTTTTGTACATCTTCTCCCTCTATCATTGTAGTCATCAATAGCAATCTTCTCCCTCAATAAATATTCTCCTCTTAGCAATCTTCTCCCTATTTGACAACAATGCCAAATACACATACTCCTAAAAACTTTTCTCAGATAGTGAATCATACCTCAAATGTACTAATTTCTCATTGCTTACATAAACATTGTTCACAACTTCAGGCATCACCCAAAGAGTGAACACTAGCATCAACTCACAAAATAGATATTCTAAAGAAAATTTGAATTGATGCAGCATGCATTTTTCCTTAGTAAATATCAGATAGGGGAAGAACCCCTAATTTACCTCAGAGATACTCAAAAGAACCCTTCGGTAGTCATTTGGTAAATATGTCATCTATTCGCTCCTTTGAATTCACATACTCCAATATCACATGCTTGTCTTGAACTTGTTCTCTCAAATAATGATGCTTGATAGAAATGTGCTTTGTCTTTGAATGCATCAACACATTCTTTGATATGTTGATAGCACTAGTATTATTAGAGTAAATAGTATCTAGATCCATAATCTCTTCTTACATACCTTCAAGTAGCTATTTGATCAACACAATTTTTGAATAATTCATATTTACAACAACATACTCAGCTTTGGTAGTAGACTGTGAAATACAACTATATTTCTTGCTTAGCCATGTCACTAATCTTTCTCCTAAAAAGAAATCTCCACCACTTGTACTTTTTCTATCATCAATGTTTCAAGTCCAATTAGAATTAGTGTATACCTTTAGATCAAAATTTCCTCCATTCTTGTCTAGTAGATCAAAATCTTATGTCCCTTTCAAATATCAAAATATTCTTTTGACTGCAGACATGTGTGTTCCCTTTGGATTGGCAAGAAATCTAGCAACAATACCAATAACATGAGAAATATTGGGTCTAATACTATAGCTTACTTATCATGGATCAGTAGAGTGTTTCATTTACTTCATTTATCTCATCTTCCTTTGACAATTTACAACCAACAACCATTGGTGTACCAACTAGTTTTGACTCTTCCATACTGAATATCTTTAGGATCTCCTTGATATACTTTGATAGTGTGATGTAGATCCCATCTTTAACTTGTTGAAATTTTAGTCTAATAAAGAATTTTATCTCTCCTATCATGGACATCTCAAATTCCTTTCTCATCTCTTCAGAAAATGATTTAGACATTGATTCATTTCCTCCAAATATGATATCATCAATAAATATCTCAGTAATCAAAATCTTATCAGTACTATCACATTTCAGATACAAATTGTTATTGTCACTTGTCCTTTGAAATCCAATCTTTATTAAATATGAGTGTAGTCTTTCATACCATACTCAAGGTGCTTTCTTCAAACCATATAATGCCTTGTATAGTTTGCATAGCATATCATTGTTAGAATTCTCAACAAATCCTTCAGGTTGTTCAATGTAAACTTCTTCAAGAATTCCATTAAAAAATGTAGACTTAACATCCATTTGATAGATTTTGAATCCTTTATAGGCAGCATATGCAAGTAAAATTATTACACCTTCTAATCTAGCAACATGGGAAAATTTCTCACCATAGTCAATACCTTCTTCTTGTGCATATCCCTTGCATATTAATCTCGCTTTATTTTTTTATCACATCTCCATTCTCTTTGAGTTTATTCCTAAAAATCCACTTTGTGTCAATCACATTCTTATCCTTACATCTCGGTACTAGAGACCAAGTATTGTTCTTTTTAATCTGATCAATCTCTTCTCTCATTGCATTAATCCAATCTTCATTTTCAAGTGCATCCTTGACTAGTCTTGGCTCAAATTCAAAAATCAAACATGTATTGTCTCTTAATTTACTTCTTGTCATGACTCCTACATTCTCGTCCCCAATAATTTTTCTCAGTGAGTGGTGTCTTCTCACATATTTTGCTAAAACAAGCTTTGTAGACTTTTCTTTAGTATCTTCATCTCTCTATTGAGGCTCAACTAGTTCCTTAGTTTCTTCTTGTATCTCGGGTACTGTACCTAAAATTCCTTTATGTACATATAAAAATCTTTGATAATCTTTAGGTTCCTTTTTTCTATCTTCTTCATTTCTTTCTAAAAGTTCATCAATCCTCACATTTGCACTTTCTACAATTCTTTTAGTAGCCTTAATCAAACATTTATAGGATTTTCTCTTTGAGGAGTATTCTAGGAATATACCTTTAGCTCCTTTAGAATCAAACTTTCCATTCCTAGCATCTTTCAGTATGTAACACCTACTTCCAAAAATTTTAAAGTAACTAGCATTCATTGTATGTCCATACTAGAGTTCATAAGGGGTTTTATTTGTACCTTTCTTCAATTGTACTCGATTGAGAATGTAGACAACAGTACTAATAGCATCTCTCCAGAATGTTTGTGCAACCTCTTTTTCAATTAATAATGTTCTATCACAATCAACTATTGATCTGTTCCTTCTTTTAGCTGTGCCATTTTGTTGTAGAGTCCTCAATACAGATACTTGTCTTCTAATTCCATTTTCATTATAGAAGACAGTAAATTCATCAGAGATAAATTCACCTCCTCTATCTAATCTTTAAGCATTTCAGTTTCTTACCTATTTCCTTTTCAACTCTTGCCTTATACCATTTGAATATTTGGAATGCATCATACTTTTCATCAACAAACAAAATGAAATATTGATCACCATAATAGCTTTCAAATCTCATAGGGTCATAAAGATCAGTATGAACTAGTTCCAAAATACCATTTGATGAGTAAGACTTTTTTGAGAAACTTGATTTTTTCATCTTACCAATTTGGCATTCCTTACACATCACTTTATCAGGCTTTCTTAATTTATGTAGACCTCTGACTCTATTCTTTTTTCTCACCTTAATCATATTGTCAAAATTTACATGATAGTATCTTTTGTGCCACAACCAAACATTCTCAATTTTTTTTAAAAAAGAAACTCTTTGCAGAAGTATCAAGGTAGAATAAGTTACCTTTGGATTGTTCACCAATTCCTTTCAAATTTCCATCAAAACCATAAATCTTCACTTTTTTGTTTTGAAACTCTAGACGGTGACCAATGTTGTCCAATTGTGCAACACTCAACAAGTTGTAGTTTAGTCCTTGAACCCAATAAGTATAATCACATCTAATCTTTTCATTCAATATAATGGATCATTTTCCTTTTTATAGAACATGGAGCATCATTTCTAAAACTAAAAAATCCTCCACCACACTCTTCTAGGTTCTCAAACTTATCAATGTCACTAGTCATATGATGTGAGCAACCATTATCAATAATCCATGGGTCAATTTTGATAATATAAGAAATAAGGGCTTTTTCATATTCATACCTTTCTTCTTTTGAATCATCCTTCATAGAAACATAGACAACTTCCACACTTTCTTCTATGTCATTAGATTCATCATCAATTACTGCATCCTTGACTAGTTAGAATGATTTCTTTCCTTTGTCCTTGTAGTCTCAAAACCTTCGATATCAGTTCTCTTTCTTATCACTTTTATTATTCCTATCATTATCAGGACATCAAGATGCAATGTGACCAATCTTGTTGTAATTAAACATTTTAGAGGTAGTTTACATTTATACTTTCCTTTCCCTCTCGATACCCTCTTTTCCAATAGTGCCTATAATTCTTCTTGTTCTTTCTCTTCAATTAATATACTATCATAATCACTTCTGCCTAAACGATTATGATTCTCTCTTTCTCTTTTTGAATTACCAATGGTTAAAGATGATTTAAAATTTATTTCAATAGTTGGTAGATTGTTATCATAATTACTAAGTTCAAATGTAGACAGCTTACTGATCATGACATCAAGAGTAACAATGTTATTCAGTATGGATCTCAGTTCCTAAATAGAAGAGACTCAAATATCATATTTAGATGAAAGAGTTCTTAGACTTTTTCTTACCACTTCTTCTCTATTTAGTGTTCCACTAGCACCTCTGATGGCACTTGCCACTTCTTTTATTTTGACACTATATTGAGAAATTTTTTCTTCATCTTTCATTCTCATTTCATCAAGTTTACCTTTGAGACTGACAACCTTAGCTTTTTATACATGCAGATCATCTCCATAAACAAGTGTAATCTTATCCCACATTTATTTTGTAGTAATACAGTTGTTAATGTCATTGAATTCAGAATCGGTCATAAATGAAGCAATTTCAATCATTACTGAGTTGTGATCCTAATTTTCTCTCATTTGATCAAATGTCATCGGTCCAATAGGTGGTGGATTGTAGTCATTATCCAAAAGATTGAGTTCAGAATCTCCAATCCTAGATAGGTATAACCTCATCCTTCTTTTCTATGTAGAGAAACTTTCCTTGTTCAACTTAGGTACTTCTATACATCTTTGGATCTTTTACTCAAATCTTCAAACTTATCCCTTTAGAGTACTTATTATTATCAACCAAAATTGCACCCTAATGCTAAGTCTTGGAACTATAGCAATTCTGGAGAAACATGGGAAAAATCACAAGCTTGTGGGTAAACTCATAGGTGTGACTGAACCTTCGGGTTCTAGGCCAACTTCCTATCTAGTAACTCACTTTAAACCACCTAAAACTGATCCTTTTGCTAGAGGAAAGAGGTAGAAGGATAAATAGAAAAAAAATCTAAATCCTAAAGGGTGATGCACCAGAAAATAAAATTATAAGATATACTAACACTAACAGACACACAAGGAAGATAAATATAAACTTTTTCACACAATCCCACTAATCCATAAATTTTTCTTAATCAATTTTGCAAGAAGGCCCATAACAGTAGTCTCTAAAAGGAGAAAAGAATCTCACAATTTAGAAAGACTGATTGAACACAAATCACAATCTGCTAAAAGTATGAGGAAAACTCTACATAAAGGCACCAATATTTGATACAAATTTGAGGATAAAGAACATCACAAAAATCTGTGTCAATAACAAATCATAATAATAGCAGAGATGGAAAAGGCACAAGCTATATTAAACTTTAATAAGGTGTCCTCAACTAGTATATCCCAGAAATGGGTTACAAAAACACTTCAAGCCTCTATCAAGAACTTAGTAAAAGTTACAAGACCTCAAGCCAAAGGGAAGAATTGCTTACATCAAAGGCCTCAACCCATATTTATGCTTTTACATGCCAACTACATCATTAATGCTGGTAATAAATTCTGGGTCAGATTCAGCCCTTTAGGCCAATTTTGAGCCCCTCAAAAGCTCTCAAAAAGGTACAAAACTGACTTAGAAGTCAAGCTTCATCAATTCCAACATAATGACCCTCCATAAATACATCTCTATCTCTGAAAAAACTCATAAAGACCCTTCAGAACTGTAATAACTCCCTACAGACTTTAACAACTACATTTTGACTTTCTAAAAAAATCTTTAACTCTTGCAAAATATCTCTTTTACTTTCAAAAGTGAGATAAATATCTATTTTACATATTTATTAATAAATTAAATAATTCATAATTAATTACTTTAACAAGTATTGATTTATATTAACATTATGGATAATTAAATCTATTAATAATAATACTAATATAATAATATCTATTAAAGTAGCTAATTACAAACTATTTAATAATTTAATAAATTACAAAAATGAATATCTATTTTACTTTTTGAAAATAAGATCATATTTTTTATTAATTTTAAAAGACAATATTAATAACAAATGACTTATAACTATGCCATTTGTATTAATATTGTAAAACAATGAGAAAGTTGGATTAAAGCCTAAGTGATGTATCACTTATACATTTTCGAATTTCTTAGCATTTGATTAAAAGGATAAGGTATTGGAAATTGTGGAGAGGAAATGGAAAAGAGGTAAGACTTAGGTCTTATGTTGAAAAACAAAGGCAATATTTTTATTGTTTCATTTCATTCATTTTGGGGAAAGGCACGTGAGCTGAGAAGAGGGTTTGGAAACCCTGAGAGGAACCTCCATGGAAGATCTTGTGCTTTGAGCCGCCATGAATATCTCAAAATCTTTGACCCACCATGAATGGAAACTATCTTTGCTGCAAAACGTGGATTGCTTGGCTGAAAATGTGGCCTCTACCTCTGTGTTTCTTGGAAATATTTATGGTTTTTTGGGTTGCAAAAGGTATTTTAATCACTGTCTTTTCTTGTTGTTCTGAATTTTCCATATTTAGCAGAAAGATTATTACTTTTCTTTTGTAATCTACTGGTTTTATTTTTTTAAAAAGATCCCAGATCTTCACCGCACTCTTCTACTAGAAAAGTAGCCTTCCTTGGTTGAAAACGTTGTTGTCTTTCCTTTCGATTTGCTCTAAAAAGATTAATGTTGTTGTTCGTGGCTGCTATAGAAGAAATGTTTGATTTCTTTGCTTTGAGAATGTTTCTCTTCTTTCATTCTGAAAATTTGTGTATGTGTCTTATATGAAAATGTGGCTCCATTTCTAGAAAAAATATTATTTTTGCTACTATTTTGAACTATTAACACCTTCCAAAACAATGTTTTTATGTAAAACTCTGTCAAAATCTGCATTTTAATAATAATCTGAAACCCCTGTGACTCAAAACATGGCTTCACCATTAAAGAGATATGACTTAACTTGTTGTTCAAATATGAGCATCTGAATCTGAGCATAAAAATGTGAAACTGGGTAAGATGAAAAATATGTGAAAATAACCCAGAATTACTTGTTGTCTAGATATGTTTAACATTTTCTAAAGAAAACATGTATTTTTTTTTCCAAAAACAACATCCTCCTTTGAAAAATCTGAAAGTGCTCATAGCATGACATCTGCTGCTCAAATCCATTAGAAAATCTATATCTTTTCTCCATGTTGTAGCAAACATGGCTCCATGAAAACTCTAATTTATTGAAAACACAAGTGCTGCTATTGCATATTATTAAACAAAAAACTAGGTATAAAACATGACTTTACTTTGAGATAAGACTCTGAAAATCTATTTTTTCCGTTGATCTAATAGACTATAAGCTTTACTTCTAAAAACTTGTGATTCAAAATGAACCATACTACTGCTTATTTTCTCCTCTCAGAAATCTGGAAACTTCATTACTCCATGGTATCATTGTCCACTACTTGCATCATTGTATGCGGATTATTTTAGTATTGTTTCCACAATTCTTATTTTCGAGAAATCCTTTACTAATTCTTTGACATCCATGCTATGCTTGTATAATATTTAACTATCATATCTTTATAATTTGTTCTTCATTGAGTTGTTTATGCTGTTATCATTTATCAACTCTATGGAGCTATTGACTACTCTATTATAGCTTGTGATAGTCAAAACATTGTATGTCTTTCAACACCTATGCACTCACAACTATGTTCTACTCTTAATTGCTCTGAGATTGTTGTCTCATGCTCTACTTCTTTTGATCAGGCAATAATTGCACATGCCTTTTCTGTGTTTCAAACACCTCTTCATAATGTTTCCTCTACTCTTTATGATTTCTCTTGTGTTTATGCATTATGATTGTATACTCCTTCAATAGAAGCATTCCTTTTTTGATGTTTATGGTTATCTCTCTATTCTATAGCACGTTGGGCTCAACCCTTATGGGAGCCACATTTTACCCCATGTGCTAGTGTATAGACACCTATAACTACACATGAAGCAAACTAATTAGAAAATAAATGCATGTATGGAGGAATTTGGGATAAAGACCTGGCTGTTGTATCTCTTGTTTGATGTGTATATGAGTCAGCATGTACATGCATGAGTAACAAAATGAATATGTAATGCTTAGGACACATCATTGCTTAGATCCTCTGATCTAACACCATTGCCATCAATTGAATGTAGGATTGGGAACATGCTGAAGTAGTGACGAGCAACTTGAGGCACGACAACATAATAGAACACAACAACAAACTATTCATTTAGGCAATGGATGGTCCTACTCTTGTGCATTTATTTACTTCATTCAAGTATATGCTCACTTGTATTTATTCTCATAGCTTTTGTGAGACCATTTACTCCTTTCATGATGAATAAAACTATCCTAAATAGCAACTTGCAATACTATTACATGTTGTGACACACTTGAGACATTGCATGAAACAATTAGATAATCTTATATTTTTGTTTAAGCACTTTTTTGGAAGTAAATTCAAGGAGAATAAAATGTACCTCTTTTTTCCAATTTTTTTAAAAAAAGCTCTACCTAAATGAGTTGTAGTGAAATTTAGGTAGCATTTTTTTTCGACATCTGCTATATGTCTTCCTGCTAGACATCAGGACCAGTTGCTTGAACTATTCATTGGGCACAGAGTCACCTTAACAAACATGAAAACAACCTAAAACTATAATAACCTTTCCTGACTGATTGAATATAGATGTATACTTTGTGATAGGAAAGGTAAACACTTGAATATCATGAATCATATATGTATATTTGACCCATTAGATGAGATTGGAAACATTTGAAGATAGCTAAAACCTTCCCTTATTTGTTGTAGCCCTTGTTAATTCACTGATAATAGGTGTGCGGCTTGTGGTAGTAAAACATGAATTTACTCCCATGACTTATATATGTATTCCCTATGAATTAGGAAGGTTTACAACAACATGTGCATGCTCACTTGTAACTCATGATTGACTGAGAAACCTTGGATACTTACTAAAAATAGGAAAGCTAGATCTAGAACTAATTAAAGAGGTGCTGGAACAACACTTAAGAAAATTGAAAACTGCAACTAACTATTGTGCCACATCACTTATTTACCAACTAGAAACTACTGCAATATATACAAGGATAGATCCTACCTCAGAAGCAGTGATTGAGGTGAATCCCGTTAACTGGGATTCACTCCATGTTGCCATCCAACCTTGATAGTTGAAAAGCACTGTGTTGCTTACATTCTGAGATAATATAAGGCCCGCTCCAAAATGAATCAAACTTGGAGTGATTTCCATATTTTCTTTTGCATTCATCCCATTTTAGCACTATGTCGCCCTACAGGAAAGTTCTTGGAGATGCCCTTTTATCAAAATACCTCTTCATCTGAGCTTGATTATGTTTAATGGTTCTTATAGAAGCTATCCTTACCTCTTCCAATTCAACCATTTGTGCCAATCTTGTAGTTAAAGGCTCTTCTTCTAGCATATCCAGTTGGTTGGCCAAGTCAAGAGCTGGAAGCTCAAGTGAGATAGGTAATATGGCCTCTCTTCCATAAACAAGTCTGAAAGTTGACTTCCCAATTGATCTTTTCTACATGATTTGATCAACCCACAAGGCTGATTTCAATTGGGTATGCCATGCTCTTTGGTTACCCTCCATAGTCCTTTTGATGATTCTGATCAGATTCTTATTAGTGGACTCCACTTGGCCATTTCCTTGTCGATAATAATTGGAGGATGTATTTAGATAAATCCCATTTCTCACAGCCCAATCAGAAATTTTGAAACTTACAAAAGCTAATGCAATATTATATGAGATAATGGATTCTAGAACACCAAACCTGAAAACTAGCTCCTCATAAAAATTTAGGACAACACTTTCATTAGCCTCCTTAAGCACCACCGCCTCGGTCCACTTAGTGAAATAATCTATGAATATTAACACCCATTTGTGACTAGCACTAGAAGGTGGATTTATTACCCCAATAAAGTCCAAACCCCACTTCAAAAAGGGTTGCTCAACCTGCATTGGTTGCAGGGGTAAGGCTGCCAACTTCTGTTTACCAACAAATAGTGTGCACTCCTTGCACTTACTAACCCATAAGTGTCTGTCTTTGAATAGATTGGTCCAATAAAAGCCACCCTTCATCACCTTAAGATATTTTTCTCTAGGTGAGAAGGGACCTCTAACTGACCCATTGTGAAATTCGTGCAACACTTTATCTATTTGGTCAGTTTCAACACATCTTAAGAGGACTCCATTAAAATCCCTTCTAAAAATAATGTTATTCAATAAAACATAGGGGATGGAATGCAGTCTAAAATACCTTTGTCTTGATTTGTCCAAGCCTTGTGGACATTCACTAGTCTACAGAAAATGAGTCATTTGTTGTACCCAATTAATAACCAAATCTGAAACGGCTTGTTCACCATCTTGTAAAACTAGAACAACAACTTGTTCACTCTTTTCTTTGTTTCTTATAGCATCAGGAAGTTGTTCACATAGCCCTTTTCCCCTAATTAGTTTGGTGACCTTGATCTCAACATCATATTCCATCACTTTAGTCACCCAACTAGCTCTCTTACCACTTAAATCCTTAAAAGGAATTATTTGACACTTGGATGAGAAACCATTAGAAAAATATTGTTATTAGATAACATGTGCTTAAATTTTTTCAAACTCCTTATAATAGCAAGCACATGTTTTTCTACAAATGAATACATGAGCTCGTAGTCTTTAAGCCCCTGACTAAAAAATGCCATAGGTTGCTCCAGTCCTTCATTATTGCACTACACTAACATGGCTGAGATAGAATCAATATCTCCATAGCCATATAGAATGAAATCTTTAGAAAAATTAGGATTTATAAGTGTAGGTGCTGCTGCAAGTGCCTCTTTAATCAGCTCAAAACTTCTTTTTCCATCCTTAGTCTTGCTAAATGGCACATTTTCCCTTAACATAGCAGTTAGTGGACTCAATAAGTTTGCAATATCTAGGATAAATCATCTAACAAAATTTATCCAACCAATAAAACTTTGCAAACCCTTCTTATGTGCCGGTAAATAAAGAGCTAAAATTGTTGTTATTCTTTCAGGGTCAATAGTGATACTCTTTTTTGACACCACATAACCAAGAAATATGCCCTCATGAACAGAAAAAACACATTTTTGGGGATTAAGGGATATCCCAAACTCTTAGCATCTTTCAAACACCTGCCTTAGATGCTTCAAATGGTCTTTTTCTTCTCAGGAAAAGACAGTTAAATCATCTAGGTACACTAAATAAAATTTATACATTAATTTGTCAAAAGCCATGTCCATGGCCTTCTAAAAAGTTTCCCTAGCATTGGACAAACCAAAGGGCATCTTTGTGTACGTCATGGTACCCCATTTGGTGGTAAAAGCTATCTTGAACTAGTCTTCCTCTCTTACTAAAATCTGATTGTAACTAGAATATCCATCTAGTAAGGAGAATCTCTTAGATCCTGAGACTACTTGAAGGATTTGCTCCATAGAAGGTAAGGGGTGTCGGTCTTTTAATGAGGCTCTATTTAAGTCTCAAAAATCTACACACGACCTTATTTCACCATTCTTTTTCCAAATTGGCACAATATTTGAGACCCAAGAAGTATGCTTGATAGGAAAGATGATACTACTTTCAATCAGTTTGTTCAATTCCTTCTGCATAAGTGGCTCCAATTTTGGATTCAAAGGCCTCTATTTCTACCTTATTGGTTTTGCACTAGGTTCAAGATCAATAGTATGTTGAGAAAGTTGGGGATTAAACCCCTTAAATCACCATACTCTCATGCAAAAACATCTCTAAATTCCTAAAAAAGATAAATAAATGAATGTTGTTCATTTGATGTACATTCATTTCCCAACTTAAGAAACTTTCCTTTGAATACCTCAACCTCCTCATAATGTTCTTGTTGAACCTGAATGCTGGCTTTTGACCTTCTTGTTTCATCATCGGTATTGAAAATTGATTCTAAGGTGACCAAACCCTTTGGAACCTTATTATTCCTTAGCTAAATAATTTTGCCTTCATACTGATGTTGAAAACTCTCCTGGTTGCCAAATGAAAACTCAACCTCCTCTCTTAAAAAAATTATTATCTGCTGGTCATTTTCAAACACTTGCCAATGAACATTGTTATTAGGTACAATAGGTCTAATGACAACTTTTACATGCTGATTTATTGTACTACTACCAATCTCCTTCAGAATGCCAAATTCAGCACTAATGGCAGCCAATCTATCCGCATTTTTGTTCTAATTTCTTGGTCTAGATACCAGATTAAATGCATCAAAGCCCTCCATCAGGTCCCACACCCTGTGTTTATAATATTTTAGGAACTCATTCTTGGTAAGGTTGATGCTCCTTACTTGATTAAGTATTAATTCACTATCACCATAAACCTTCAAATAACGAATACCTCTTCTTCTTGTCCATTCCAATCCCTGAATAAGAGCCTCATATTCGGTAGTGTTATTGGAACAACTAAAATAGAACCTAAAAGCTGAATAATACCTTTCTTTACTTGGAGAAACTAGCATGCAACCTCCACCAGCCCCAACTTTGTTCCTTGCACCATCAAAAAATAGCTCCCAGACTTCATCCTTTTGCTGCCCAAAGTATTGTTCTGCACTCTTTTCCAAGTTAGGGATAAATGAATCAGCTTCTTGTATTAAATACATGCCTAAACCAGCATGTCGTAGATTCTCACATGGACTTTCTACTTGATTTTGAAAAGCCCATTCATCAAGAAGAATATCTGGTATTGCCTCAGTTTGAGTGTTATCTTCTTAGACTTCGGGCTACTCCTCTTGTTCACTTACGAGCAAGTTGGCATTAACGGGGCTTTGGGAGTAAGGCTCAATATGAGCACTTGGCTATAGGGTCTGATTTTATGGTAACCTCGGTGCCATACCTAGTTCTAAACAACGTGTGTGACTAATCAAAGGACAAATATCTCCCAATCTTGGCAATGAAATCCCTTGACAAACATATAACAAAATAAGGAGGTAGCTATATGACATAAATACCTTGTGGGATAGAAAAATTTGGACAAGCTTGCAAGGTCAAATCAAGATTCTTAATGACCCCTATGGTATTAACAGTAGTCCTATCTAGCTCTACAACTCCCTTTTTAAGCGGCTCATACTTGATACCCATTTTGTCTATAATCTCTTTGGGCATTACTGAGCTACTCATACCTAAATCAATCATGCAATTGTGGACTAGGTGTTTTCCTATGATAAGAGATACATAAAAGGGTGGGGTTTTAACTGCTCGGGCCTACTGCTCATTTTCTTTTTCCACCGCATTGGTCATTACAAATTTAGTCTCTTCACTTTTAGGATTCCTAGAAAGACTTAAACCTGATAAAGTTGATTTCAAAAGGTCCTTTTGACCTGGAATACCCAAAGAATCCCACATGGAAATAGACACATTTTCCCTCTTCATGTGGTCCAGAATATTAAAAGAAGGCGTACAAACCTTAGACTAGGCCTTTGTATCAGTAGCATCAATTTTAACAATAGTTGGTCGTATTGGAATTGTAGGTTGTTCTTTGCTTGCTGTAGGTGAACCCTTTGGAAAAAAACTACACACTTTCAACATTAGACGGGCTTGTAGCCTGTTGTCCACTTTTTATTGCCCTCTTTTTGCTTCTGGTATTGTCTGCAATAGAGAGAACAACCTGATTTACACCACAAAAATCATCATCTTGCCAATTTATTAGTGTTGTCTCTGGTGGTCTTCCTTCATGCTATTGTAAAGTGTCTTCATCAAAACCATCATCTTGTGAATTTGGAATATTTTGAACCATTAAGGCTTGATTTATGATCCCATTTGTACACACATTCTAGTTATGTGGTTGGTTACATGGGAAACACCATTCATAGTCTTGAGCTAGATTATTCTAAGTGGGTACAATCTCTTTTGAAGAACTAGCCGCGTTGGGGTTATAAGGCTGATATGGTCTGGTGTTAAAATTCTACTTTTGACCTTGGTAGTTGGGCTGATATGGTGGCCTAGTATTCTGATTTTACTAAAAATGTGGTTGATAAGGAGGCTGGTAAGGCCTATATCCTTGACTTTGTTGTTTTTTTATATTCACAATTTCATTACCAAAATTCTATAGAATCCCCTTAATCTCTTGCAACTCAACATATTGAGTTGGACTAAGACTTTCAAGATTATTGGACCTATTATTAGGTGCTGGTAATGCTAGTGTAGTAGGAATAACAGCTAAAGGGGGGCTATTTGCAAAGGTATCATTGACTAGACTACATGTGCTATTGGAAAAATTGGCATAGGTGACCTTGGGGCAATTTTTACAGCCTATATAAGACTATTTTCTGCTCTAATGGCCACATCATAAGCACCTAAAAGTGTAACCACTCTCATTGATTATATCATAACTGCTATATCACTATTGAAAGCCCTCAAATAATATAAAAAAGCACGATCAGCTGAGGGTCTTACCATTTGTGGAATTCTATCCCATGTCCTTTGGAAACGAAAGTTAAAACCTATTACTTTATCATGAGGGGCCCTTTTGATAGTTGAAAATTGCTCTACCAAGGATAGATGGTCAGATTTGTCTTCAAAAAACCTGCAAAGTTTAGTATTGAGCTGATCCCAATCAGTGATAGAACCCACTACTAGCCTTCTAAATGATTGCAATGCTTTTCCTTTAAACAAAGCAGCCAACAACTTGATAGCAACATTATCTTCAGTAACATGATGTAAAGCGCATAGGTTAGCTATGTCCTTTATATGCTCAGCTGGGGTTGTTTGATCTTCACTTGTGAAATATGGTAAACTTTTTTGTGCATCCACAAGAATGACATCATGCTGAGCTAAATGCAATGGACTACCTTGATTAAATGCAACAAAGGGCTGATTTCTTTATAGCACCATAGGAATCTACCAAGTTTGACCTCCTCTAACTGTAGGAGGAGTAGACTTGTCTCTCCTTGTATAAACAACTGTCACTCTAGGCTTCTCAGTCACTCTCCCTCTTCTCCTTGATGGAGATAGTTGTAAATATTCAAAATCTGAAGAGCTTCTCCTTGTTTTTACCCTTCTCATATGTTGTAATATATTGGTCTTGTCTCCCAAAACTCAGAGTCACCAAGTGTGTAATTTTGAAACCTCTTCCAGGTTGAAAAAACTATTGTACACACTAACAAAAACAAAAAATATTGTAAAATAAAAAGATTGAAAAATCAGTCACTAGTCCTATCAGGCGTGCCAAAAAATATTATCAACCAAAATCGCACCCTAATGCTAAGTCCTGGAACTCTAGCAATTCTAGAGAAACATGGGAGAAATCATAAGCTTGTGGGTAAACTTATAGGTGTGACTGAACCTTTGGGTTCTAGGTCGGCTTCCTATTTGGTAACTCACTTTAAACCACTTGAAACTGATCTTTTTGCTGGAGGAAAGAGGTAGAAGGATAAACAAAAAAAAAAATCTAAATCCTAAAGGGTGATGCACCAAAAAATAAAATTATGAGATATACTAACACTAACAGACACACAAGGAAAATAAATATAAATTTTTTCACACAATCCCACTAATCCATAAATTTTGCATAATCAATTTTGCAAGAAGACCCATAACAGTAGTCTCTAAAAGGAGAAAAGAATCTCACATTTTAGAAAGATTGATTGAACACAAATCACAATCTGTTAAAAGTATGAGGAAAACTCTACATAAACGCACCAATATTTGATACAAATTTGAGGATAAAGAACATCACAGAAATCTATGTCAATAAAAAAGTACAATAACATCAGAGATGGAAAAGGCACAAGCTATATTAAACTGAAACAAGGTGTCCTCAACTGGTATATCTCATAAATGGGTTACAAAAACACTTCAAGCCTCTATCAAGAACTTAGTAAAAGTTACAAGACCTCAAGCCAAAGGGAAGAATAACTGCTTGCACCAAAGGCCTCAACCCATATTTATGCTTTTACATGCCAACTACATCATTAATGCTGGTAATAAATTCTAGGTTGGATTTGTTGGAATAGAAACACCACTAAGAGGGGAGGAGGGGGGTGTGAATCAGTGGTTACTTAAAACTTGTCCTTTTCAATTTTTTACAATTATAACATATACTTATGAAATATGATCAAGATATGTAAAAAGAAAAAAGTACACAATATTTATAGTGGAAAATCCCTTAGGGTAAAAACCACTTTGAATCTAAAACTTTATTAGCCTCTTGGGAAAATCTTTTAGAGCTACAACTCTGGGAAGCACCAACACCCTGTTTTAGAAACACCGATTTCAAGGAGCACTAATCCATTACACCTGAAGCACCAACTTCAAGAATACATGAAGCAACAACTTACAATATGAATAAGTGAGATACAAAATCAAAGGATCAACTCTATTACAATGAAAATCATAAATTATTGATTTCAACTTCTTGTTAAAAACATAGTGCAGGATATACTTCTCTTCTTCTCTCTTACTGATTCTTTTACATCAATAAATTTCACCAAAGAATAAAAGTATTATTACAATGAATATATCAAATTATTAAAAGTATAATCAGAGTTAAAACAACATATTTGAATGCAATAATATGACTTGAGTTAATTTTTTTCAAACTATTAACTTTCTTGGAATGATAAACCCTTGTTTCTTTTCAAAACATCAAGTACCCAAATATGTTTTCTTTTTCCATTAAAATATCTGATAAAATATTGATGTGAATAAATAAAAAAGAAATAAACATCCCTTCTTCTATCTCTGATAAACTTTTGCAATGAAAATCAACTCACAAATGATAAAATAGAAGCATAAAGCATTACCCTCTTCTTTATTGTTTTAAAATCTGCCTGCAAGCTGTTCGGTCTACAAAGAACTCCACACAAATCATGCAACTTCTCTCCAAAAATCAATAAAATATTTTAGAGGAATGTATCCCCTACTTATAAACCCAAAAATTTGACATTTTTTAGGTAGTTAGATAACCCAAACTTCCATTAGACCAAAACTGCTAAAATTATCTTGGCTTTTTGTAACTGCATTTGTTAAACAGATTGTTTTCTCTTTCCATACATGTGATATGAAAAAACTAACATAGACCCATTTTAGCTAATTCATCTCCCTTTCCAAAAAGGTATTATTATTTGGGTCTATTATTTGAATAAGCCTATCGACTTTCTCATATACCAAAACTATTTTTTTATAACTGTTTTCTTAACCAATGTGAACATTAAGTGTTAATTGTATAACACTTAAGTGTATGTCTTGAATATGTTTTAAACAATATTGAAGGACACAAAATAAGATAATTTCATGATTTTAACCATATCATATGTCCATTATAATTGCATGAATGTATTATTGACATCAATGACAATATTCAAAGACCAAATACCAAAGGTTCAACATACTCCCCCTTTGGCATTGATGTCAATACCTATAAAAACATATTAACTTTTGCATGTACCTGTAACACCTGTAAATCATCACTTATAGAAAAAATCATGTACTCCTCATGTGTTTTCTCCCCCTTTGACATCAATGACAAAGGAGATATACCACGGTTTCAATTGAAACAATTATCATAAATACTCCCCCTGAAACCTATCACACACTGTTTAACTTATGCAAGAGAAGAAAGAGAGAGAACTCCCAATTTGGTTTGCAAACCTTCAAAGACTACTTTTGATAGAGGTTTGGTAAATATGTCAGCCAACTAATCTGAGGAAGGAACAAACTACAATTCAACATTACCTTTCAAAACATGTTCCCTTATGAAGTGATAATGAATATCAATGTGATTGGTATGTGAATGAATAACCGGATTCTTAGAAATACTGACGGTGCTTTGATTATCAAAAAATATAGGAATTGGTGAAGAAACTATCACTTTCATATCTAATAATATTTGAATCATCCATAGAACCTGTTGACAACAAGAATATGCTACAATATACTCAGCCTCTGCAGTAGAAAGAGTAGTAGTGTCATGTTTTTTACTATGCCAACATACCAATCTATTACCCAAAAAGAATGCTACTCCTAAATTAATTTTTCTTTCATCTAGACAACCTGCCCAATTTGAGTCAGTATAAGAAACAAATATGAAATCATCATGTTTACGATACCAAATACCATAATCCAAAGTACCTTGAATATATCTTAAAATTCTTTTAACTACCATAAAATGAGATTCTTTAGGTGAAGACTGAAATCTTGCAACCAAAACAGACAACATGCATGATATCAAGCCTTGAAGTAGTGAGATATAGTAAATGACCAATCATGGATCTATAAGTAGTTTGATCAACATCAGGGGAATCATCATTTTTAGTAAGTTTACATCCTGTTATCATTGGTGTTCCCATAGGCTTACAATCTTCCATATGAAATTTCTTTAACATTTATTTTGCATACTTAGTTTGGGATAAGAAAATACCATTTTCCAATAGGGAAATTTGCAACCTAAGAAAATATGATAGTTCCCCAAGCATGGACATTTCAAATTCAGATTGCATAAGCTTTGAAAAACCTTGACTTAAGGCATCATCATTAGATCCAAACACTATATCATCAACATAAACAAGAACAACAAGAATATCATCACATGTACCACAAATGTACAAGCTACTATCGACACCACCTCTTTTAAAGCCATTTTTTATAAGATATTGATCCAACCTAGAATGCCAAGCCTTTGGAGCTTGTTTCAAACCATAAAGAGCCTTTTTCAATCTGTAAACATGATTAGGATAATCTTTGTTTTCAAACCCTTTAGGTTGATCCATATAAACCTCTTCATCCAGATAACCATTTAGAAATGTTGTTTTAACATCCATTTGGTATATTGTAAAGCTTTTAAAAGATGAATATGCAAAAAAGATTCTAATTGACTCAAGTTTTGCAATTGGTGCAAAAGTTTCATCAAATTCCACACCTTCTATCTATGCATAACCCTTACAAACCAATCTAGCCTTGTTTCTTGCTATCTTTCCATTTTCATCAAGTTTATTTCTAAAAACCCATTTAGCAGCTATTACATTTTTATTTTTAGGTCTAATTACTAATTCCCATGTCTTATTCTTTTCAGTTTGACTTAGTTCCTCTTTCATAGCTTTAACCCAAAATTCATCCTTACTAGCTTCTTTATATGATTTAGGTTCAATTTGAGATAACAAACAAAGATTAGCACATTCACTAGATGTAGTTCTTATTCTTGTTTGAATACCTACCTATTTATCCCCTATAATCTTTTGATGAAGGGTGCCCCCTTAATACCACAAACACATAACAGAAACAAAGAAACAACAACAACATGCAAGAAAAGAAAATTGGCTTCTTATTATCTCTACAAATGTGGAATTACAAACTTTCAGAATTACAATATGCAAAGCTACATGGGCATTCCCTTACAATATTCTGTAGGACAAAGCCTTGAATTATTACCCAAATCTAGTACCCAGAATTGCCCTAGACAATACTACGGACCTTCTTTATATAGGCAATTTCCACCGCCTGAGAAGGTTCCAAAAATTTAGCCCTTAGGGCCGACCAAACTTAGAATTATTTATTTTTACAATTTATTACATCAAAGTCGGCTCAAAATGACTTTTGAAACCCAAATAGAAAATTTGAAGGAAAATTATT
The DNA here is from genome assembly GCA_027943335.1 of Chamaecyparis obtusa. Classification (NCBI taxonomy): domain Eukaryota; kingdom Viridiplantae; phylum Streptophyta; class Pinopsida; order Cupressales; family Cupressaceae; genus Chamaecyparis; species Chamaecyparis obtusa. Next base: position 604,296 of record BSBK01002220.1, on the reverse strand, counting down.
TTCTGCCATTTCAGGTGACCCAACTTCCGAAGACCATAAGTCATCGTCAGTTGACCCAATTGACTATTATAACCCCAATTCAGAAATCCCACAAAGCACTCTATAGGCTTAACTTGTGCAAGCACTTGTCATTCAAATTTTCAACCTCATCCGGGGCCTCTAAAGCCTTCAAAACTGAGTTCAAAGTTTCTATACCCTACTGCCAATACCGAAAATCTTCAATATCTCCAAAGCTAGACTTGATCTATCAATAAAACTTTGCTGGTAGGCTGATACGACTGAGATGAACCTCCACATGTGAAATCAAAACATTCTGAGATCGTATGACCAATTTACTAAAAATAGCAAGTTTCCATAAATAGCAGCCCTACACAAGATAGCCCTTATTGAATTCAAAAAAATAGAAATATTTTTGGGTGATGCAAGATTACTCTTACACCAAGGATGCTCCTGCATCAGACACTCGGGATAATTTGAGAAGTGACCCTATCACGACTCAGGTGTGTAGAGGAAAACCAAGATGGTTAACCTCCTCCTTTGTTAACCATGATGAATCTTCAATAGGTCATCCTTTCCACTTGACTAGATATTCTTCATATGTCCTATTCCTTGTGCTTACGCCAACACGACTATCCAGTATGTCTTCAATCTCCTTGGTATTTGAACTACTTGCTAGAATACTCCACTATGCTATTGTGATGTCATCTTCAACACCTCCCTCATGATACTTTGTCAAATCTGAAATGTTAAACACTGGTGAAATATTCAGCTCAGTAGGTAATTCTACGTCATACACATTTCCTAAATCATGCTTCTTTAGTATCTTACATGGCCCAAACTTCTTCATTTTCAGCTTGTTATATGTACCAACTGGAAACCACTCCTTCCACAAATGAACCATGACTTCATCCCCAACCTGAAATTCCTTTTGCCTCCTTTTCTCATCTACCTTAGCCTTATACTATGCATTCATTTTGGTAATGTACTTCCTCACCTCCCCATGGATGTTCTTCAAATGTTCTGCAAAATCGTTAGCTTCAGCACTACTTATTTCTCCTTTATCTATCTTTCTCAATTCAGATGCATTTCTTGGACTACTTCCATATACAATCTGGAATGGTGATTTACCAATGCTCCTATTGATAAAATTATTGTATGCAAATTCTGCCTATGGTAAAATCAAATCCCATCCTATTGGCTTGTCTCGAACCAAACATCTCAGAAAATTTACCAAACTCCTATTCACCACCTCTATCTGTCCATCAGTCTATGGATGATGTGATGAACTGAACTTCAAATCTATCTTCAAATTTTTCCATAATGTACGCCAGAAATATCCAACAAACTTAGTGTTCCGATCTGAAACTATGGTCTTTGGCAAACCATGTAGTCTCACTACTTCTCTGAAAAATAATTCTGCTACATGAATAGCATCATTAGTTTTCTTGCAGGGAATGAAATGTGCCATCTTCAAAAATCTGTCAACCACCACAAAAATTGAATCATGGCCCCGCTGAGTCCTCGATAAACCAAGAACAAAGTCCATGCTGATATCCTCACAAGACTTCTCTGGTATAGGTAATGGCTGATACAACCCTGTATTCTACTTCGCTCCTTTCACCATCTGACATACTCTACAACTCTGTACAAACTTCTTCACATCTTGCTGCTACTGTGGCCAATAATAATTCTCACTAACTAAAGAAAGGGTTTTATCACGACCAAAATATCTAGCCAATCCTCCGCTATGCTTCTCTTTGATGAGATTCTACCTCATAGAACTTCGTGAAATGCATAATTGACTCCCTCTGAATAGCATATCATCCTGGATGATGAAATCTAGCCATTTCATCCTGTCTAGAGTAACAGGTTCTGTACAAGCTTTCCAAGCTTCACCAAAATTAGGATCCATTGGATACAAATTCTTGAGTTTCTTGAACCCAACCACTTCAATCTACATTTTTTTCAGCAATAGTTGCCTTCTATTAAGAGCATCTGCAACCCTATTAGACTTTCCACTCCTGTGTTTCAAAACAAATGTATAACTCTGCAAAAACTCAACCTATTTCAAATGCCTCTGATTCAACTTTCCTTGACTATTCAAATATTGTAAAGCTTGATGATCAGTATACAAAACAAACTCCTTAGGAAGCAGATAATGTCTCCACTTCTTTAATGCCTGAACTATAGCATAAAATTCCTGATCATAAACATAATACTTTCTCTTGGCATCATTTAATTTCTCACTAAAATAAGCAACAGATTTATCTTCTTGGCTCATAACAGCTCCTATTGCAGTACCACTAGCATCACAATATACTTGAAACACCTTATTAAAATTTGGAAGTGCTAAAATAGGTTGTTCTATAACTTTTTGTTTCAACAATTGAAAACTCTTTTCTTCCCCCATTAGTCCACTTAAACTCTTTTCTATCCCCTCTCATTATTTCAGTCAAGGGTCCACAAATACTGCTAAAATTTCTGATAAACTTTCTATAAAAGCTAGCTAGACCATGAAAAGATTTTACCTCAGTAGCATTCCTTGGAGTAGACCATTCAAGGATAGCATGTACCTTATCTAGGTCCATTTTTAGACCTTTTGCTGAAACTAAAAATCTCAAATACACTAACTCTTTCTTCACAAAACTACACTTCAAATTAATCAACAATTTTTCTTCTCTCAACTTCTCAAACATATTACGAATGTGCATCATATGCTCCTCTAATGTCTTACTAAAGATCAAAATATCATCTAGGTAAACAATGACAAACTTACCCAAAAATTCTTTTAAAACCTCATTCATGAGCCGCATGAAAGTGCTCAGTGCATTGGTTAGCCCAAAAGGCATGACTAACCAATCATACGATCCTTCCTTTGTCTTGAAGCCATTCTTCCATTTATCTTCTTCTCTAATTTGAATCTGATGATATCCACTCTTCAGATCAATCTTTGAGAAATACATAGCTCCACTCAAACAGTCCATATTATCATTCATTCATGGCAATGGAAACCTGTACTTGATTGTGATCTTGTTTATTGCTCTAGAATCTGTACACATCCTCCACTCTCCATTCTTATTTGGTGCTAATACTATTGGTACAGCACAAGGACTCAAAATCTCACAGATCAATCCTTTCTGCAACAACTCATGTATTTATTTGTTCAATTTCTCACTTTCTACAGGTGTCATTCTGTGTGCTACCTTATTTAGAAAAATCACTCCTGGGATCAAGTCCATCTGATGACTGATCTTCCTGACTGGTGGTAATCCACCATGCACATTATCAGATACAATATCCTGAAACTCATTCAACAAATCTACAACTTCTATAGAAACATCTTCTATTTCCTCCTTACCAGCTTTTGGAATTAAAGAAAAACACACATGCTCATGCCTCATACCATCTAGAAACTTTCTTCCATCAACAAAAGTTATTCTTGTACTACCACATACCTTTTTTTTTGTGTCATTCAATGGCTTTAGCTTATGTTGCATTCCATCCTTTGTCAGGGAATACGTATTTGCACATCCATCATGTATAGCACATCTATCAAACTACCATGGTCTACCCAACAACATATGACATACATCCATAGATATGATATCACACAGTACCTCATCTTGGTACCCACCAATCTTAAACTTCACTAGGCATTTTTCATTGACCATGACCTTGTGGTCATCCTTTACTCAGACAATCCAATATGGATGTGGGTGCTTCTATCTCTTGAGCTTCAGCTTTGTCACCATCTCTTCTGACACCAAATTGTCAGTTCTTCCACTATCAATAATCACATCACAACACTTACCCTCACACTTGCACCTGGTGCAAAATAGGCTCCTCATTTGTTCAGGTTCATTCTCACCACTCAACATGACTCTTTTTTTAATCAACGTTTCTCCTCTTTCAGCATCTTCAGAATGTGACAATTTGGTATCTTCATCTATATGTGCAACTCTAGCCTAGCTTTCATTTCTCCTATCTGTCCTTCCTTGGCATTGAGGACATTCAAATGCCCTATGACCTTCTTCTCCATAATGAAAACATGTTCCACGGAAGCCTCCTCTTCTAGATCCTTGTCCTCTTCCTCTTCCTCTCTGATCTCAATTACTTTGATCCTGGAAGCGATTGAAATTATTTCCTCTTTGATTCTAGTTGCTATTGGCCTCATCCTTCTTTTTTGAATCTTCATTTTGGCCACCATATGACCGTCCACTAGATCTTCCACCATGACCTCTTCCATTTTGTCTGCTCTCAAACTTCTTGTTCAACTTTTCCTCTACTTTTAGGGCAAACTGGTATGCCTCCTCAATACTGTTCATTTGAACCAGATTCAACTCCTCTTGAATTCTTGGCCTTAACCCATTAAGGTATCAGACAAGTTTCTCCTTATCAGCTTTTGCATGGCCTGTTCTAATGGGGAGTCGATAGAACTCTTTTGTATACTCCTGAACAGATCTTCCTGCTTGCTTCAAACTTTGCATTATCTTCAGTAGGTCAAGCTCATAATCAACAAGAATGAACTATCGCTTCAATTTATCCACCATTCGATCCCATCTCATGATTTTATCTTTTCCTCTTCTATTTTGCTCCAACTGAATCTCTTGCCACTAGATCTTTACATGACCTTTCAGTCTGGCCTAAGCAAATTTGACCCTATCAGGATCCTCAACATCTTCATACTCAAAATGTTCCTCACATTCATTGATCTAGTCAATCAATTCTTCTGGGTTAAGATTTCCAGAAAATGTAGGAACCTCAATCTTAGGTCTTTTCCCAATCTTGGAAATGGCCCGAAAAAGTCTTTCTTCCTCCTGGTACACAATTTTGACTTCTCCTTCTTGATATTCTTCTTCGGCTTCATCCTCTCTTTCATCTCTGACATTAAGATTCATTCCTCTATGAATCTCTTCTTGCAATGCTTGCACTTGTCTCTGCAGCTCTCTAACCTCAGGTGTCACAGCACCAGCTCTTCTGCCACATTCTCTTCGTGGAGGCATTTTCGCGATGCACACTGCAACTCTAACCATAGTCCTAGTGCAAACTACCTCACAGTCGATGATCTATTTACATACTCAAGAACTCCTACTCTGATACCACTTGATGAATGGTGCCCCCTTAATACCATAAACACATAATAGAAACAAAGAAACAACAACAATATGCAAGAACAGAAAATTGGCTTCTTATTATCTCCACAAATGTGGAATTACAAACTTTCAGAATTACAATATGCAAAGCCACATGGGCATTCCCTTACAATATTCTATAGGACAAAGCCTCAAATTATTACCCAGATCTACTACCCAGAACTGCCTTAGCCAACACTATGAGCCTTCTTTATATAGACAATTTCCACCGCCTAAGAAGGTTCCAAAAATTTAGCCCTTAGGGCCGACCAAACTTAGAATTATTTATTTTTACAATTTATTACATCAAAGTTGGCTCAAAATGACTTTTGAAACCCAAACAGAAATTTTGAAGGAAAATTATTTTCTACCATTTCAGGTGACCCAACTTCCGAAAACCATAAGTCATCACCAGTTGACCCGATTGACTATTATAACCCCAATTTGAAAATGCCACAAAGCGCTTTACAAGTTTGACTTGTGCAAGCACCTATCACTCAAATTTTTGACCTCATCCGGGGTCTCTAAAGCCTTCAAAACTAAGTTCAAAGTTTCTGTACCCTACTGCCAATATCGAAAATATTCAATATCTCCAAAGCTAGACTTGATCTGTCAATGAAACTTTTCTGGTAGGCTGATACGACTGAGATGAACCTCCACATGTGAAATCAAAACATTCTAAGATCATATGACCAACTTAATAAAAATAGAAAGTTTCCATAAATAGAAGCCCTACACAAGATAGCCCATATTGAATTCAAAAAAATAGAAATATTTTTGGGTGATGCAAGATTTCTCTTACACCCAGGATGCTCCTACATCATCTGTTCTTGAGGATGATATTTCTTTAATCTTGTTCCTGTAGTGTTGGTATCTGTTGGTTCTGAAATCTCTATCTAATATTTTATCTCTTCTTCACCTTCATCAACATTATTATTTGATTTGTTGAAGTCATTATCATTGTCTTTGAGAAAAGTATCATCCATTCTTGTTTCCTTTTTATCCTGCACAACTTCATTCACTTTTACATGTACACTTTCAACAAGTTTATTCAATCTTTTATTAAAACATTTGTAAGCTTTACTTTGAGAAGAATATCCTAAAAATATTCCTTCATCACATCTTGAATCAAATCTTCCTATGTTATCATTAGAACTCTTAATGAAACATCTACTTCCAAAAATTCTAAAATGCTCAATAGAAGTAGGATATCCATACAATACCTCATAAGGACTATACTTAGTTTTTACCTTTAGTTGTGCCCTGTTTAAAATGTATACTTTTGTTTGAACTGCTGCATATTGTCTTTTGGTGCCATGTTGTTCACAATAATCAACAAATTCATCTGAAGTAAACTCACCACCTTTATCAGATCGTAAGCACTTAATCTTCATGTCTGACTCCTTTTCAACCATTTTCCTGAAAATCTTAAACTTGTTAAATGCCTCTGATTTATGCTTTAAGAAAGTTACCCATGTCATTCTTGTATAATCATCTACAAAAAGCATGAAGTATTTCTCACCATTTAATGATATTGTCCTTGTAGGACCACATAAATCAGTATGTACTAATTGCAATGGTTTAGAAGAAAAATATTCTTTTGAAGGGAAAGATGTCTTCTTTTGTTTACCATATTGACACCCTTCACAAATAACACTCTTTGGCTTACTTATACATGGCATGCCCCTTATCTTTTGATGCTTACTAACTTTTACCAAATTATCAAAATTCAAATGCCCAAGTCTTTCGTGCCATAACCAACTTTCATTCACTTGTCTCATAAGACAAATATCTTCATGATTGTTAGCATTTGTGATATCTTTTAAGTTGTATACATTTCCTTTAGGTCTTTTACCTGATGCAACCAACTGTCCTAATTTAAATTTGATTTGACAACCATGATCATCAAACACAACTTCATATCCATTATCACAAATTTTACTAACACTTAGAAGATTTTACTTTAAACCTTCAACATAATACACATCATGAATAGACATTTTGTCACTAAGCATCAAAAAACCCAAACCTTTAATTTTCCTTGAAGAACCATCACCAAAACTCACACTGACACCTTTGTAGTTAACCAATTTGTCAAACTTTGTTTTATCACTTGTCATATGTCTAGAATAGCCACTATCAATTATCCACAAGTCTTTTTCTTCAGAATGTAAAGCCATTTGAACAAACATAGGCTTATTAATCTTAGGCCTCCATATCTTTGTTACTTTAGTATCAAATTCTTTATCAACTTGTAGACTAGTCTAAGATTGATTATTCTGAAATGTCTTAGTTTTGCAATTCCTCATAACATGACCAAAAAGATTTCATTTGTAACATCTTAGACCATTCACTTTAGGAAAGGAATAACCAAAATGAAACTTTGAAAACCTTCTTGACATATATTTGCAATTACTTATTCTTTGTCCATATTGATGACACATGAAGCAATACCCATGAAAGAAAGAAGTGAACATGTTTGAAGATCTTTTACCCATGAATGAAGAGCTTGATGTAACCTACCTTTTACCATTAGAAATATATTTAAAATCTGCATTTTTATTTGAATTTGAAGTGATAACATGTTGATCTATGTCTTTGCTTTCAGATTTGAATATCTCAAATAAAGTTTTATCTTTCTTGTCACTAGAGCATTGTCCAAGTTCAAAACCAAGTCTAGTTAAATCATCAGTTCTTCTTTGTTTTCTTAACATGTCATCCAAATTAGTATTCTTATACTTTCTAACTTCCTTTTATATGATACTACTTCATTCATTAACCTTGTACATTCCTAATCTTTAGAACTTAACTCTTCTTTAGTGACAAAGATAATTCTCTTTTGTTCCTCCACTTGTAATTTTAAATCTATAACTTGTTGATTTAATTCTTTAATTTATTTTTCAAAGTTTCCTTTTTCCTTTACGAAATGATTTTCTTGAAAACTTAAATTGCTTTTTAATTCCTTGATCTTTTAAAGTGCATAAATAAATTCACATTCTAAATCAGCTTCAACAAGTTCAACATCATCATCACTATCTAATTCTTGACAAGTAGTTTCTATAGCCATGAATGAAACTTCATTTTCATCACATTAAAAACTACTAGATTCACTATCTGGTACATCAATAATCAAACTCTTCTTCTTCTTAAAGAATTTCTTTTTACTTGATTTCTCTTTCTCATCATCTACTCCATCATGACTATTATAAGGACATTTAGATGTAAAGTGTCCTATTTTACCACAATTAAAGCATTTGAAAGGAAGTTTACATTTTTATTTACCTCCTTTTTTTAATTTCATTGAGAAATGTGCTTCAAGAACATCAAGGTCTTCTGATTCTGATGAGACTTGCTTTGCCTTTTTTTCTGCTTTGAATGTTGCTTCTTTGCTTGTGGATTCTTGCTTGCCAAAATTTCTCATTTCGTAAGCTACAAGTGCTCCATGAATATCTTTCATTGTATATTTGTTAATGTCCCTAGTTTCTTCTATGGAACATATTTTAGAATCAAACTTATCAAGAAGAGATCTTAAAACTTTCTTTACAACATCAATATCATCAATTGTTTCACCAAGTCCTCTTATGCCATTAATTGTTTCATCTATCTTAAGAAGATAGTCTTCTACCTTTTCATTGATGAACTACAACTGATTGAGAAATTTTTTTGAAGAACTACAAGTGATTAGAGATCACCGAACATGGAAGTGTTATGTAAGATAATTATATCAATTTTATGTTGTCATTAATGTCAACTAGTTTTGATAGTACTTATCATGGTAGTTACAAATATCTAACGCATTTGTAGAAGAGAAGAGAAAGATGAAGAACCGGGATATCTACATTGAGGAAGATGGATAGGAAAAATGAGGATAAGGAATACTTTTGGTAACTTATTGATGAGTCTATGACTTCATATTGTTGACTTGATTATGTTACATTAATCTATTATGAAGTTGGAAGCAATTTGTTACAAAGCAGTGTGGTCTATTAATGAAGCATTCCAGTATACACCGAGTAGTATAGTGTATACCAAGCACAATATAAACTGAGCTTGTATTCACTGACGCATTTCTTTGTTAATCGAGTATGGACAAAAGAACTAAATGATCAGTTTAGCTAATGGAAGTTGATGAACTGTAAAGTACCTCGTAATCAGGGTTGGAGATAAAGTTTGTTACGAAGATCAACGGCTAACAAAATTCATGGAAGATCTAAAGGATGGAAACAAAATGTGTTAGTGACACATCAGTCGAGGAAGGTTTAAGTGGCAAAATGGACAAAGGAGAATAAGCAGAAAAATTTGATGGATGAGAAGAAAATGGTTTACATGTCTATTTAAGAGACTAGGGTTTCTTTATGAAATGTATGCTGAAAGGAGACTACAGAAATATCATGTGAATAGAGCTTCATGCATGCCTGATCAGATTGGTTAAGGAGAACCAAACTAGAGAGATTATCGAGTGTCAAAAAGCTATAATCGAGAAACAATAAGTCATTGATTATTGTTGAAATAGAATTGATTTATTGATCAGAGGATTTGAATGAGCATAATATAGATCTGAACATCTACAATAGAAGTTGTATTGTAATCAGATTACCTAATGTTATAGTTTAACCATTGTAATCAGATAAATCTCTTAACCAAGTGGACTTGAAAGTCTTGCAATGTCATTCATAGAGTGTACATTTGTTATCTTGTCAACCTCATAGTGAATAGTAGTTGGATGATAATGGTTAGTGTTAAATCCTCTAACAAGGTCACACCTTACAGTGTGTTTTGTAACCTTTAATTGGGTTGGGTCTTCACCGACCTCACTTCAGAAGAGTGAACAATTTTTGGGTTGCCGGTCCTAGGTGGTTTTTCCATTAATAGGGTTTCCACGTTAAATCTTTTGTGTTATGTGTTCATTGTGGTGATTATTTGATTATCATACTTTACATATTGCATATTGGATTTGATCGATAATCACTATATTTCATTAACTTGTAATCAGAAAAAGCACGGACAGTTTACTATTTTATGTTACTGAGCTGCATAAGTTTGTGTAAATTATTTTTGGATATACATTTTGTATTTGGGACTGTGGATAACTGATTCACCCCCCTCTCAGTTATTCTAAAAATTGGTATCAGAGCATTGGTTTCTTGATACAAGCTACTTGGTTACTTGGAACAGTATTTTAAGGACTTCAGCACAAAGATCACAAAATGTATATGAGGGAAGTGCCAAAGCTAAACAAGGATAACTTCACAATATGGAAAAGCCAAATGAAGCTGCATGTATCTAGAATTGGGAATTCTACCCTCACTCTAATGGAGAATGGATACCTTACACTGCCCACTAGACCTTTGACCCTTGATCAGTTAAGAGACGGACATGAGCATAATGTCACCATGATGGAGATTGTTGCTACTCTGATAGATGCTGAATTTGAAGATATCAAGGATTGTTCTACTACTAAAAAAATGTGGGATAAACTTGCTCAAGTTTATAGTGGTGATGTAAATGTCAAAAGAGCTAGAGCCGAAAGCTTAAGAGGAAGATTTGATGACATGAAGATGAAGGAAGGTGAAAATATAGTGCAGTACACAAATCGGATAAAGGAAGTTGTTAATGCAATAAGAGGATCTGATGGTGTTATTGAAGAGGATACTGTGGTAAGAAAAAAATTTAGAACCTTATTACCAGTTTATGCAATCCAAATATTTTCAATCCATGGAATGAGATCTGCACATGGTAATATTCTCACTCTTGACAATCTAATTGGTAAATTGACAACATTTGAGCTTAACAATTATGATAATAGTGTTGTACCAACTATTGAATCTTCTTTCATGACTTCTCTGAAGATTGGTAAGTCTAGTAGTAAACATGATGATAATGATAGCAATACTAACAATGAGCTTGATGAACTTGAAGCTCTTATGGCTAGAAGATTACCTAAAGGTAAAGGTAGATATAAGGGTAAGTTACCTTTATCATGCTTTAATTGTAAAGAAGTTGGTCATATTTCTTTTAGATGTCCAAATAGGAAGGAAGATGATAGAAACAATGACCGATCTAGTGAAGGAATCTATGGGAGAAGAAACAACAGAATCTAATGACAATATAATAGAGACAACCAAGACAACAATGATAAAGGTAAGAAGGTTTGTTACATTGCTGAAGAAGATGATACTGACACTAATTCAGATGATGATGTAGAAGTTGTATTTGTTTCTATGAAGGATGATTCTGAGGAAGAAGACAACTGTGTAGAAACAACACTAATTTCTAAAGTTAATAAAAATGATACATGGATCATACATAGTGGTTGTGCACATCACATGACTGGTGATGAAGAGAAATTTAATCATCTTGAGCAATACAATGGAGGATCTGTGAAAATGGGTAATGATACACCCTGTATGGTAAGAGGAAAAGGATCCTTGATGATAAATGATAGAATCAAATGTGAAAATGCTTATTGGGTAGAAGGACTAAACTATAATTGCTAAGTGTGGTACAACTGAACAATTTAGGTCACCGAGTTGCTTTTGAGAGAAAGAAAGTAAAAATATTTGATGATGGATGAAGACTTGTTGGAATTGGAGCACAATCGAAAGGTAATTTTTTTTATCTTGATAATGATGAGTCTTCTTTCTTAATGATGAAAAATGAAGATGCTTGGTTGTGGCATAAAAGGTTATGTCATGTGAATTTTGATAACATGATTAAGATCAGTAAAAAAAAGAGAGTTAGAGGTCTTCCTAACTTATCAAAGCCTGATCATGTTATGTGTCATGAATGCCAGAAAGGTAAAATGATGAAATCTAGTTTCAAAAGAAAAGATTATTCAACAAAGAAGATACTTGAGTTGGTTCATACTGACCTATATGGTCCTATGAGAACTTAGAGTTATTATGGAGACAAATATTTCATTCTTTTTGTTGATGATTACACTAGATTAATGACTGTCATGTTTCCAAAATAAAAATCTGAGGCATTTAAGATGTTCAAGTGGTATAAAGAAAAAGTAGAGAAAGAGATTGGTAAAGAGTTGAAATGCTTGAGATCTGAAAGAGGAGGTGAATTTATTTATGATGAATTTACTAACTTTTGTAATGAGCATGGTATTAAAAGATAGGTCTCTGCACCGAGGACACCTCAGTAGAATGGCATTGCTGGAAGGAGGAATAGGTCAATTGTTGACTGCGTAAGGACATTGATGATAGAGAAGAATGTAGCTTAGACATACTGGAGAGAAGCAGTTAGCACAACTATTTATGTTATCAACCGAGTACAATTGAAGAAGGACACTAACAAAACACCCTATGAGTTATGGTTTGGACACAAACCCACTATAAGTTACTTTAGAATTTTTGGAAGTTAATGCTTTATTCTAAAAGATGAAAGAAATGGAAAGTTTGACTCAAAAGGTGATGAAGGGATATTTCTTGGATATTCCACTAAAAGAAAAACATACAAGTGTCTAAATAGAGTTACTAATAAAATGATTGAAAGTACTAATGTTAGGGTTGATGAGTTTGATGATAAGGATGTAGAAGAAAGCATAAAGGAACTGGAAGACTATGGTAGATTCACTTACATTGAACAACTAGAGTATCTACTAAAGCTGCAGACTGTGACAAATGGTTAGTAGGAAAACAACGCTGAGGAATGAGAAGGAGAAATTGACGAGCAAGAAGGACCTACCGAGCAAGAAAATGAACCTGCACAGGATGAACAACAGAGAAGAGATCAAGTACTGGCAATATTTATCAGAAGACATCATCTTGAGACTAAAATAATTGCAGACAGACAAGTTGGAATGATGACAAGGAGTAAGATAAGACAAGCTACTTGTTTAGTTTGTGAATATGAACCAAAGAATGTTAAAGTTGCATTGGAAAATGATGAATGGGTTAATACAATGAAAGAAGAAATTGAACAGATAGAGATAAACAAGACATGGACTTTAGTACCCAGACCTAAAGATAAGAATGTTGTCTGTACTAAATGGATATTTAGGAATAAGCTTAATGAAAATGGAGAGGTAACAAGGAACAAAGCTAGATTGGTATGTAAGGGATATGCACAGGAGGAAGGAATAGATTATGGTGAAACTTTTGCACCTGTTGCTAGATTAGGAGTCAGAATGTTACTTGCATATGTTGCACAAAAAAAGTTCAAAGTTTACCAAATGGATGTTAAATTATCTTTTCTGAATGGGATACTTGAAGAAGAAGTCTACACAGAACATCCAGAAAGGTTCGTTGATCCAAACAAGAAAGATATGGTATGTAGATTACATAAGGCTTTATATGGTTTGAAGCAAGCACCTAGAGCCTGGTATGAAAGGCTGCATAATTATTTGTTGAGTATTGGATTTGTTAGAACTAGAGAGAATAACAATCTGTATATGAAAGGAGATTCAGATCACTAGTACTAAAACATCAATATATGACCAAATAAACTACCAAACATTGTAGATAAATGACCAAATTTGGTCACGTGACTAGTGGTAGTTTATTGCTGGTCATTTATCTTGTGACCAAATTTATGACTAAACTATTTTAGTCATTGATTTGGTCATTGATTTAGTCATTTATTTGGTTGTTTATTTGGTCATTTGGTAGTTTATTTGGTCATTTATCTGGTCATTTGGTAGTTTATTTGGCCATTTATTTGGTCATTTATTTGGTCATTTATTTAGTTATTTATTTAGTCATATATTTAGTCATTAATTTAGTCATATATTTAGTCATTAATTTAGTCATTAATTTAGTCATATTAGGACATGATGGAATTGAACCATGATCCTCCTACTTGTAAAGTAGGTGCTCTTCCATTGAGCTAGTACCCTTTAAAGAATAATCATACCATGTATACTAGTACTTTCCACTAAACATGATTTCAAGTTTTTCCATCTATAGTTCAAGGGTAGCAAAGCTTAAGGGGAGGATGATTAGTGATACTTTAAACTCAATGGTGAAGTTATTCAATGTGAAATATAAGAAGGAAGTGAATGATGCCATTGGAAAATACATTACATGTGGCTTGTTCCCCTTATTATAATGACAAGCATATATATTTAGGGGAAACTAACCACATTAAATAGAGATAAAGTATTACCAGTGATCATACCTTCTACATTTTAGCTCCTAATTAACCCATCAAAAGCTTTATTTCTTTAGAAATCCACGCTCCTAATTACCTACCAATCTATTGCACTTCTATCTAATACATCAATCATAAAATTATTATTAATAAGGAAATTTGATACACACTAAATTCAACTTATAAAAATCGATAGCCATTTTCCAAGATCTCCTATTTGTGGTATACACTAATCCTTAAGATACATTAATAACTAATAACACAACATCTTTCTTATCATAGCTAGAAAACACAAAATATTAAATATTAACCTTAAAACTACTTAAGGATGCCACAAGTCAGTAATGCATTGGAATCACTGATCATTATTTGAACACTTTAGTTTTCCAATTATGACCAAATACCTAGGTCACAAAAAATAATTAAAGTAACTAAATCGACGAGTTCAACGCTACTTTTTAAAAATACAATGTTAACTAGTTTCTTTGAAAATCAAACAAATTTATAAAAAATGTTTTAAAAAATTCTAACAAAGACACAACTTACTCCTGTTAGATACAATCTTTGATAGATTACCTGATATTGTTCTGCAGACTAGAAAACTCACCAATTAAAGGTTTCAAGGCTTGATGTGCATTCATATCATGCTTAGTAACATCTTGCTCATACTGCTCCACATAAAGTCTAATTGTAGCACCAATTGAACCTGTGCCTTGCAGATTAGATCCCTCATTGTTTATGGAAAGTGAATGCATAGAAAGTAGAGCTAGTTTACTTTGTTGACCTAGAATTAGTGAATGTGCCAATTTATGGTGCCAGTGAAACAACACTTGTTTAGGTTTGAAAGCTAGTAGTTTAAGATCCTTTCATTTGAGAGTAAGAGATAGCTAGAGCATAGACACAGGTGGTCAGGGAAAAGGTAGATACAGATGTAGCAAAGTCAATATACAAGGTAGAAACAAAACCATTTGACCTGGCCCTATTTTAGATCCCATTTTATGTGCGAATATAGATCCACACCCTCCAATAGTAGAGACATGGGTAGCTTAGGTAGGAATATTTGAGATTGATACTTGGTATAAGAACCAGTTCTTTATCAAGGTACTCATTGATAGCCATTCACCTACCCATCCAAATCTTTGCTTTGTGCCACACATGACCCAGTAACCATTTTTGAGTCCATCTAGGGAAGGCCAAGTAGCAGTAGAGTGACCTGAGATAGAAAAAGTGCAGTGTAGCTGACAACAAAACAAGAAAATAGATGGGTGAAGGTAAATAGTAAAGGTAAATAGTTGGGATAGATAATTGAAAGGTATGGCAGGTTCTAAAGTAGGTAGCAGAGATAAAGGCAGAGCCATAGCTTGCATCCCTTCCATATCAAGATTGATAACCTCTAGTAGCATCTCTTCCAGATCAATAGGCATAGCTTGCAACCCCCTATTAAATAAATGAAAAAGGGTGAGGAAGCCTTGAGCGATATTGAAGTAATAGATAGTTTGGCCTTGTGTTAGAAACTTTTCATTTGTTTATCAAATCTGTCAAAATAAACCATAATATTTCTTACTTTCTCTTCTAACATGAGTAGAGTATTATTTGTTACTGGGTTGCTCCAGCATTGAGCTATTTGCCTCCTTTGTGATTGTTCCATCTTCAAATTGGGTGTGTTTCATTTTCCAACATGAGCAAAGGAGATGTTGGCATGTTTGGTCTTCATGAACAACATGGTACCTAGTTGTCATGGAGACAGGTCTTTGAGCTCTATGTGATATATTCCTTGCAGCTCCCAATAGACAAAGCAATAAATCAGTGAGCTAAACTACAGAGAAAACTAGCATATAGTTATTTGTTTTAGAAAAAAATATAAAAACTAGGATTAAGACAATAAGTAATGTTCATCAATTTTGGGCTCAATTATAGCACTAAAAGATAGCTCTAATAATAGTAAAGTGCATCATATTTGGGTCCAGTGTGTAGCAATGTCACATTACCCTAATAATAGTGAAGGCCAAGAAAAACATACACCTAAAAAAAGAAAAAATCCTCCATGCTCGTTGATTTACATGGGGTTTCATCCTTAAATTAAGTATGTTCCGTAAGTTTGGAGAAACCAAAGCAAAAAAGTCCACATCAAGACCAAGACCTAAAAGAAATGAAGACTCAAGAAAACTAACCTCTAAGCTCTTCCATGCACATCAGTTTTGTTACTAAAATTTGTCTCTGCCACTGAAAGGCTTTCAGCCTGCATTCATAAAATGATGTAGTTCATTTTGGAAATGCACTTATTTCATTCTTTCATTCATAATTATGTGAGATAATCATGAAGATCAAGGTACACATTGCCAACACACAACAAATGAAATGATAGATAAAAGTGCCTATAAGAAGAGAGAGAAGATGCATAAAAGGAGCCGAGCTAACAGCATAATCAAAAACATAATAGAAATGCCAAATTGCCCAGAGAAAACAATAACATTTAGCAATGAAAAGCTATTAATGTTAGAGCATAGACAGGATGAGAGCTAATTACGATAGGTAGAAGCTGCAAATAAAATGATCCCACAAGCATTTTCTTACATATTGTAATCTACACCAAAAGACCAAACTAGGGGTTTCTTTGAAGTACCCCGAATCTCAATCCTAAGAGAATTTAGAAATGTTATAAATTTCAAAAAAATATTATAAAAATGCTTTGGACTCTTTGATCAACCTAGAAAAGTACTAATTTCTTGGAAATAAAATGATATGAAAATGTATTAATGTCTACAAATGACTTACATATGGTTACTTACTGTTGTTTTCTTTAGATCATCATCTATCAAAAAAAATGGAGCAGGTGGCACACTATAGGCTAGTGTTTGATAAGAAGCTACAGAAGATGAAAAATATGAATTAACATATGCCCAATTAGAAAAACAAAACAATGAGATAGCTAGTTACTGATCCTCTTGGAGCTACATTTAAATATAGGTACAATTAGAAAGTGCATGTCAAATTGTGCCAACAAACCACCAACCCTAATATGAGAAAAAGATGTTCTTACTGTTGAAAGGAGAAAAAGTTTGAATCCAATCAACATTTAATATGGGAAAAATTTGAGTGCCATCTGACTACAAAGAAAATTATTATCTCTAAGGCTTTTATAGCCATGGAAAGGAAGAGGAGCTCATGAGAAGGAAATAGCAGTATATCCTCTTCATCAAGGAAACTTTTAGATGGTCCCTCCCACAAAACTTTCCAAAAATCCCATCATTTCTATGTTTCAGAATAGCATGTCAGCTATAGATATAACCATTTCTATTAATATTGAGCATAGAATTGTGAAACTAGACAAGCATTGTTATCTCTATCGAGCATTTAAGGTTGTCACTTAGTATCAAAAGGCTATCATACATATCAGTCGGTCACTTACATTAAGTTGGTTGGTAACCAAAAGCAAGACAGACTAGTTGGTAAAGCTTACAAACTGAGTACTACATAGTTTATTGAGCACCAATAGACACTAATACCGATAGATAGTAAACACTGAGCATCGTAGTTTACATCGAGCAGTTTATACAGTGTTTACCAAGGATCATAGAAAATGGCATAGTAATCTGAAATGGCACATTCTTCTATGCAAATGGTTACAATAGATTGTAAAATGGTTTACCAAGATCAAGGAGCATTTATTATGAAGATACTCATTAAATGTAATGAATATCTTATTGTAATAGTTGATCTAGGATACTTTATACCATAGATCTTAGGGTTATGACTATGTTGTGTAACATAATTTTTGTTAAAGGGGAAAAAATAGAACACTATATATTTGTGTGTTTGCATCATTTTGGTGTGAACTGATATATGAATCACAGAGCACTTGAAGCTATTGCCTAACTTCAAGTCAATCAGTTAACAGAGCATAATAGAGTACAAAGGTTATCAGATTGAGCAAAACCAGAGAAGGCTACCAAGCAGAACAGAGCAGAGATTCTTCATAGTTAAGGTGATATTTTATGAGCACTTATATATTTATTTCAGACAATTGAGTTTTCAACTAGCAGATAATTACCTATTGCTTTCTGACAATTGTAATAGAGTTTTAGATAAAATCTCTTAGCAGAGTAGACTTAACAATCTTATGTAAATCTCTTAACCGTGTGCACACTTTATCAATGTTGTCAAAATCCTATATCTAGGTAGATCTAGCTGATCTTATATGTTACTCCTAATAGGGTAAGATCACCATAAGTGATCAAAACTTGTAGCCCTAACAGGCAAACCTTTTCTATCTGTAGTAGTGAAGAATTTGTGGGTGTCATCCCCACCACACTTTTTACCTTCTAACAAGGGTTTATGTGTTACCAAAATACTTGTGTTATGTGATTGTCATATTGATTTCATATTGTTTATTTTCATAAGTTAACTAGATGATTGATTCATGCAATTAGATTCAAGTTATTTTGGTCGGTTATCACAATTTACAATTATAGATCTAAAAGGTTTACAAGTAAAGTTTTTGAAGGCATTGATTCACCCCTCCCCTCTCAGTATCTATCTCTCCTAATTCCAACAATTGGTATTAGAGCACAATTCTCTTGTTGAATAGTTTAACCACTGAAGGATAAAGATCTAAGTCATGGAGAGATATAAGCTTGACAAGACTATTGAGAATCAGAAGGTACAAATGCAGATGTTTGTAGAACAGTATAAACAAGCTAAGGAAGAACTAAAGAAATTAATGGTTGAAAGGAAGAACCTTGCAATTTTTCAAAGTGAAATCGGTTATTATGAAGAACCTATTGATGATATATTTGATCACATTGGATCGAGTTCTAAAAGCATCTCTGATGGATCCAAAAGCATAATCATTGATTTATCTGAAAAGAATCAGCATCTATTTGAACAAGTGAAAGAACTTCAAATCAGTCAAGAATCTTAGATGGTGAGAATGGTGGAAATCATGAACAATGCTAGACAAGTTGAACAAGATCAGAATCTGGCTATTAAAGACCGAAGAATGATGACTAAACAACTTCAAGGAAAAGAAAGTGAAATATAGAGACTCACTGATCATCACTTCCAAGTATCAAATCAGATGATGACTATTAATCAAGAAGTGAACCGAGTGAATGGAGAGTTATCAAGAAGACTTGATGATATTGCAACACTCAGAGAAGATAATGAAAAATTGATAAATGAAATAAAGATACAGAAGCAACATAATGAAATGATGAAGATAGCCGAGGATAGTTCTAAAAAGATTGATGACTTCCTAACTAATCAAAGAAGATTTGGAAGTAGAGCTGGTATAGGCTACACTGGTGAAGGAGAATCATCACAACAAGCTAAAAAAGTCAACAAAAATCAAAATAAAAAACCTAAAGTGTTGGCATGTTATCACTGTGGAAAACTGGGACATACATCTAATGTGTGTAGAAGGAAAGCACATGGTAAACCTCCTGTTACTCCTAAGTTTAATGGATATTGTTATTACTATGGTAAGTTTGGACATCTAGCTTATGAATGTAGAGCTAAACAAAATGATATTGCTAACAATACTACTATGGAGAAAATATGCTATACTTGTAATAAGCATGGACACACTGCACGAGAGTGTAAGGAAAAGATGAAGCAAGTATGGACTCCTAAGCAGAAAACATAGTGAAAGCCTTATCAATGGAAGAGACAAGGTAACTCTTATGTATGGGATTATAATACATGGACTAACTATGTTGTATGTGGTCAGTATGGGCATATTGCAGCAAATTATTATAGAAAAAGTTAGATTGGACAATCAAGAAGCTAGACAAGCACTGGGATGGCCTATATGCACTGTCATAGGGTTAGTCATTTAAGAAAGAAATGTAGAGACCGAGCACTAGATGAAAACCATATATTTGAGAGTGGATATAATATTGCAAAAATCATGAAGTTAAGGAACACTATGTG
This sequence comes from Chamaecyparis obtusa, assembly GCA_027943335.1. Taxonomy (NCBI): domain Eukaryota; kingdom Viridiplantae; phylum Streptophyta; class Pinopsida; order Cupressales; family Cupressaceae; genus Chamaecyparis; species Chamaecyparis obtusa. The sequence continues at coordinate 584,134 of BSBK01002220.1, read as the reverse complement.
GAAGAAGGCATCTAATGAGAATGCTGAGTCAAGTGACATCATCGATGAAACCTCATCCACTAGATTGGGTGACATTGGTACCTCCACTTAAGGTGACAAAGGTATGTATGGAACTAACATTTCAAAATGATCACATTTTACATATAGTTCCTTATATATGATGTACAAATACCAAATCTGCATGAATAAAGATGCATTATGGTTTATATGTCATGAGCTAAAAATGTTATATAGTCGGTAAAAGAGAGATTGAGAGTTGGTTACCCATCGATAATCACTATACAAGGTTAACTAGACAACAATACAAACTGATGAAGAAATGCTATATTAACCGAGTAGATAAAATCATAGACATCACCGAGCTGACAGCTATTTCATACCGAAAGTTAGGTTGCACATTTAATGCATGAAAGTTTGAGTGGGAATATCAAAAAGTCTATAAATACATGGGAAACAAAGTTCATTGTTACATTGCGATTTCAAAGAATAGAGATTTCACAGAGAAGAGTTCGAGCTAATTTTTTTTTAGAAAGATTCAAAGCTACTGTAGATCGAACCGACAATACTCTTCAATGATTTCAAGTAAGTTCATTTGCTATCAAAAACTTGTTATCTACTGCTTGCTGAAACCCTAGAATTGATTTATGGCATCAACATCGTCTACAAGAAAATTGCAAAATATTGAGGAGGAAGTAGAACTAATCGTTAGGGAAAATTGTTGGAAATGTAAATGGGAAAGTAATACTGAGAGGGGGGGGGGGGGGGGTGAATCAGAAATTACTAACTTATATTCTTTCAAACTGTTATAACTTTATGCATCATTTGAAACAAAACTTGATTAATCTAAGAAACATATCATGTCAAGTAGCATCATGAAATCACACATAACACAATAGATTTTGGTAACCCATAAACCCTTGAAAGGTAAAACTGGGGTGGGGATGACACCCACAAATCTTCACTACTCCAGATAATAAAGTTTTCCTGTTAGGGCTACAAATTTTGATCAAAACATGATCTACCCTATGAGAGGTCTACTCTGTTAAAAGATAAAAGACTTATACAGTCTACCCTTTTAAAGGATTTACAAACTTACAATAAAGTAAGCACTTGGTAAAGAGATTTAAAAAAAGTCTGCTAGGACTACTTGGTTAAGAGATTTACCCTAATACACTGGTTAAAATGTCTCATTATATGATCCTTCAGTTTGCACTGATATGCTAATTACAGATCTTCTCTTTACTATATGATTTTGATCTCTTCTATCTGATCTTTCTTGATTCTATCCCTTTCACTACTTCGCTCGGTCAATGAACTCGGTCTGAATAATTCTCCTTATCATTTCCTCATACTCATGTACTCATAGTATTCATCTGATCTCAATGTCTCTTGTTCTCTCTGATTCACACACATCTATGTTCTAGATCTTTCCTTTATATAGTAACAAAAATGTTTTACTGTTACAATATCTATGGTTTAGATATATTCCTATTGCTGCCTATACTATACAATTTTTTGATTGGCTAAGGGTTATATATAGGGATTAATGATAGAAATATGGATGTGTAATCATCTCTATGATTTCCTCAATGGACAACATACAAAACATAATTATCTCCAAAAATGGTTTACCTCGATCATTGTGCCATTCCAGACTTGTATGTCAATTCTGGCCAACTCGGAAAAAGTTATTCCTAGCACTCGACATCAACTATCCTCGGCATCTACTATACTCAACATTTGTTGAACTTCTTTTTCACTCAGTAATCATTGATATATGTAACTCGACAATAACTATACTCGGCATATTACAAACATATTGTGACTGAACTTTACTCGACAGTATTACTGCTCGGTAAGTATACAATACAAAACTCAGCCTTTACAAAATGACTTAGTCGTAGTGATGACCGACCATCCTTGCCTAGATATATGACTAAGTATAAGACACTAATAGTCAACAAAATTATAGAGATGTACAATCTCCCCCTTTGACATTAGTGGAAAAAACACTTTGTCATGACATACATATATACAATTACAAAAATATGTTTGTACAAGCCTAATACTCCCCTTGAGATATATATACATATCAAAATTGTGTTACTTGTCCCTGTTCACACTCATGTCATGGTGTTTCCCCCTTGTTTTTAACACGACCAATTTCTTCATCAGTCGGTAAGTTGCAAATCTTCTCTAAAAAAGGTCTGTGAAGCATCGTGACCACGTATAATGCATCTTTCCATGCAGTTGAAGCAAGATTTAACACTTTAGTTTGTACTTCTAAGTCAGTAGCAAGACTGATAAGACCTTTAGCTATAGACAAATGTGAATCACTCTGGATTAATGTTTTATCCTTGGCTAATTTTCTCTATATCACCTCCAGATGTGGTGTCAAAATGGTTTGAATAGACAATAGGTGAGAACGAATCTTGCCATCATTTGCCATCAGCTCAGCTAACTTACCCTGTGTTTGCATTACTTTAACATAATGTCCAGCACTGGTGCTAGCATCCAAAGTTAGGGACTAACTTGTAGCTTTGATTTCTTGCTTAAGAGTCTCAAGAAAGCGTTGATTCTCATTTGTGAATAATTCAACATTGTATAACTTGGCCAGTAGAGACTGTCTATCCACAACTAATTGCTTGGTCTCCGTTACCAAAGTTGACAACTCAACTTGTTTTACTGCTATCTCGACAGATATCTTATCAAGAATTTTGGTCTCAAATTTGCATTCTGACCATTCAACTAACATGTCACTGGCACAACTAACTTCATTGTTGACATTTTGAACAATATGTACAAGTTGTTCCAATATAGGAGTGGAACTATTTACATTAGATAAATCATAAACTTAATTAAATATGTCCTTAATTTCATGAAGAACCTATTTTTACTGATGCTCCCTTACGAGTTCTTCTTGTCTAATTTTTTGTGTCATCAAATATTTCATTATCTTTAGCTGCTCAAAAGAAAGGTTATCTATATCCCATTTAGGAATAACAATTACTTCATCAATAGTTACTGCTTGTCTCCAAGGCTATCAAGTCAACACATATTTGCACAAACTTCAAGGATCTAAGAAATACTTTCCCTAAGGATGATTTCCCACTACCCAACATAGACATGATTGTAGATCTCACTACGGGTTATCAAATGTATTCTTTGATAGATGGAGTCTCTAGGTATAATCAGACCTGCATCAAACTTGAGGATCAAGAGAAAACTATATTTATTTGTGCATGGAGAACCTTTTGCTAGAACATCATACCATTTGGACTTAAGATTCTAGTGTAACCTATCAAAGCACCATGGCAACCATATTTCATGATATGATGCACAAAAGTATGGAGGAATATGTGGATGACACATTGTCCAAATCTACTACTAAAGATACACACATTGCTAACTTAGAAAAGATCTTCACAAGAATGGAACAATTCAAGTTAAGGCTTAATCCAAAAAAGTACACTTTTGGAGTCACCTCTAGAAAAATTCTCAAATACATAGTCTCAACATGACGAATTGAAGTGGACCAAGCTAAAGTAAAGGCCATAATAGAGATACAACCACCATAAAATATTAGCCAAATGAGGACATTACAAGGGAAGCTACAATCAATCAGGAGATTCATTTCATAATTAGATGAAAAAGCACAACCCTTCCTTAAGAATCTATATAAGGGTATGAAATTTAAATAGAATGAGGATTGAAAACAAAATTTTCAATAGATTAAACAATATATGGTTAATCCTCCCATTCTCATGGCTCCTAGTTTAGGAAAAACCTTGTTTCTATACATATCGGCTACCACTTTTTTTGTTGGGGGAATTGATCACACAACATGAAAAGAAAGGACTTGAAAGATTCATCTATTATATAAGTAGAAAACTAGTCTCTTATGAGCTCAACTACACAGTCATTGAAAAATCTTGTCTAGTAGTAGTGTTTTCTTCTCAAAAGTTCAAACACTATATGTTATCCTACTCAACACAGCTGATTGCAAAAATTGATCCTCTCAAGTAATTACTAAGAAAAGAAAGACTAAAAAATGGTTGGCTACAAGGAAATTAAATATCATATATCACCTATTTTGACTGCAAGGCAATTAAACGACAAGTCTTGGCTGATTGGTGTAGGAGCACCTTAGGGTCCTAGTGAAGATCCTATGAAATTTTGGCTTGTAGATGGTTCTAGCCAACCATCATTGAATAAGGAATTATATAAAGTCCCAAAATTGTGTGTGAGAGTCTTGTAAATAGGAGTGTCAAGTTTCTTAAGTTTCCTCCTAGTCTAAGTAATCTTAATCATTTAACTTTCAGCATAAACCTAGAAGGGTCAACTAGTCAAATGTATGGACCAGGACTCCAAAATGAGCAAAAAGTTAGTAAATGTTGTCCAAGTATGATTTTCAGTCCATTAGGTTGATTTTTGATGGATTTAGACAAGTTAAGAGCAAGGGAGTAGCATAAATTCAAAATTTGTAAAAGTTGCTCATGACAACTTTACAATTTTGTAAAGTTGTCATGACAACTTTCCTGAAATCTTGCAAACAACCATAATTGGGTCTAAAGACAAACCTTAGGATCTGATCATGTGGGGAAGTAATATATAAGACCAAAAAAACCCTAATTTAGGGGTTGGTGATCATATTGTAAGGATTGGTCAAGAAGAGGCACTAGTTTTATAACACAAAGATACTTTTTTGGCATCATTCACATCTAGATGGATTGAATGGTCATTTGTTAAGCATTAATAAATTATTTTTTTGTATATAGATACCTTTTGTAGACTTGAATAAGAAAGTTTGATCTTTTCTTTATCATTTTGTAAATTCTTTTAGTTTTACTGGTTCACTGGCCTGAACAGAGGCAATTACGTAAATATGGCTCCTTGAATTCCAATAGTTGAAACCTTATGGACACCTCGAATCAAGAAGGGAACTCTATATAATATTTAAATATGGCTTTTAGATTTTTTTTATGTAGGGGAGCTTATTCTATGAGCAATCCCTAGGTGGGTACATAGCCATTCAGTTAGGAGCTTACAGTGTTGTAGAGGTATTGAGAGTGGTTAGATGGATTGGTATCTGCCAGTCCCAAGTTGTGAAGTGTAGAGGCTTGAGAAAAGGTCATGTAGTCTAAATGATAAGAACAAGTGAGTTCATTTGAGCATAGGTTGAGCCATTCAAAGACAAACTAGACTACAAGCCCTAAAAACCCTTAAAAATAGGGGTTTCATGAAAATCCAGTGTATGAACACTTGAAGGAAACAAGACATAGAAAATATTAAGGCCTAGGTACATCCTAGAACAATACCAAAGCTACTTTGGATGTTTGTTAAGGGTAATTAGAATAAATTCCAAAGTTTCAATTTTTAGGAGGCCTAATTGAGGAAAAAGGCTACAAGGCCTAAAGCATAGGGAATCAAGAACCTGATTAACAAGTCCTTGAAGGATTAGTAAAAAAGATCTAGAAGCATAGTGGAGAATGATGGAGAAAGATGTTGGAAACTTGAAGACCATGCAAAGAATAAATTGAAACATAGTTGTTTTGGATAGGACCCATGAGTGCACAGAGTGTTGTGAAGGAATGAAGAGCATGTGAAATTGATTATTGAGATTTAGTGTAGTCGGGGATTGAACCAAGAATCCTCCAGTTAGGTGTATCATCTTGAAATGGAAGCACTTCCATCTTGATAGGTTTAGCACCCTCTTTTAGTATATTTATCATGATAGACTTGCATTTATGATGCATTTTGCACTTATTTCCTTTGTTTTAGGTGAAATTAGGGTTAGGATCCCTAGGATTCTCCTTAATTTCCCTTCTTTGTGGCTCTATTTTCTAGGTAGGAATTAGAAATAGGTCCTCCTAGACTTCATCATATTCATCATAGGATTTTTTCCTCTCCCTGACACTCTTTCCTATTCTAATATCATTTCTAGGTCTCTGGGCATCCCTGGGACCTCCTATTTCTTATTCTAGCAAGATCTGGACCCCTGGGTCAAGGATGAGGTCATCCCTAACCTAGGTTAGGGTCTAGCTCATCCTTGACCTAGGTCAAAGATGAGGTCACATTTGACCTCCTTTGGGATTTGATTCCCCTTTTCAAATTTGGTCTGAGAGGGCCCCAAAATCAATGTCAGGCTTTCGAATCCGAGTGCGAAAGGGTTTTAATTTGAAATTCATTTAATTATTTTACCTCCTTAGTTGGTTATTGTGATTGAATCATAATTTGAGGTGAAATTTGAATTATGGGTCCTCACATTACTCTAGGAGCCTCACCTTGAAACCTTTATATAAAGACTCTCATTTGCCTTCATTTTCACACAATAAGGACATGAAACAAGACCAAGCAATTTCATGATCAAGACAAGCTCATAAGGATAGGTCATGAGAAGAAAGCAAGTGATAGTGAAGTGAAGATGAAAGATTGCAAGAGGATGATATAGAAGATCAAGCCCTTGTTGATATCAAGCAATTTTATGAACACACCATTGTGAACATCTATTTGGAGCAAGAGAGATCCTTTCTTCCTTGATCCGCCATTATCAATTTTCAAGCATTCAAAGATACAATCATGGGGTAGAAATTACAGATTATAAGTTTGGTAGGATTACTTTATCCTTGGGGGCTTAGTATGCTTTCTTATCTTATTCAAACCTATGCATTGCTTTCTCATACACATTCATGCTAGGGTTTTAATCTAGAGGATTAGATCTTGGCATTACACTTTCAATACACACACACATTCTATTAAAACCGGCTATTCCTGGAGGTGGAGAACACCAAAATGGGGGTTTGACTAAGGAAAAACTCTATGTAGCTACCCCAAAACACCATTTTCAGATATCTACAATCATTTTTTTGAGAATTGAAGTGTAGATCTGAATACTCTTTTTGGCAAACTTCTAAGATCCGCAAACAGATTTTTCATCAGAGCTATTTTAGGTCAAGGATGACCTACAATGGAGGGTAGGATCCTGCTTCAAGGTAAGACCTTGACCTGCTATTTGGGTCAAGGATGACCTGCTTCCAAAAAGATAAAAGTTTTCTGGGTTTTCTCTGTTACAGTTTTCTGATCCCATTTGTGGTTGCAAAATCTTCCAAGACTGTGCATAGGCATCAAAAAATAGGTATTTCAAGATCTATTCCATTATGAGGTATGTATCTTATCTTGTCTAATTTTTAAGAATTTCCAAATTTACATTACTTATTCATTTCCAACTCAAACAAATAAATGAATAATAGGTGAATGATAGATGCATTGTTACAACTATCCATTTTCCAATCTATTCATTTTGGTGAACCCGTTTATGACAACTCTTTCTTTTTTTATGTTAGATTTAAATATTGCATGCTTATAAGATTAGATCTATTGCATTTATACTTTAGTTGCATCTATATTTCAAAAATACAAAAAAATTTCAAAATCTCTTTAAAATACAAAAACATTTACATTTTCATGCTTTTAGTATTTCTTTGTATTCAACATGTATGATTCTTGTTTTTAGTACTTTGATGAGGCTTTTATTGTACAAGAGGATAGATTCCCTAATGAGGTACATGGTAGTGAGGATGAAAATTATCCGAATAAGATCACCATTGATCCTATTCCTATTTCACTCTCCTCCACAACCTCTCCAATTGACCTTTACCATAGGGTGTGTGTATGGTTACCTTCATGTTCCAGTATTTGCAATATTGATAAATCTAAAATGATATATCCTACACCTTTGATGATGGTAAAAGGATGTCATCACATAACAATTAAGGTAAACCTAGAGATCCTTTGGATTTCTTTGATAAAATTGATTCTGTTTCACATGCTTATCGCACACAGAATAATCCGCAGCCTACTATTTCAATTTCTTTACCGCCTTCTCAACCTATGCTTCCTCAAGATCCTAGGTTTCCTTCTACCTTTAAGCAGTATAACTTAGTTAACTAATTTTGTGCTACTCCTACTAAGATATCTTTATGGGAATTACTTCAAACTTCTCCAACATATCATGAGGCATTGCAAAAAGCTTTATCCACTCTTCCTGCTTCACCTCCTAATCAAGAGAACATTCATTCTATTTTAGATTGCATGCATACTATACCTTCTGTACCTCCTATTGTGTTTTCCGGTAATGATTTACCTTCTCTTGAGGTGAAAAATCAATATGATGCTCTTATGGTTGTTGTCTCCATTAACCAGAGTATCATTCAAAGAATCTTAATTGATAATGGATCTGGGCTCAATGTTTGTAGCATGAATATGCTTAAGGAAATTAAGGCTGATCTCACCACTATTCAACTTGATAATGTTCCTATATGTGGATTTGACAATATTGCAAGGAGAACTTTGGGCATTATTACCTTACCTATTAAAGTTGGTCCAGTTATTCTAAATAAACCTATTCATGTTATGCCTGGACCTCTCAATTATAATCTTCTTTTAGGAAGACCATGGTTATATACTATGCATGTAGTTCCTTCTACTCTTCATCGCAAGGTTAGGTTCATCTATAATAACTTAATGTATACATTACATGCAGATGATGTGCCAAATCCTTGCTTCAATGTAGAATATGCTAAAATCTTTGAGCCTCTTCAACCAAGTAAAGAGATTGAAAAACAAACAGAGATACAACAATTTGAGATAAAACAACCCGAGATTCAACAACCGGAAGCTCCATCTTCTTTGACTAAGGATGATTGGGGGACATTGGATTTTAATCCTACCTTCATTGGATAATATAAGGTCTTTGATTTGGAATTCATGAAGAAATAAAGTGAATTTGAGAAAAAAGTCTTTACTCCTTCCCCGTTTTCTAAGGAACTAAAAAGTAATTTTGTTTCAGCTTCGATTAATGAAATGATTGAAACTATAAAGCCCGATTGTTATGATATTGTGATATATGCTACTCCTTGGACTCCATCTGATATGACTGATTGATATGGTCCTAGTTATCATTTATTTAAGAAATCAGAATTTAATGGGATAGGATTTGGTAAATATGAGCAAGGTATACAAGTACCTTTGGATAATGAAATTTATGATCATACATATGGATTAGGATTCAATCCTTATAGGCAATTGTCAAATTTTCCTCTTAATGTTAATCATATATGTAGTGGATAGTTGAAATTAGTTAACCCACTCCTCATTGACCTTAATCAAGCACCTACTTTGGATATTTTTCCTGAAGATGAAGCCTTAATGGAATTTTTAGGGGTTTATGAAGATTTACCTAAGTTCCATCACAAACGATGGAAGCCTTATTGTTTAAGAGCCGATGCTTATTTTGGGGAACATGATAAATAAGATACTCTCCCTTTACCAATGGATCCTCTGATACAAAGTGATTTATTAATATCTGAGACTGTTGATATTCAAATGGATGAGAACAACACTGAAAAGATGATAAAGATTGGGAAATGTTTGAATTAGGATGAATGTGATCAATTGGTTTCCCTTTTGCTGGAATTTAAGGACATATTCAGATATGCCAGGTAGTGACTATAAGATTGTTACTCATAACATTGTTTTAAAATAGAATATGAAACTTGTCAAGAAGAAAATTTGAAAGATGAATCCACTAATTACTTTATTAGTCAAAGGTGAAATTGAAAAATGATTGGATTCTAGATTTATCCATTCTATTGATTACTCAGATTGGATTTCAAATATTGTGCATGTTTCAAAAGGAGAAAATAAGATAAGGATGTGTACTGATTTTAGAGATTTAAATAAGGCATCCTTAAAATATGATTTCCCATTACCTAACATTGATATGATTGTGGATTCAACAATGGGACATGCCTTGTTATCTTTTATGGATGGTTTTTTGGGATATAATCACATCTTTATGCCTCCTCAGGATCAATTTAAGATTGCATTTATAACACCTTGGGGAATGTTTTGTTGGGTCGTGATGCCTTTTGGATTAAAAAATGCAAGAGCAACTTATCAACAAGCTATGACTTTGATTTTTCATGATTACATTCATAAGATCCTTAAAGATTATGTGGATGATATCTTAGCAAAATCTATACAAAGAAAAGATCATATTACTATTTTATGAAAAATATTTGAGAGGATTAGAAGTTACAACATGAGATTGAATCCTAAAAATGTGTCTTTGGAGTTGATTCTAGTAAATTACTAGGATTTATAATCTCTAAGCGAGGCATAGAAGTAGATACTGAAAAGATTGAAGCTATTGAAAATATGCCTCCTCCTAAGAATATTTGTCAGTTACAAAGTTTACAAGGAGAAATACAAGCTATTCGTCACTTTATTTCTAATTTAGCAGATTGTACTATCACTTTTACTTCCTTTCTTAGAAAGGATACCACTTTCTCTTGGAATGAGGAGTGTAAACAAGCTTTTGAGAAATTTAAGGAGTATCTTGCAAACCCTCCTATCTTGCAGCTAGTTAAATTTGATAAACCATTCCATTTGTATACTTCAGTGACTCCAAAGGCCATGAGTGCATTGTTAGCTCAAACTGATAATGATGGTAAGGAAAGACCTATGTATTACATTAGTCAGACTTTACTTGATTATGAAACAAGATATACAGATTTGGAAAGACAATGTCTAGCTATAGTTTATGCATGTCAAAAATGCAAGCATTATATTATAAATGTTGAAGTCAATGTGATTGTTAAATTTGATCCTTTGAAACATCTTTTCTCACAAACTGATCTCTCTGGCCGGTTGGCAAAATGGGTGATGTTACTTACATAATTTGATCTTAATTTCATTTCTCAAAAGTCTATTAAGGGATAGACTTTAACAAATTATTTAGTTGAAGCTCCTTGTCCTCATCCAGATACATGTTCTACTTCAATAGAATTCCCTGATGATAATATTCTAGCTATTCAATAGGATGACATTTGCGAATTATATTTTGATGGGTCTAAATGTAAGATAGGTTCTAGTGTGGGTATTATCTTGATCCCTCCTATGAAAAAGCCCATCCCTTTATCATACAAATTAACATTTCCTTGTGCTAATAACATTGCGCAGTATGAAGCTCTTATAGTTGGCCTACGAGTAGCTTCATCCCTTAATATCAAACATTTGCAAATATATGGAGATTCACAACTGATTGTTGAACAAATTAAAGGAGGATATCAAACTAAGAATGATAAAATGACACAATACAGAGATTTAGCTCTTGATGTGCTTTCACAATTCTCCTCTTATACGATTCAGACTTTACCTACGAAAGATAACCGACATGGAGATGCCATGGCAAGTGCAGCTTCTTTGGTTTGTCTTGAGAATAATGCTGAAAACTTTCAATTTACTATAAAAACTCTTAAAAGCCCTACAATTTCTAAAAGGATTACCTCTGATTGTTTCAATTTGCATTCAGATGAATGGTATTCACATATTTTTCATTTTTTGAAGGATGGTACTTTTCCTAAATCAGAAACAAGGAACATGCATAATCATATTAGTAAACTTGCAGCACGTTACATCATTCTAGGAGATATGCTTTACAAATGCTCTTATGAAGGATTACTATTAAGATGTCTCAATAGAATTGAAATCCTGGTAGCTTTGGTAGAACATCATTCTGGTTCTTGTGGGGGACATTTTGGTGGAAAATCCCTGGCTAATAAATTTCTTAGAATGGGATATTATTGGCAAACAATGGAGTAAGATTCTTTCATGTTTGTTAAGAAATGTCCTCAATGTCAACAACATAGTAATTTGATTCATGCTCCTGCTCATGAGCTTCATAATCAAGTTTCTTCATGACCTTTTAGTATTTGGGGTTTTGACATTATTGGGAAAATCTCACTAGCTTCTTCTCAAGGACATACTTACATTCTGACTGCTACAGATTACTTCATGAAGTGTGTCAATGTTGTCCCTCTTTGTTCAACAACTACGAATGTTATTTATGATTTCATCCTTAATAATATCATAACAAGATTTGGTATTCCTTTGACGATAGTTTTGGATAATGATACCTCTTTTAAAAATAAAGAAGTCATGAAATTCTTGGAGAAATATTGAATTCAATATAGATTTTCAACTCCTTATTATCCTCAATCTAATGGACAAGCTGAAGCATCAAATAAAATCATTGACCAAATTTTTAGAAAAATAGTTAGTAAGCATGCAAAAGATTGGCATACTCAACTAACTTATGCTTTATGGGCTTATAGGACTAATGTTTGTATGGCCATGGGTACTTCTCTGTACAATCTTGTCTATGGTACTGATGTTGTTATGCCATTGGAATTGGAAATACCTTCTTTACATGTTTCATTTCATGGGATAATTGACAAGGATAGTTTCCATGAACAATGCTTACAAGAGCTAGAAATGTTGGATGAACAATGAATACATGCATTAGAACATATAAAAGCTTACCATAAATATCTTCAGAAACAATATAATCATAAGGTAATTGAACAAACATTTTTAGTTAGTGATTTATTCCTTTATGAGAATCAATGAAATGTGAATGCTTTACCGAGTGATAAAGGAAAATTTAGCCTTAATTGGCTTGGACCTTTTGTTGTTATTGAAGACTTTGGTTCAGGTGCTTATAAATTTGTTGATATGGATGGTGTTTCTTTTAAGGAACCCATTAATATTATGCATCTCAAATGTTATTATCCTTAATTCTTTCTTTCCTTGTGCATTTATGTATTCCTTATAAAGTTTGTTTTATACATTATGTAGTTCTAGAAAAATTACATATTGAGTATATTTATGCACTTTCTTTCTTTCTATTAAGTTTTATATTGATGAAATAAAAGTAATCAAACATAAAACTAATTAGTAGAGAAATTTTTTCATTCATCAAAGAGTTTTTCAAGTTCTGATACATATGTGGCCAATGGCCCTATTTATCACTATGTCTATCACTATGCTCTGAAGGCTAATGGTTCCCATATTTCTCTGGTCTATGATAGGAAGATGTAGATCTATGTGTCTGTGTGTGGCTCCTAGATATGCTCATACCATGTGAACATCCTCAAGAACTTTGTAGCTTAGCTATTAGCTTCTCCTCCCTTTCTCTGCACAACCTCAGCTCTCGTTGGACACATGAAAAGATATCATCATGCATACTGAGATCTCTATAGCCAAGAGAGGACTCTTGCTCATTCATTGGTAGTTGGTAGGATATACATGTATCCTTGAGAATCTTAGATACAAAGCTCATCCACTCTGCTATGCTAGCTGTAGATTGAAAATACATTTATTAGTCTAGTATCTTTTCATTTCAAATCAAATTGCATATTTAATCAGATCTCATATTTCATACCTGGGTCTCCCTCCTAGACATCACTAAAGTGTATAGATGGTGGGGGCATGGAGTGACTACTCTCTCCAAACTTGCTATGTCTAGGCCTCGATAGTGGTGTCTCTGTGTGGGGGTGTGGAGGTCATCATGATCTTAGTGGTGATGCATGAAAGATGTGTACATCTACACCAGTATGACCATCTTGGGGCATCTCCTCTACTCTCTCTACTCTCTCCTCCTCCATGGGATATCCCTCAGAGATGTGCTCCTCCTCATCTCTAAAATCCTCATCCTCCTCTATTGTACCGCTATCCCAGTGTGTCCTCTCTGAAAGACCTAGATTAACTATAGGATAATCCTCAAGGAAGATGGGGTGGTTCCCCTACATACCCCAATACCTGATGTAATCTTGAATCATGCTTGAGTAGGTCACATCTAATGGTACCTCTCTATCCTCTATCTCATCTACATCACTATCCTCTATGTTTTTTATTGATGGTTGGCATATAGTGTTGGGTCTCTGATATTACCTCGTGGGATGTGCATAGTGAGGTACTACTCTAGGGACTCCCTGTAACAGACCAAACTACCTCATCACCCAATTATAATAGTATGTCATCACTGTATGATTTTGATGACCCTCTAGAAGCTTTCCCCGCTATGAATATCTCATCTAGAATCATGTATCAGACCACTTTGTCATCTGTAGTAGGGTCTCCAAATCACATCAGTTCTTGGAATGTGGTCTAGATGTACCCTCCAATAGAGGATATCTCCAAACTACCAAGATTCTCATAGAGGATACACAAAGACTCTTAGTGTACTTTCATCTACCATCATTGGAACACCATGTGGAAGTGTACATGCAAAATGCTCAAACAACCAAATCTACAAGAGTGTGCATATCGAAAGAATCTCTCTCTGATATCTCACTTGCTGACCTAGCTCATGATATAGCTGGGCTAACATATTGTGACCCCATGAGAACACAGTCCTCTCCCTCTCCATCCTCTATATAAGATGTGTAAGAGGTGTAGAAAATATGGTACCCTTTGCATTGGGTAACACAACCAAGGATACTATGCAAAGCATCACCCTCTATACTAAAGGTGTAGGGCCTGGTAGTATGAATGACAATAGGACCTAATCTGACCAGGTCTACATTTGTTGAACCCATCCCATGAAATACTCCTTTTCTATAAGGATCTCCTCACAAAAACATTATGCTATGGGTCTGATGGTCTCACCTCAGACTGGAAGCGGCAAGATCCTATAGACATCCTCTAATGTCACTATAATCTCTCCGGAGGGAAGATGGAAGGAGCATGTATCCTCATCCCACCTCTCTATCAAAGTCAATAGCATGGCTTGATGTAGTATGATAGTGGTAGGACTGATACTTAGTATAGTACCATATCTCTCAGTAACTTCATCTCATCATCATCAAGCTCAGACAACCTATCTCTAACCATGCCTAGAAACTCTCTAAAGGGATGCTCTCGGAGATGGACCAAGTCTTGCAAGCACAAATAAACATCATATCAGCAATATACATTATCAAATCAGAAAATCTAACTTGACTAGGTCAAGGTTGACCTTAGTTAGGTTATGATGCAGGAGCATCCTGGGTGTAAGAGCAATCTTGCATCACCCAAAAATATTTCTGTTTTTATATTCAATAAGGGCTATCTTGTGCAAAGTTGCTATTTATGGAAACTTGCTATTTTTAGTAAGTTGGTCTTACAATCTTGGAATGTCTAATTTTACATATGGAGGTTCATCTCAGTCATATCAACCTGCCAGCAAAGTTTCATGGCTAGATCAGGTGTAGTTTTGAAGATATTGAAGATTTTTGGTATTGGCAGAGGGTACAGAAACTTTGAACTCAATTTTGAATGCTTTGGAGGCCCCGGATGAGGTTGAAAATTTGGGTGATGGGCATTTTGCATGGGTCAAGCCTGTAGAGCACTTTGTGGCATTTCTAGAATGGGGTTATAATAGCCAATCAGGTCAACGGGCGATGACTTATGGTCTTCGGAAGTTGGGTCACCTGAAATGGCAGAAAATAATTTTTCTTCAAAATTTCTGTTTGGGTTTCAAAACTCATTTTGAGCCAACTTTGATGTAATAAATTGTAAAATAAAATAATTCTAAGTTTGGTCGGCCCTAAGGGCTAAATTTCTAGAACCTTCTCGGGCGGTGGAAATGGCCTATATAAAGAAGGCCCATAGTGTTGTCTAGGGCAGTTCTGGGTAGTAGATTTGGGTAATAATTCGAGGCTTTGTCCTACATAATATTGTAAGGGAATGCCCATGTGGCTTTGCATATTGTAATTCTAAAAGTTTGTAATTCCACATTTGTGGATATAATAAGAAGCCAATTTTCTATTCTTGCATATTATTGTTGTTTCTCTATTTCTGTTATGTGTTTGTGGTATTAAGGGGAGCACCCTTCATCAGGTTAGGGATGACATTACCGGGTCAAGGTCAACTTTCCTAGGTTAGGGATGACCTTGTTGGGTCAAGGTCGACCTCATCCCAGAATAGGTGGAGACCTTTGAGTCAATGTCAACCTTCTTGGGTTAAGGTCAACATAGTTGGGTTAGGGTTAAAATTTAAGGGTCAGGGTTGACCTTGCCTATAAAAAACTCGAATTTGGAAAGTACAAGAAAAAACAATAGCAAACTCACCTCAGGAAGTGACCGTCTAGTAACCGAGCTGTGTCTTAGAAGCTCCATGCATGTCGCTCAAATTTCTTCTCTCCTCAGCATTTTGCTTCCTCTTTTCAAATCTGAAAATGGTAAGAATGAGTAAGTATCTCTTCCTTTTCCTTATTTATAGTTCAAATTAGGGTTTTATTAGGTTTCTTTTAGGGTTTACTCATGGTAAACTCAGATTTCCCTTCTTATGCATTTAGATAGACATCCACTCTTTTCATCATAACTTGAGTTTGGTAACTCCATTTTCAGTGCTGTTAGCTATGTTGGAATCCTGATTTAGATACCTAACTCCTTAAATCATTTTAGGAAGGTTAGGAATCCTTGTAGTTAGTTTATGAAAGGAATTTTAAACAAACTACATATCTAGTGTATAGAGTTTTTCTTATCACCCTGTTTCACCCTTCAGAAATAGAAAGTCGAAGCAGGGGGCATAAGGGGCTTTATGCAATTATAAATTGTCATATAGTAAGCTATAGATGATTTATGGATTTTCATTAACCTTGTGTGTTGTAGGTTCTAATAGTTTTGTGTAGGATCTATACATTCAGGACTTGGCTATATCCTTTCTATTCACTATGACGTTTTACTTACTTTAGCTTGCATATTCACGTAGTTTCATATCTAAGCTAAAGTGGGGCTCAATGTATCATCTTAAAATGGAAGTACTTCCATCTTGATAGGTTTAGCACCCTCTTTTAGTACATTTATCATGATAGACTTGCATTTAGGATGCATTTTGCACTTATTTCCTTCATTTTAGATGAAATTAGGGTTAGAATCCTTAGGATTCTCCTTAATTTCCCTTCTCTATGGCTCTATTTTCTAGGTAGGACTTAGAAATAGGTCCTCTTGGAATTTTTCATATTCATAATAGGATTTTGTGTCTCTCCCTAACACTCTACCCTATTTTGATATCATTTCTAGGTCTCTAGGCATCCCCGGGACCTCCTGTTTCTTATTCTAGAAGGATCTGGACCACTGGGTCAAGGATGAGGTCATCCCTAACCTAGGTTAGAGATGAGGTCATCTTTTACCTCCTTCAATATTTGATTCCCCTTTTCAAATTTGGTCCCAGAGGGCCCCGAAATCAATGTCGAGCTTTCAGATCTGAGTGTGAAAGGGTTTTAATTTGAAATTCATTTAATTATTTTCCCTCCTTAGTTGGTTATTGTGATTGGATCATAATTTGAGGTGAAATTTTAATTATGGGTCCTCAAATTACTCTAGGAGCCTCACCTTGAAACCTCTATATAAAGACTCAGATTTGTTTTCATTTTCACACAACAAGGACATGAAACAAGACCAAGCAATTTCATGATCAAGACAAGCGCATAAGGACAAGTCATGAGAAGAAAGAAAGTGATGGTGAAGTGAAGATGCACGATTACAAGAGGATGATATAGAAGATCAAGCCATTGTTGATATCAATCATTTTTATGAACAAAACATTGTGAACATCTATTTCTTCCTTGATTTGCCATTATCAATATTCAAGCACTCAAAGATACAATCATGGGGTAGAAATTATAGATTATGAGTTTGGTAGGAGTACTTTAGCCTTGGAGGCTTGGTATGCTTTCTTATCTTATTCAAATCTATGCATTACTTTCTCATACACATTCATGTTAGGGTTTCAATCTAGAGGATTAGATCTTGGCATTACACTTTCAATACACACACACATTCTATTACAACCGGCTATTCATGGAGGTGGAGACCACCAAAATGGGGGTTTAACTAGGGAAAAACCCTATATAGCCACCCAAAAGCACCATTTTTAGATATCTACAATTATTGTTTCAAGAATTGAAGTGCAGATCTGAATAACCTTTTTGGAAAACTTTCGAGATCCGCAAATAGATTTTTCATCTGAGCTATTTTGGGTCAAGGATGACCTATAGTGGGGGGTAGGATGCTGCCCCAAGGTAAGACCTTGCCTTGCTATCTAGGTCAAGGATGACCTACTTCCAGAAAGACAAAAATTTTCTGGGTTTTCTTTGTTACGATTTTCTGGTCCCAAATTTGGTTGCAGAATCTTCTGAGACTATGCATAGGCATTACAAAATAGGTATCTCCAAAT
The DNA here is from genome assembly GCA_027943335.1 of Chamaecyparis obtusa. NCBI lineage: Eukaryota > Viridiplantae > Streptophyta > Pinopsida > Cupressales > Cupressaceae > Chamaecyparis > Chamaecyparis obtusa. Next base: position 566,071 of record BSBK01002220.1, on the reverse strand, counting down.
CTATTCCATTATGAGCTATGTATCTTATCTTGTCTGATTTTCAAGAATTTCTATATTTACATTACTTATTCAATTCCAACTCAAACAAATAAATGAATAATAGGTGAATGATAGATGCATTGTTACAACTATCCATTTTCCAACCTATTCATTAGGGTAAACATAAGTTGCCCTAGGAAGGCTAAGAAAGAGCCTTAGAAGGAGCAAGAAATCTCTTTGAGTGGAATCTCCCCGTCAAAGTGGTATCAGAGCCATTGAAAGTCTTGGGAAGAGCATTGTGTATGTCAGAGGTTAGTGAGTTAATAGGAGACAACACCATGGTGACAAATGCAGAGTTGGAAAGGGATTTGTCAAAACAACAAGAGAATAATAGACTTCTAAAGGAATCTATGGAGGAAATGAAGCAAAAATTAGAAGTTGTAGAAACTGCAGTCAAAGTCAAAGAATAGTTAGAAGAGGAAAAACAAAAAGGAAAGGCACAGAAAGAAGAAGATGTAGTACCAGAACCAGACCCTCAATTACTAGAGGAACCTTTTCTCAAAGCCCTTAAGGCATTAAGTGGAAAGGGACTTGAAGGTATCCCTATGTTCACCAATAGAATAGATGCATAATTGGTAATGGAATGGATTGAAGCCATGGAGAATCACTTCTAGTGTGATGGGATTATAGAGGCCCAAAAATTGAATATAGCCAAATCTAGATTGGGGGGACAACCCCTAACTTGGTGGAAGTTTCTACAAGAAGAAATAGAGATAGAAGGGAAGAAGCTAGTAGCCAATTGGAAGGCTATGGTGGCCAAGGTAAAATAAAATTACCTACCAGATGACTATGATATTCAACTGCAAAAAAAGAGACAAAATCTTAGACAAAGGGACATGGATGTGGCTACCTATATAGAGGAATTTTAGAACTAATGTCTTAGATCTAGAGTGAAAGAGATAGAAAGCATCAAGATAGCTAGGTATCTCAATGGCCTTAGGTGGAAAATTCAAGAATAACTAAGTCTCTTTACCTTAACTACTATCCATGGGTGTTTTCAAATTGTTAAAGAATAATAGTCCACAATACAAATGAGAGGGGGGGGGGGGGGTGAATCAGTTGTATAACAGATTATTAAAATTTAATCTTTAAGCACCACATATCAAATCCAATGAACACAATGAATGCCAACAAAATAACACAATATTTTGGTCTCGGGGAAACCCTGTTAAAGGTAAAAACCCTGGTGGGAATTAGTACCCACAAATGATGTACTGAGAGTATAGTTATCCTTGTTAGAAGATATAGCCCTGTTAGGAGCTTATTGAAACATTATAGTACATAGTCCTTGTTAGAGGACAGACCCTATTAGGAGTCAAGAACTAAAGGGAGGGCTCATTGCCCAAATAAGGTTAAGTCCACCTTCAGAACTCATTGTTCACAAAACAAGTGTATATGAAGAAATACATAATCTTTTGAACTGTTATGCAGCAACTGTCTTTGCTTGATCAGTTCAAATGAAGTCCACCAATAAAACCTCTTCTCTACATATAGTAGACACAAGCTTGCATCTTTCACAACCTCTCTATATCATCTTCTTTTCATACCCACCTTTTCCCAAAGAAAAGATCTTTCATTTATACCTTATTACAATTCCTATAAATACGTCAGCTCATAGGGCTTTCCTAATTATAAAGAATCATATAAACCCTTGCTAATATACACACGATATCTAGGACAAGTCTACAATTATTACATTACAACAATTTAGGACCGAAATCCTTAATTCAAGTTTTCCATCCATCATACATGCTACATCTCTGTAGTCGGCTTCCAAATAGATCACCTTCCATAGTGCACGCCATATCTGATGTCATCCTACATTTCGTACCTTGCACAGTTCATAGAACATTCCTCAATACTCTATCTTTCATCTTTGAAGTTTACATGCACTAATTCTGCATCACTAGAAAGCTATTACAATGATCCCTGTTAGGGGAGTGGACTCACTATCCTAGAGCTCACTACTCAAATGATGAAGGCTACAACCTTCTAAGATCAGATACACACTATATCTGCAAGTGAACCATTGTTGTAACACTACTTATCAGATCAAATCCTTTGGTGCGTTAATGCTTTGACCTCTATCAAATCTCTAATACATCATATGCTCTCTTCACATACCTCTTCTCTACTTCAAATAACTTTCATACAACTTTCATTCCGAATACAATGGCTGCATCTCATATTTATACGCTCATATAAACAAAACAATTAGGTCGGCCCTATAACTAATTAAAAACAATGCTTCCAAATAAATTGTCTTAAGTGTGCTTATAATTATACATATACATATGTTAGAAACCTAAATATAATGGGCGCATAGCCCTTACAACATTAAATTATAATCACAATCCAAAATAGTCATTGTCGGCTCCATGCTATGTTCTCTGTTGGCACACACTAGCTGTGCAACTTCAACTGACTGTAACTTTCACATCTTTTCATTTCTACTTATGTGCTCTTAGACTAAGCATAAGTAATCTCTAAAAACCTTAACTTCCAGGGCACATACCATACATCATCCATACACATGTGTGCTAATGCTCCGTATGATGTCTAGTCTTCAACACTTAACTGAATTCAAATCTTTATACTTAGTGCGCTGACTCCAAACTGCTATATGACTTTGTCACCATAATGAAAACTCTATATCTAGTCATATACTTTAGTATAGACAACTTGCCAACAATCTCCCACTTTTTCATTGATGGTAACAAAGGAACGTGGCCAAGTCTCTAACTGTTCCTTTACACAAAAACATTTTGTCTTCTATACATTTACATACTCTTATATCTCCCTATATATATATATATATATATATATATATATATATATACACTCCATATTCTATAAAACTCCCCCTTTGAAATTAATGACAAAGGTTCATCAAAAACTTTATCTACATACACTTACTGAGGGAAAACATCCAGATATGCAATCTTGGGTTTCTGGATCTCCTTCTTCCAAAAGGTTACCAAAGAATTAACTATCTATAGATGGGTGCATAATGCATATTGCAGCTTCTCCATCTTCTCCAATTCTATGCTCAGACCTTGATCATAGGTTATCATGGTTGTATCAATCTCCTTTATGTTTTGACATAGAATGTCTAGTGATGGCACAAGAGCATTCCTCAACTGAGTCTGTCTAGACCTTATCTTTTCCATTTCTTTCTTTGCCTTCTCAATTATGTCTAACTGACCTTGATAGACATTGTTACACATATTTACATCATTGGAAGTATCTAACACTGAACTCTTCACCTTCTCAATCATTGCCTCTACATCTTTGATCTTCTTCATATGTGCATCAGTGAACTTATCCTGATCCATGGATTCTGCAATTACTTTCCTTTCTTGATCTACAAATTCCTTCAAGGATGCCTGACCAGACTTAAGAGAGTTTAAGTCTAGTGCAAAATTACTCATCAGTTCATATAGTCTATTCTTTAAGTACTTCTCTACCACTATGGCCACAGATTCTTCTAGGCTTGAGAAATTGATTTTGAACTATGATATGACTATGCTCACATCATCCACTGAATAAAATTTTACCATCTTCTTATCCTCTGGTAGAAAACTATTCAAAATATTTACTGATTCCACTAGGAGAGGATTTCTCATTACTTTTTTCTCCTTAGCCTTCTCCATCTCCAGGGCGCTAAACTTAATCAGGTCTTCTTCCTTCCACGAGTCCAAACTGCTAGTGTCAAGTACAAAACTTGACAACAATGCTGAGGAGGGAGTGATGGGAGTGCTGTCCACCACCTCTTGCTTCATCTTGACCAAATCAACAGAAGATTCATCTTTCTTTTCTACTTCTTTCTCATGAGAAATGTCTTCTATGATTACTTCTTCTTGCTGAGTGGGAGGGGTATTGTTGCATAAGATTTCTACTTCCTCAGTATTGACAAATACTTCCTCAAACTTGCCCAAGTCCTTATTAGTAGCCACCATGGCTATTTCCACATTATCTATGATAATTATGCTATCTTTGGGTGATCTTGTCATGGGTGCAAACTGATCTACTTCTGTTTGAGTTCCTAATATGGGTGCTGAGTCTTAAGGACCTGTCATTGGTACATTAGTGGGCTCAACCACTTTATCTTCCTTGCTGGGTGCATGAGTGATAGGCGTAGGAGGTGGTTTGATCTGTTGTTCCAACAACACTTTCTCAAATGCTTTTTATGTCTCCTTCATTATCAAATCATAGTCCTTTTTCATTGTATACAAAGTTCTCATCTTAGTTCTTAGGTGTGGCTTCACTAGATTCAATATAAGTGCTTCTTCATCTTTAGAACATACAGGTAGTGTATCTTCTAAAACTTTTTCTCTTATTCTTTGATCTTCCTCATTTGCTTGTCTCTTCTGTTGTTCTAAAATGTCCAATACATTATTAGGAATTTATGTTTTCAATTCAAGGACCATCGTCTTGAACTTTATCATATGCTTGATAATCATTCCATGAATTTCTGACTTATCAATCTCACTATATGATTCATAATTTTTCCCAACTTGATCAATTCTACCCTCATCAATAATTCTAGTGCTCAAAAATTTAAGGCTAGGCCTGAATCCTACCTTAGGAGGTGCTTGAATGTTTTTTCTACTCCTTGTAGCATGTGAGGATGGATGATCAGTGCTAACTTCTTTCTTCCTCTTGATCATTGGTTTATACTCTGGAGGAGTATCTTTGGGAACAAAAGGAGTATTGTCTTCTTTATCCTTCTGAATATCATCTTTTTCAATTTTTATCTTTTTCAACTTAGGATCTTCTTTTGCTATTGTTACATCTTTCAATTCTGGGGAAATCTTCTCATCCCTTGCTCTATCAAGGTCTTCTTGTGATACACCATGAATTTTTAATATCTCTCATGTGACCTTTGCAACCTTTCTTTTTGTTGTAGCACTATTTAGCTTAGCATCAACTTCTCTAGTCTTTTCTTCATAGGTTCCCCACCTAGGTTCATTGTCATCCTTAGGTTCTGATAGTAGTACCTATGCATAAGCTTCAAGAATTTTTTCTTCAACCTCATAGCCAAGTGGATGAATCCACTTAGTTCTAGGTTCCACAGCTTCCATACAAGTAGTATCAATCTCCACCATGAAGCATATTGTATCCTTATACTTCTTTACAATTCTCTTAGGAATTATGTACCTCATCTGCATCCTTTCTCTAAAGGTCTTCAATTCCAAAGTGATGTAGTCTCTTAAGGTGCTTTCTGTGGATGCCTTGTCTGATATCTGAGGCATGGTAGGAATGGACTTATCTAGATACAAGTTTTCTACTTTACCAACTAAATGAAGGTACATATAGATGATTAGGGACCCAAACCTAAATACCTTAGTCTTGTCATGTTTGATAGCTTTGATATTGTCTATCAACTGTGTGCACAAGATCTCACACAAGCTGAACTCTCCATCTTCTTGTAAAAGACAGATGACTGCTAGAATAGTGGCCACAAACACACTATTCACCCTGTTGGTATGATGAAATCTGTAACCCAATATCATTGATATCAACTTGATGTCTGGTTTCTCTATCAGCTCAATCATCATGCCACACTTATCACTTTTGGATTTACACACTTGCTCCACCATTTTCCTAATATCCTTGCCCACAAGAAGGATGACATCTGTCTTAGAGAGACCTGTCATTTCATGAATCAAGTCTCTTGTGATTCTTACAGGTACATCTCCAATCCAAAACAAATCATCATGGATTCTACTGAAAAATATCTTTATCCATTCTTCCTCATAGAACTCATATGTCATGGCATATTCAACAATGGGGTGATCATTCCATTTGATGTATTCATCCATGAACATTTTATCTAGTTTTAATATTATGTCCATGTGCGCCCTTAACCTATCCAATCCAAAAAGTTCCTTCTTACAATGAATGTAAGCCCTTATGTCTTCTACATGCATGACGCCCATTGGCGTGTGGGAAAATGCTCCCTCTAAATCATCTAGGGTTGATTTAAATAGGTGCCTTTTGAAAACATACCGCTTCTTCTCAACAACATCAAAAACAATAGGAGTGGCCATGACTTACTTGATAGTCACTTTCCAAAAGATCTCTGAGATGTTCTGACACCTTCTGAACTGGTGCAACAAGCCAGGGTTTCTTGCAACCGATCAAATGCACTACAATCACTGATAACTTAATCTCCAACTCTTCAGAAGAACTTCCAAGGCTTAATTTTCTCTCAAATCACTCTGAGTATGAATGCAATGAGTAAACAAAATATCTTTTTGTGTACTTAAAGTAAGAAATTTTCCATTAATGCAACACACGTAAACCAGGTTGTCACTTCAAAATTTCAAACTTGAGTTTCGCTAACAACCAACATGTGCACTCTTGCACAAAGGTTCCAATACACTCCAATAGCTTAAGTCCAAAGGCGCATAATTTGAGGATGAGTATACTCACCACAAAGGGGTTTAGAGCTAAATTAGCTCCCCCTATGACCTTGAGGGCCATTCATGCAGATGTAGAGGGTGCGTCCACTAGGGATGCATCTAATACATTACCATCAACATTTTCCTTCTTTCCATCAGACCAAATCATGCTCACATCTTCTGATGCCTTCACAAACTTGACTTCTGCTTCAGGATCCAAAATTGGTTCTTCGACCTTTTTAGGACTTTCTTGACCTTGCGTCCTTGATCTACAAAACTTTGAGATATGTCCAGCCTTGTTACAGGTGTGACAAATCACTAGAGGTCTATTATTTCTCAGTGCATTGACATGAGTCACCATTCTACATTGTTTTGTTGTATGACCATTATAGTTACATATCTGACATGTAACATTTTGAGACATGTAACATTTTGAGAACTTGCATTGGACTAATTTTGATTTCTTTGATCATGTTGAATCCTATTCTTCTTACTAGTCTTGCAATTTATTGCTCTATGACCAAATCTATTACATGTATAACAATAACCATTAAAAGGCTTTACCTCTGTATAGTTTCTTGCAATGTGTCCATGCTTGTTACATGCAAAACAAGTGCATTCAATAGGCTTGTGCTCATTCTTAGGAGGACCACCATTGTCTTTGGTTTGATCTTTAGTCTTCTCAATATTAGTAGATTCTTTTTGTGTCTCCTTTCTTGCTTGCATCTTATTAATTTGATTTTGTGCTTCATTGTATCCAATATAGCTAGTGTCTCTTTTGACTCTTCTTGCATACAACTAAGATTCTATCAAATCAGAACTAGTGTGCAATTTGTCAATGTGGTTCTTTGCATCTTTCAATTCAGACTCCAATCTTGCTTTGCAATTATTTAGATCCAAGATTTCCAATTTAGCTTCCCTTAACTCTTCATTGAGTTGAAGGTTCTCCTTTACTTGCTCATTGTAGACATCTTGATTGTTCATCAGTTTGTCATCAAGTTCTTCAAGATGACTCACTAAGGATGCATTTTCTTCATTCAAATTCTTGAATTTTTCTTCAAGATCACTCTTAGAGTGTCCCTTCAAATCCTTTCTTAGTTTCTTGATAACTAATTAAGCATCACTGACTTTTTCTTTTAGTTTTTCAATTTCTCTTTCTGAGTTGTCCAGGTCTTCAAGAGTTGTTTCAAGATTCTTCTTCAAATATTCTTTGTCCATGATCTCCTCAAGTGGTTAAAATTATTTGCTAAGGACCAGAGCTTTGATACCAAGTGTTAGGAATGGGAACATTGAGAGGGGGGGGGGGGGGGTGAATTAGTGCTCACTATAATTTAACTTTTCACTTTAATCTGAATACTGAATTATAAATGCTTAATTAATGAATTAAAAATTCACATAAATATGAAACATGAAATCAACACATGACACCAATATGGTTATGGGGAAACCCAAATAGGTTAAAACCCCAGTGGGACTTGATACCCACTAATATTCTGCACTAGTGTTTTGTGATCCTTGTTAGAAGATCCTTTACCTTGTTAGGAGTAGCTTTACAATGCTTTAAGTATAGTAGAACTTGTTAAGGGTTAGACCCTGTTAGGATTCTTTTACATGATCCCTATTAGGGGAGTGGACTCACTATCCTAGAGCTCACCGCTCAAATGATGAAGGCTACAACCTTCTGAGATCAGATACACACTATATTTGTAGGTGAACTATTGTTGTGACACTACTTTTTAGATCAATTCCTTTGGTGCGCTGATGCTTTGACCTCTAGAAAAGCTCTAATACATCATATGCTCTCTTCGCATACCTTTTCTCTACTTCACATAACTTTCATACAACTTCCATGTCGAATACAATGGGTGCATGTCATATTTATACTCTCATATAAACAAAACAATTAAGTCGACCCTATAACTAATTACAAACAATGCTTCCAAATGAATTGGCTTAAGCGTGCTTACAATTATACATATACATATGTTGGTAACCTAAATACAATGGGCTCATAGCCCTTACAACATTAAATTATAATCACAAACCAAAATAGTCACTATCGGCTCCATGCTCTGTTCTCTGCTGGCACACACTGGCTGTGCAACTTCAACTAACTGTAACTTTCACATCTTTACATATCTACTTATGCGCTCTTAGAATAAGCATAAGTAATGTCTAACAACCTTGACTTATAGGGAACATACCATACATCATCCGTACACATGTGCGCTGATGCTCTAAGTCTCTGGTGCTCTGTATGCTATCCTGTCTTCAACACTTAACTAAATTCAGATCTTTATACTTAGTGTGTTGACTCCAAACTGCTATATGACTTTTTTGCCATAATGAAAACTCTATATCTAGTCATATACTTTAGTATAGACAATTTTCAAACATTCAATAGGATGGGTTGATTATGAGGGTGACTAAAAGATTTGTCATCTTCTTCTAAAAAGGTTTGATAATGAGGTGAAGAGAGATGACCAACCATGGACTGGAACTTATCTATGTCTAGGTCTTTAGGAACATTAGTTGCAATAAGGGCTTGATCAAGAATCTCCCTAAGAGAAGGAGATATTTTTAGTAGTTCAAGAATTGAATTTAGAGCTAACATGCATTGAAGTTGGTCAACTATATTATAATCATGTGTCACTAACCAAGTAGTAGATTTAGACACTTTTTTTTTTTGTTTGGAAGATGAGGAGGAAGACTAATCGACTCCTCATAGAGTGACTTTTCCTTGAGAATGGGTTACTACATTAGATGACTCAGCCTAAGCCTTGTCTTTGATTTTGACAGAATTGATAGTTTGGTCAGAAGACTCAAGCATATGAATCACATTGTCAGTAGTAGGATATGTGTAACCAGCTTTTTTGTCTTTTTCCTTAGATGACTCCCCTTTCTTGTACTTGGTAAAAGGCTCCTTGAAAGCCTTATGATTGGAATTTGTTTTGGGAGATCAATCTTAATTGTCTCATTATTGATCAGATCCTAGATGAGATTCTTAAGCTTCATCCAATCACTAGTCTTTTGACCTTTGTTGTGATGATAGTCACAATAGTGGTTGTCATTCCACCACTTAGGTTTTATCTCAGGATCATACGGTTTAGAATTGTTAGGAAAAGAGATGATCTTGTTGGTTAAAAGTGTCTTTAAGGAATTATCAAGTGATTTTTTGAGAGTAAAGTCTCTTTTAGGCCTAGGGATCCATGGCCTATCTCTTTTGGTCTCAATTTTAGAACCTATTGTATTTCTCTTGCCAGCTTTCACAGGTCGGATATCAGCGTGGCTAAGTTGAATGTTGGATCTTAAGGATTGGTAGAGGTAGATTTCGAGGTCATATCTATGATCCCGTCATTGATGAAATAATTGGTTTTATTCTAGAACTTGTTCTTGTCCTTGTTATGTTGGTTGTTGGAAGATGACTTTTTCTCTTTATACTAAAGAGTAATCTCACCCTTATGAACAAGAACATACTCTATGCATATAGATGACTCAACCATATTTTCAAAAGAAGCGTGTGTTTGCATTTTCAATGCATAATTCATTTCAGGAACCAAAGTATTGATGAATATATCAATTGTCTCAATATTAGGAATCTACCGAGGATAACATGGATCTCACCCTTACGAACAAGGCAATACTCTATGCATATAGATGACTCAACCAAATTTTCAAAAGAAGCATTTTTTTGCATTTGCAATGCATAATTCATTTCAATAACCAAAGTATTGATGAATATATCGATTGTCTCAGTATTAGGAATCTATTGAGGATAACATGAATAAATCTTCCTCCATCACTGGAGGAAAACCACAAAGGAGTCCCCTTGGTGTTGTTTGATATTTTTTAGATCTAGCATGGTGATAGCATGTTGAATGTTGTAAGAGCATTGTTGAATGAACATTTTCACTAGTTGGTCAAATGACTTAAGTGGAGGAGATACTTTAGTGAACCACTCCATAGCTTGACCACTAAGACTCCTAGGAAAGATTCTCATAAGATAAGTGGGTTTGTGAAATAATTCCATACTTAGAGTGAAAAAATCCCTAACATGGTCATGAGGATCTCCACTACCATCATACTTGTCATATTTTGGAAATTCAACCTTACGAGGAAAAGGAGGCATGTATAAATCTTTGTCAAAAGGAAATGAACATATAACCTCAAGTGAAAAGGATTTCCTTGGTTGTGCTTTCTCCTTTGCCAAGAATAGTATTTATTTCTTCATGTCTTCCATTTGTTTCTTCATAACCTCTAATTTAGATGGTTCCTCTTTTTTTATCAAGTTGTCAACATCAAATTTGTGAGGTAACTTAACTCTGTGTGAGGCTAATTGCATCAAGTATTTGTCTTTATCTTGATTGAAGGTAAACTTCATGAGTTTTTGAAAATGTTGGTCTTGCTAGAATTGTAGGATGTCTTCCTCATTTATCTCAATGTTTGAGTCATCACTCTATGAACCATGTGAAACATGCCTATTGTATTGAGAGGCATGTTGTGAGCCATGTCTTGAGGTGTGATGATCAAAGTCTTGGTCCAAATGTTCTTGATTTCCTTTTCCAAAGTGTTTGTTTCCTAATTGTTTCAAAAAATTATCAATCCTCCTATTTCACTCTTTCATGGTTGGAATGTAAGAAACATCATTTTATGACCTAGGTGAGGATAGTGTAGACTCACTAAAGGTATTAGAAAAGGGATTAAAACCCCAAGGTTCAGGTTATCCTTGAGGTGATTTGTCAAAGTTTTCTTTGGGTTGTTTTCCTTGGAGGATATGATATCTAGTTGTAACCGACATGAAACAAGAATGTCAAGAGTTAAATAGGATGACTTAGAATGACTAGATTTTCAAACTAGGTAAGCAAAGTGTTCACTTGTTCAAAGTGAAAAAGCATAAAAAGAGAGAAAAGAATAACTTTCCACAAGATTCCCAAGCTATGGGTAGATGCCCTATGTATGACACTTGTGAACAAGAAAATATAAGATAGAGGATCCAAAAGAGATGATAAGAAGAGGATGGACAAATGAACAATCTACTAACCAAGAGTGTAGTCAAGAGATCCAAGTAATCTTTTTTAGCTAAAGGCAACTCCTAACTTGCTAGAATGTACCAAATAACATGAAGAGGTAAGGATAACAATGGATAAGCTATGTTGACAATGTTTAAGCTTGACGCCAAAGGATTACAATGGTTGAATAACAAGTTTAGATTATTTTCTAGACCAATTCTGATTGTTTATGTTGAAATAAAATTATGTGAACAAGAAATAGTCTCCAAAAAATCCAACAAGGGATAAAGAAAAATTGTGGATACAAGCACTTGTGAAGTTTACCAAGGTATAAAAATGTGCCAAATGTATCAAGTGTATGTCCACAATAGTCTTCACGGATCTTTATCACATTAAAGCACATCAAGCACATTCTACCTAAGGTCAAAAAAAGAAGTCTTCCAACATTTTCCCATAACTTGATGCTCTTAGCCCCATAATTAAGTGGTTGAATGGCCTTTCCTATGATTATGCAAGTTATGGATCAATTGGAAGTGAACAATGCTCATAGAGCATGTCTATACACATTTCTATATTCAAGATTTAGCATCCAAGGGAACACATAAGGTGAGTAATCTTGGGGTGATCCAGGTAAGTCCATTTAGATCAATCCTTGCACAAAGGAAGGCACACATATAAAATGGTTGGCCTCTAAATCCTAAAGTGTCTAGTAAAGGTCTATGACATGACTACACCTTGTAGTTATGAAAGTGGAATTGAGGCCTATAGCACTAAAATCACTCAAAATGTATAGTCTCACAATAAATATTGATACCTTTTGGCCCTATACAAGTTTATTGTACTCCCCTTGTAGTCTTGTAAACAAGATTGAGACCATGAAGGTCCTACAAGATGATGAACTACAATTGATTTGGAACTTGAATGAAGAATTTGTAATTCAAGATTACTAAAGGAGTTGATGATTAGATAATGCAAGATGATTAAATTAGTTTTATGTTGTCATTGATGTCAACTAGCTTGACAATACTTATCTTGTAAGTTACTATACCAACACATCTGAAGAAAGGTGGAAGAGTTGAAGAATAGAGAAATCTACATGAGGAAGATGTACATGTCAGATGAGGATAAAGAATACATTGAGTAACTTGTTGATGAGTCTATGACTTGATGGAATTGACTTCATTATGTTAAATTAATCTATAATGAAGAATAGAGATAAAATCTACAAAGTAGTGTTGTCGGTAAACTAAAGCATTTCAGTATACACCGAGAGAGTGTAGTGTATACCGCGCACAGTATTAACCAAGCATGTGTTCATCGATGCATTTCTTTGTTAACAGATGAGAACAAAAAGGAATTTAATGATCATTTCAGCTATTAAGAGTGATGAGCTGTAAAGTACCTTGTAATCAGTGATAATAGATAAGGTTTGTTATGAAGATCGACGGATAACATAATTGAAGGAAGATCTAATGGAGCAGATTGAAACATGTTATTGACATATCAGCTAAGGAAGCCAAAAGTGGCAAAATCTATGAATATGATTAAGAAAAAAAATCTGATGGAGAAGAAACTAATTTACTCATCTATATAAGAGACTAGGGTTTCATTATGAAGGGATGCCGGAAGAAGAAGAAACTGCAAAATTATCGCGTGAAGAAGGTTTCATGCATTCTAATCATACTAGTTATTGAGAACCGAGTTGTGGAACAGTTGTTGAGCACAAAGAGTAATTACCGACACATGGTAAGTTAACACAGTATTGAATCTAAAGTGATATATTGATCAAGAGGATTTGTATGAGCAAAATATCGATCTATAATCTACAATTAAAGTTGTATTAAGGAAGATCAACTACTGTTTCATATTTAACCATTGTACATAGTCAAATATCTTAACTGAGTGGACTTAGAAAGTCTTTTGATGTATCATTCATTAGAGTGAACATTTTTATCCTATCAACCCCAAAGTGACTATTGGTTGGACGATAACTTCCAGTCTAAAATCCTCTAACAAGGTCACACCTAACAGTGTGTTTGTAACCTTTAATAGGGTTGGGTCTTCACCGACCTCACTTTAGAAGAGTGAACATTTTTGGGTTGCCGATCCCAGGTGGTTTTTCCCTTCATAGGGTTTCCATGTTAAATCTCTTGTGTTATGTGTTGATTGTGATATTTGTTTGTTATCATACTTTGCATATTACATGTTAGATTTGATTGGTAAGTACTATAAGTTTAGAATTGACAATCGATAAAAGCACAGACTGAAAGTATTTTTGTTTACCGAGAAGCAGGAATTGAAGTATTTGTTTTGAATTATACATTTTGATTTGGGACAGTGTTTAACTGATTCACCCCCCTCTCAGTTATTCCAACACAAGCACCTAGTCAAGTGTAGTCTTTCTTAGCAAGATTGAGGCAACTAGGCCCTACACATGAAGAAGCATTGGAAGTAGAAAATACCCAAGTCTTCCCTCTCTTTAGATTGAAGGAAGATTTTGATTATATTGGGATGGATTTAGTCGGGTTCTCATGTTTCCCACTTGGGTCATTCCCAAAAATATTTCTCTCTTGGCAGGCCCTCTAAAGTTAAATGCAAGAAAAGCAAAGTGGATAGCTAATGGAGGTCAAGATTTTTTATTTTCCATAAGGAAAAGAGCATACTCTCCTACTCCATAGTTTCTCCCAAGCACATCAAACACATGTTCATTTACCCAAGATTCCTTTTACAAATAACCAATCAAGTAGGTCAAGATTTATGATTCATCCTCTAGGAGGTGAAGATCATACTCTCCTACTACTCGACTAATCACAAGAAAATAAATCTCCTAATTAAGCTAGGTGCCTAGAAAACCAAACTTGTGAAAACAAAATGTTGATTTGTATCTCCAAGGCAACCTACAAAACCAATAAATTAGTAGTCTCCAAAAAAGTCTTTGACAAGTGTCCTATATCATAAAAGCATTAGTATTCATGAAACATGCAAGTGTTGATCTCTTTGGAAAGTGATTTCCTTATAAAAACACCTTGTAAGAACCTGTTAGAACCTACAAAAGAGAAGATCAAGGCCAAGAAAAATCCAAAAAACCTAAGAGTTAGGACCCAAAAACTTCCCTCTATTTTTGATACGAGTAAACATAGATAAATCCCTGAGATGAAGACTTGTACGAGCATTCACATAGTGCAACACTATAGTATAAGTAAACTCCCAGTCTGATATGAAGATTCTCACTGTATGATACAAGCATTATCACAGTTTTAGCAAAAAATCAAAACAACTTGCAAATAAAGGGATAATTTCTTGATTCTTGATCTACGATGGGTGCCAAAGATGTATGGTCAAATATTGGTACTCAAATTGATGAACAACCAACGCTCAATAAGCCATTAACTCAAGAATTTAGCTATAGGAGGCCATATCAAATGAACCAACTAAATCCTCAAAAGTAGCTTATTGCTTCCTAATTGAAGCGAGTTTAATCCTTCTTTGAATGCTCATTAGATTGGCATCAAGGATTAGTGACTTGACCACTCAAAAATAGAAGATTCAATATGCAATGCAACTCTAGAAATGAACTAGAATGCAAGATTAACAAAGCTATAATGAGAGATTTAAGCTAGAATGGATGCAAACAACTAGTATTCTAGAATGATAATGCAAGAACTATGCTATGAAACATATGCAAGAAGGGTAAAAGTACAAAGCTGTGTCACACTTTTATAAAGGAAAAGGTCAACAACACACAAAATTTTTAACTTTAACGACATAAAAATGGCATTTATGTTTAGAATTTGGAGATGATGTAAACTAATGAAATGTGTAAAAGTGGATGAAGTTTATGCCTATAATTTTTTAATTTTTTTTTGAACAATAACTCACATAGTTTCTTAATTTTTAAAGTCCATATTTTACTTGCTAAAAAATGTTGAAAAATGAGGGTCTTGTTCACAACAAAAAAGTATATGCAAATAATCTTTTTTTCCTTTGATTTCAAAATATGTTATAGATGAAATGTGTAACTAGTGTAGAAAAGAAGAAAAAAAAGTTTTCAATTTATATTTTCTCCGTTATAACTACTCAAAGTCGAACATACCTAAAATCGACAGTTTTCATCTCGCAACAAATTTCCCCTATCAAATCTACACCATTCCAAAAAAAAATTACACATTCTTGAAGAGAACTCTCTCCTCTAGTGTTAAATATAAAATTTTAATTTTTCTGATAAGCTTTACTATTTTTTTCTATTTTTGAAGAAGCTTGTTCTCGAATGTTAAAATACCTACTTGCAGTATTTTAAAATTATAACATATTAGATCTAATTAAAATACTACAAAAATTATATGATGATAATCTTGACTCTGTGCTCTAAAAAGGGGTATTTTTATATTTGTAAAAAAATATCATTAAAAAGAGTAGGAGTTATTGAAACATCGCTTTTCTGAAATAATTTTATTTCATTAGTAATTGGTAGAAAACATTCATTTAATAGATATTTCCAATTGGAAAAGTTGAAGCACTTATCTAACTTAGCTAGAATGAATCTAGCTAGACCATATGTTTGACAAAAAATAACTTTAGTTAGAAATATTCAAATTCAACTGTGTTGATAAGATGTCCTGAAATGTGACACAACTTTGTGCTTTTACCCAAAAAGAAAAATAGATTAACAATGCAAGATTATGCTAAGAAATGAAGTAAACTAAGAATGAAAGAGAGGTATGAATATATAATGAAAGAAACTAAGAGATGGGAATTAAAATTAGTAAGATTACTCTAAGAATACAAGAAAATAAGAATGAAAATGATCAAGATTGGGACCCTTGAGCCAAGGAAGAGATTCCTTTTAAAGGAATTGCCTCAAGAATGAAGGGTGGAGATTAAGAGGAAAAACAATGTGTGGTTAAAATTAAGAGGCATAAGGAGAATGAAGGAGATGGAAGGTTAGGTATAGATGAGTGGTGAGGATTAAGAGAAGGGGAAATTTTAGGTAAGATAAGACAAACTAGAAATTTTGAAAGCACAAATCCCCTTTAATTCCTAATTAATGAGGATTAAATATCTGTACACATGTGAATGTGATCTTTTAATAAAAGTGTAGAAACTTTACATTAAAAGCAATGTCATAGCAATTAAATAAATATGCAAGCTCTATAAATTAGACCATAATATAAGCTTGATATAAGATTTTTGAATTTAATTATGCAAAGGGGGATTTTTAGAGTTACTCTGCATAATTATGTCTAGTAATTATTCCTTTGACATTTAGGATTTTTTTTTAGGCATTTTATTCAAAATTAGGGGCTTAGGTTCTACTAGACAATTTTAGGTGATTACAATACTATGGTCTAATTTCTAGATCTTGCATATTTATTTAATTTCTATAACATTTCTTTTAATATAAAGTTTCTACACTTTTATTAAGAGAACACATTCACATGTGTTCACATACTTAATCCTGATTAATTGGCAATTAAAGGAGATTTGTGCTTTCAAAATTGATATTTTGTCTTATCTTACCTAACATCTCTTTTGCATATTAATCCTCACCACTCATTTCTACCTAACCTTGCATCTCCTTCATTTTCTTTTGCCTCTTAATCTCAATCACACATTTCTTTTTCCACTTAATCTCCACCCTTCATTCTTGAGGCAATTACTTTAAAAGGAAGATCCTCCTTGGCTCAAGGGTCCATTCTCTTTCATTCTAAGGTTCCATCTTTTTATCTTGCATATTGGTAATCTTGATCATTTGCATTCTTGCATTCTAGAGTAATCTTGCTAATTTAAATTTCTAGTTCTTAGTTTCTCTCATTGCTCTCTTGAATTCTTAGTTTACTTCATTTTCTAGCATAATATTGCATTTCTAATCTAGTTTTCTTTCTTGCATTTTTTCATAGCATAGTTTCTTGCACTCTCATTCTAGAATACTAATTGTTCACATCCATTATATCTTAAATCTCTCATTCTAGCTTGGTTAATCTTGCATTCTAGTTCATTCTAATTTTTCCATTGCATTTGAATCTTCCATTTTGGAGTAGTCAAGTCACTAATCCTTAATGCCAATCTGCTGAGAATTCAAGGAAGGATTAAAATTGCTTCAACTAGGAAGCAATAAGCTTCTTTTGAGAATTGAGTTGGTTTATTTGATATGGCCTCATATAGCTAAATTATTGAGCTAATGGCTTATTAAGTGTTAGTTTTTCTTCAATTTGAGTACCAATATTTGACCACACACATACAAGTGGACACAAAAATGGTACCTTCTAAGCCATTTCCCTATGACAACAACAAATCCTATTGGGTACTGAATACCCTCTCCATCAATGAGTGTAGTTGTTAATTTCTTTTTGGCCTCAATACAATGACACAAAAAGTAATTTGCTCCAGCTTCTTCAGTGTTATCATTTTCAATTACTGCATATAAATGACCTCCATTTAAGAGAAGGATTAGTTAATACCAAAATCAATATTTAGAAAACTAATAAATTGAGCTTAAAATTGATTTAACCTAAAAAATATAGAGAAATTACCAGGTTCAACTAGGTCTAATACATGTTCAAAATCCACCGATGCTTCAAATGTGTTCATTTGTAGTTCTCTAGGAAGTTGATATGTATCTAGGGTTTGCAAAGGTCTACAAGACCATTGGTTAACCCAATATTTTGATTCACATTTATCCCACACAAAATGAATACACAAAGAGCAAAAACATGCGATTTGTCTAGTATAAATAGCTAATGATGCTCCTTTTGAACTTCTAATTGAATGCATGTCACTTGATCCTATAAGTGTACAACAATCTAGATAGTTTTCAATATTAGATTCATGTATCAACCAAAAATATCTAGAAACCATAGACTTACATGCATTACCTAGTCTCATCATAGAGTTACACCATTGCACAATTGTTTTTGCATCTATTAACATTATGTCACATTTGTACTTCAATTCCTCTTTGTTAAGAGCTCTTTTCAAACATGCTCCTGCACCATCATGCTCTCCCTTTCCATGCCCTACCTTAGTGAAATTCTAAAAAATTTGTACATCACTTGTCGCATGCATCCTAGTCAACCAGTAGAACACCCTTACATTCTTTAATTGTGTGGTGCGATTGTCTGAACATATTAAGTGTTGGTTTTATCTTATACCTCTTTCCCTTAAACTATCATAGAATATTGTAAAGAATCCTTGCAAAAACTCTGAGGAATGAGTACGATCATCGCTTATATAGAAGTGATACTCTCTTATATCCTTTATGTCCTCTATACTATCATGTGCATGCATGAATGCTATGTGTATAAAAATTGGAACTTATGTAGAGTGTTGGAACTTGTGTAGAGTGGTAATACATAGGTTGCACTTCATTTTTAGGTTTTAGGTATAATTCTTAGCAAAATCAATGATAGATACAATAGTACCAAGGGGGAAAGTGTCTTTACACACCTTGAATTTCTCATCTAACCACCTAGCTTTATGTGTGTGATCTATGTACTCATAAACTAATTTCTATTTAAACATCTTCATACAGTCATCTAGGCATATATCCATTTTCACTAACTCACACCTCTTTGATTCTTTTCCATCTTTAACACCATATGTGAATGACTTGCATTTTCCAATAGAAACTAGTTTCTTACCAATTTCATATGTGTTATCTAGTTGTAGGCATCTAGGCAACTGTTGCAAACCATCACATGTAGTACAAAATCCTTTCAAACGGATCATCTTATAGTAAATGCACATGCCATCTCGTCTACATAGAATACTTGAAATAAATTCTCTTAGTGACTTAGGAGGTTCTTGTAGAGCACATTCCTGCAAAACATTGTTAGTGTGCAAAGTACAACATATATAATGATAAATATCATAATGCATGGAAAATTCAACATGGACCCTACAATAATGCGTAGTATGTGCATGATTAATCTTAACATAAAATGGTTTTTTCATCTAAACAAATCTTCAGCTAATTTTAATATGAAGAAAGCTTTGAAGAAACCTTTCATAAAACTATGTTTGAGTCATGTTTAAATAGTGTTTTGGATGTGGCTCACAATTTCTAATTCCAATTCACCTTCTAACAACATCTCTTTGGTTAGGTGAAACCCTTGTGTTGTCATGCAAAAATCTATCAATTAACGTTCTTAGTGCATCAACAACAACCTTGTCCTTGAGTGAGAGTCTACCCCAGAATGCCCAAAGAGAATTATTATTATGATCCTCAATTTTCTCTCACCTCTCTAAGGCATTGCGTAATATTGTTCTACTTATCTTTAATGACTTGCTTATTTTTCTTATTAAATGATAATGTTTTATTTCCTTTCTCATTATGGTTGATGTGAGGACAGATCGAGTAACATTAGCATCTTGTGTATGTTTTTTCATACCAATGGCTTGGTATGTCTCACAATAGTTCTTTCATTACTATTTTCAGTTATTCTTAACCCCAAAATTCTCATTGTCTCTCTAAATTTCATTTTTTTAATCATTTCAACAACTAATTGGCATCTTCCACTTTTAATTTTTTTTTCAAAATAGTTATTCCAAATTCTTTTAACCGTTCTACAAGTTATTTCAAAAATTTTATCATGCATTGGCCTCACAATATTTTCATCAATGTCAATTAGAAACTTTAGTTTCCTACGAATTATTCTAGGAGGTGTTAAGATACGTGCATGCTCTTGGTTTTCATTAGGTGCATTATGTGCATTAATCTCATCAAATTGAAGTGGTGTATCTTCTTCAAATTCATTAAGTGCATTCATCACATTGATTTCAAATAGAGTATGGTCATTAAATTTATTAGGTGCATTCATCACGTGCATTTGAATTGGTGCATGTTGATCATTTTGATTTGGCGCATTAGGTAGATTTATCATATCAATTTGGATTGTTGCATGTTCATCACTTTCATTAGGTGCATTAGATGACATACCTCCATGTAACCTCCTCATAAGCTCCCTTTGTATTATCTTTTTTACCTCTCATTGTTCTTTTGTTCCTCTCTTGTTCTTTCCCATTACATTAATATTGATTGTCCTACACATAACATCATGATTAAAATCTATAATCAAATAGCAATAAAACAAAAAATGAGTATTATTTTATTATAATCTAAAGTAACACACCAAAAAATAAAATAAATTGATAATTTCAAAGAATAAATGACAAAAAAAAAATGCAAATATGACTGTTATTGTCCCAGAAACTAATGCCAAATAATGTAGTGGGACCTTCAAGCAACTTACAGTGCTAGTTTCTAGGCCATTGGGAATATATTATATAGATTTTCTCATAACCATATGGGTTATGGAAACCTAAAACCAATGTTAACATTTTCCTCAAAAAATGTAAGGATTATGAAAAATTAGAGGTTCAACTCTACTTTTCCATAACTTGTATGGGTTTTGTAAAATAGGAACCCAGAGAGAGAGAGAGAGAGAGAGAGAGAGAGAGAGAGAGAGAGTTATGGATCATAATAGATAGAGAAGTTGATGAGGGAAGGAAGATGAGAGAAAAAGAGAGGAAATGAGAAGAGGCATGCCTTCACATCTCCAAAATGTGTACGCATTATGAAAGACTTGTACTTTTTCCTTTTCAAAACTTGATTGTGGTATGATGGACACCAAAACTCGTACGCATTTTAGTCTTGGAAAAAGGGTTGGTAAATGAACCTAAGGCTTGAACACCCATTTTCCCTCCATTTTAGTCTCTTTACACATTTTTCCATCTTCCAACATGAATTCTTGACTTCATCCTCATTAGGCTTATAAATGATCAAGTGGGTATCTCTAAAGTCACCACCATAATCTCACACGTCTTCTCATCTTTCTAACCATATAAGTTTTTCAATTTTTGGACAACATTAACATAGTGAAATTTAATTTTCTTTACCAGTGTCTTGACAGGCCTCATAGACATATGTCTACCAATTGCAAAATAAATTATATATTACTGTTCTAAAATTGAATCTATACATTTTTTTTAAAATAAAAAATTGTATTTTCAATTATTTTGATGTAAGTTATGCCAAGCGCTTCAGGATGTGGTCACTTCAAAAAATCATTAAAAAAGTACTCAATAGAAAATTATGAAAAATATACAACTTCTAGATCTTACTCTTACCTACCATCCTACTAAACAATTTTTAAAAATACTAAAACTATATATATCTTTTGTTGAGCGCACGGAAACAACTATGTTATGTTTTTTTCTAAAAAATCATGAACCATTTTTCATGCGCAAAGGGTTTGACCCTCTTAATCTTATCCATTTAAAATTTTTTTTAGTATTTTAGAAACTAGATTCAAAGTACTACAATTCTTATTTTTTACACATGTAATTTTGAGTGCAAGACCCTCCAATTTCTCTTTGAAGTTCACGTTTACCCAATTTTAGAAAAAAGTGACCACTTATAACCCCCTTTTTGCACACCATCTTGGTGTACTTACCCATATAGATAATATAATAATAAATTTTATATTATAATCTATTTATTTATGTTATTCCTTTATTAATATTATTTATTTCATAAATGTATTACAATTATATTGTATTAACATATTTTGTTTTATAATCTATCTTTATATTTTATTATTATTATTATTGGGGTAGGTGTAGGATCATGGTATGCCAAAAAGTGGTGATGTGAAAAAGAAGTCCTGATTGATAAATTCTTTGAAAAATAACTATAACTTTCAAACAATATAAATTTTTTTAAATCTTAAATATACATCACATTCTATGCTTCACCTAATATAATAATAATAAGCAATTCTTTCAATTTGATGAAGTTTAGACTAACTTAAGGTGGTCAGACACGATAGTTTTTATATTCAGAGAAATTTGTAGCAGAAAAATCATAATTAATTATTTACTTGGAAAAAAAATACAAAAAAATATATTTCACATCCAGAGATGAGTCTACTACTTTTATCTAGAATCTTATAAAAAAATATTATCATTTAATTTTGTTTAATGTGGTTAGAC
The DNA here is from genome assembly GCA_027943335.1 of Chamaecyparis obtusa. Taxonomy (NCBI): domain Eukaryota; kingdom Viridiplantae; phylum Streptophyta; class Pinopsida; order Cupressales; family Cupressaceae; genus Chamaecyparis; species Chamaecyparis obtusa. The sequence goes on along the minus strand of BSBK01002220.1, from coordinate 543,627 downwards.
ATGCACCTACTTGTTATCTTTCTAGTCCTGATTGATAAACTTATTAAAAAATAACTATAACTTTAAAAACTGTATAGCACTTTTGAAATCCAAAACACGTGTCACATTATATGTTTTTCCTACTACAAGAAAAATATAAAAAAATTCAATTTGATAAAGTTTAGACTAAGTTAGCGTGGTCAGACACGAGAGTTTTTGTATTCTGGAAAAGTTGTATAAGAAAAATCATAATTACTTATTTACTTGGAAAAAAATACAAAAAAAATATGTGTCACATCCAAACATGAGTCTACTACTTATATCTAGAATCTTGTAAAAAATATTTATCATTTGATTATATTTAAGGTGGTCAGACATACACCTACTTCTTATTTTTTCCTGAAATGTTTGTACTACTACATTGAAATTAAAAATTTTCAACATACAGAATAATTGTTTTTCAAAAAAGGCCTAGTACCTTACAAATTAAATTCAATTTTCTACAAATTCTATTCTTACATATTTTTGATATAATATTTATAACATGTTCAAATTTTTATGTCAACTTGCCGAAATCTAATTTTCTAAATTTTCATTGCCACTTAAGGGCCTAGATTGGCATACCATGATCTAGCACATACCTATTGATTATTAATATTTAATGCTATATCAATTAATCTAGTAAATTATTTTATTATTATATTAATAATATAGTTAATTTAATAATAAATTATATCAGATTTTATTATTATTATTTTTATCAATTTATTTATTATTTATTATTAATTCATATTTTTAGAAAGGGGTCATTGCAATCCACTCTTCCCAAAATTACTTGTCCCCAAGCAATTGCCAATTCAATGCGAGTGTCTTTTGTTATTTATAACTTTGATATCCAATCCAACAATCCTGAAATGATAATTTTCAAGTTTAGGTTAGAACTGCAATATATTTACAAATATAAATTGATCAAATCCAAATATCATATTAATATTCAATTTAAAATTCTTAAGAACAATTTCAAAAATAGGACTTATCTTTATTTATGGTAGCACTTATGTTCTCCTCTATTAAGTGTTTCTTTGCTCCTGGATGACAAAACCTTCATAGATGTATAATTTTTGTCTTCATTCCTTTCTAGGAATTACAACATTTGCTAAGAATGTCCTCTTGGTTTCTAGCACTCACTAAGAATTCTTTGATCTGTTTTGACACTCACTAAGAATATCCTGGATCTTGGCACTCACTAAGAACGCCTTGATCTGGTTTGGAACTCACTAAGAATGTCCTCATCACTCACTAAGAATACCTTGACACTCACTAAGAATGTCCTAGATCTTGGCACTCACTAAAAATGCCTAGATCTAGTTTGACATTCACTAAGAATGTCCTTTCTTCTTGACACTCATTAAGAATGTCATTGCTTCTTAGCACTCACTAAAAATGTCATTTCTTCTTAACAATCACTAAGAATTTCCTTGCTTCTTAACACTCACTAAGAATGTCCTAGATCTTGGCACTCACTAAGAATGCCTTGATCTCTTACTTGGTGTTTTTTCATTATCCATTTACTCTATCTTTTTCACTTGTCCTCTTTTGCACTGATGATTATGTCCCCATGGTTCTTTACATTTGAAACATAAAATCTTCTTTATTAATTCATCTCTTACTTGACATTGATGACATGTAATCCATTATTCATTACATACATAACATTTGTTTCCTCTATTGTCCTTCTTTGAATCTTCATACATGTGTTTTGTCTTGGTTGAGAAATTCTTAGACCTTTCTTTTGAAGAACTTGATTCAACCTTCTTAGTCTTTTGTATTGCTTACCCCAAGGTTTGTGGTTCAAGGGGATTCACTATACTTTTAATTGAGTCCTTAAGTCCCTTAACAAACATATAGGTAAGCCTTCTTTCAGATAAGTCAAGAACCATGAACAAAAGATTTTGAAATTTATTAGAAAACTCCTCTACCGTTACATGCTTCTTAAGATGTGTAAGTTCCTTAAAATACCATTTTGGATCTTGTTGATCAAACTTGCTGATGAATTTGTGAGATAATTCTTGGTAAGAGGTTATATTTTAATGGCCTACTAAGAGAAGCCCATTTTTTCACCATTCATGTGCTATCCATTCTAAATGGAGTATGAATAATTGGAGCGCATCCTCTTCAGTCATCAGACTAAGGGTAAAGTAGGTGTTTAATTTTTGTAGACAAGTCTGAGCCCTAATTTTCCTTGACCCATCAAAATTTGGGATTATTTGTTCACTTTATGCTTGAGATCTTTGTTTGTGTGCCTCCTAGGTTCTCTCATCATTTGTCTTCACAAAATTCTCTAAATGATACAACCTCTCTAATGTGGGGCTTGAGATTCACATAAGCTCTTGCAATTTCCTTAGTGCTATTCATTGGTTGACCTATTATTTCTTCTTTCCTTGGTATCTCTTCCCTCAAAAAGAAGGGTGGTTTGGGAACTCTAGATGTTGATGACTCATTATTTTCTGAAAAGTTAGAACTCATATCCCTCCCATTGGAAGAGTTGTTCTTGAGGTTGTTGATTGAATTTCCCATACTTTGAAAGGCTTGGAGGAGTGCTTGATTGGACCTTTCTAATATTTCATTTTGACTCATGAGTGTCTAATTTGTTTGTTCCATAAAGATCCTCAACTCATAGGCCATTTCATTCATGGTGGTCTTTTTCACTCTTCTCTGATAAGTTTTCATCAACTATTCTTCATAGGATGACAAGGTTTTTGTTTGATACCACTGCAATATCCTGCTGAGATATTTTCTCCATATTTTCCAAATATTCCATATAAATTTAAATAAACATTTTTGCATGCAAATGATTTCTATTTATCCAAAAAGAATTATAAAATACCAAGCTGAAATAGAGCTTCAGAAATGAGATATGAGTATTGCATTTAAATCTCATTAGACTAATAACAAATATCCAAATCCCAGCCACAAAACTTATAGTTTGTTGGAGATTTACCCGCAAGTTAGCGTTGACTGTATGTTTGTCATTGATGACAACATATGGTAAGAAGTGTGAGTTCAAGTTATATGCAGAGAGCCTTGAACATATTTTGTATGGATATGTTATCAGCATGATATCATAGATGCAAAGGTTGATTCCGACTGTAGACAATTGTGCAGTTGTTTGTAACAATAGTCTTCCTGATAGTGTTGCAAGTAGAGTTCTGTATGTAATTCATAGTATGGTTACTATGGAGCCTTGCACATTTATTGTTGTATTGTAGACATTAATGATGCTATGTTTATGAGCACAAAGTTAGTTATGCAGTTAAAGTTGATTTATGATGTTTCTATTTTCCAGTTACAGTTTCACAAGATTACTTGTTGAGAGCCAACAATATTTATATTGTTTCTATAGTTGTGCCTATCTTTATGGTATGTGTGTTTGGTTTTGTATTTGGTTATAAGATAAGCTTGTTTTTTTCAAGAGCGTCTAACACATTTCAGCATGAGAATTAAGTTTCAGTTAATTTGGTGGAGCCGACAGTGTGAAGCGATGCGTCTACTCATATTGGGTTGCACGGTCCTATTTGTGTTGTGTGCTTAGTATAGCCACTGGAGATGTTATTGGAGAGTTTTATTGTTTCATTAATGTAATTTCAAGAAGGTCCCAACATGCCAACTTGATTATATCTTTTGGAGAAGGCTACTTATAGCCAGTCAGTTGTGTTTGCTAAATGGAGAGAATTATTGAAGTAGAAAATTAAGGTGCGAAGTATTGGGACAGTAAAGCTACATCACACATCAGCTGAAGATCTATGTGAAGAAGAAAATGGTATATGCTATTTATTGGAATTGATCAAGATAGACGGTCTAATTCACAGTTCACCAAGATTGCATCCTTCACCATTTGAGTAGTGTGCTCTCGGACAATGTGTCCTCACCTTTAACAGGGTTATTTATAAAAGACTCCTAGCAGGGTCCAACCTTTAACCAGGTGAATGTACTTCATGCATTGTAAATATCAACTCCTAACAATGTTGTAAGATCTCCTAACAGGGATCATTATAATCTAGTGCGGTTTATTGTGGGTGCTAATTCCCACAGGGTTTTTACCTATTTTGGGTTTCCCTGTAACCAAAATTATGGTGTTGTGTTAAGTGTTATCTTGTTGTGTATATGATTAATGTTCTTTTGTTCTAATTTGGATAAAGAATTCAATCTTGTAGATAACTGATTCACCCCCCCATCATTTATCTCTTGGGACTATTCCTAACAATTGGTATCAGAGCCAAGTACCTCAGAGAGAAAGTTTAACAACTTGAGGTTGATTAGATGGCCTTCTTTAGAAAAGAAAGTCCTAAGTTTGATGGAGAGAATTATCTAGACTAGAAGAAAAAAATGATAACAAATTTACAGTGCATTGGTTTTGAGATTTTTGAAGTAGCTACTCAAGAATTTCAAGTTCCCTCTCTAAAAGACCTTGCCAAATAAGATGCAACTATTAAACAAAAATAATTATTCACTCAAAATGCAATTTCCAAAGAATCCCTTATCAGTGTCTTATCTGATAATGAGTTTTTAGAGATCAAGAAAGTAGATAGAGCCTACCAAATATGGAAGTATCTAGAAGACATGTTTGAAGGTGACATCCAAGCCAAGAATGCGCGCAGAAAGACATGGAAGAAAAGATACAATACTTTGGAGATGCTACCTAAAGAGAACATTGAAGCCTATAATCAAAGAACTAATGAGCAGTTGCAGGAATCAAGAACAATGGTGGAGAGATCTCAGAAGAAGACATAATAGACAAATTAATGACTACTCTGACAAAAAAATATGAGAGAAAGATAAACATCCTAGATGAGACTATGCAGTTTTCACAAGACTTCAAGAGAGAGACCTTAATCAGCAAGATTTTAGAATTTGAGATATCAAGATTGAATACAGAGCCTAAAAGTGAAACAACATTCAAAACCTTAGTCCATTGTAAGAAATCCTTGAAAACTTCTGGTAATTTTGATGATGAAGATGATGATAAAGAACTAGAAGAATTCATTGCTATGGTTGCTAAGAAAGAAAGAAAATGAAAAGGAAAATATGAAGGTCAATGAGCATTTAAATGTTTTTCATGTAACAAGATTTTTTATTTTTCATCTAAGTGTCCCACAAGAGTCAAGAAGTACAAAACTAATTTCAAGCCTAAGTATACAAAAGAATGTTACTATGTTGAAGGAGTGACAAATGAAGATTCAACAGAAGATGAAATTGGAATCATTGCAATTAAAGATATGGAGAAAATGTTTGATAACATGGATATTGAAGATGAAAAGAAAGAAGAAGAGCTAGCATTGATTTCACAGGTAGACATTAGGACAAAATAGATCATTGATAGTGGATGTTCACATCACATGAAAAGAGACAAAGATAGATTTGTACATTTGGATAAGTACAAAGGCAGCATGGTTAGATTTGGAGACAACACTCCTAAACCTATCATAGGAAAAGGAGCTATCACTTTGGATGGAAAGAAAAACACCGATGATGTTCTATATGCTGATGGTTTGAAGCATAACTTATTGAGTGTTGGATAACTACTTGACAAAGGATATCAGTTGGAATTCAAAAACAACAAGTGCATCATTAATAACAAAGAAGGATTAATAATTGTATCTAATTCAAAAATATAAGGTAATGTTTTCAGCGTAATTAAAAAGCAAGTTGTTTTGTTGCAAAAGTAGATGACAGTTGGTTATGGCACAAAAGACTATGTCACATCAATTTTGAGAATATAGTAAAGATAAGCAATGTAAAGGCAGTAAGAGACCTCCCTAGTATTCCAAGACCAGTTGATACAATGTGCGGAGAATGTGTGATGGGAAAGCATGTAAAGAACTCATTTAGAGGAAAGCAAAATTCAGTAGAGAACAAATTGGATCTAGTGCATATAGACCAACTCAAACAAGATCATATTATGGTGAAAGGTACTTTATTTTTTTTATTGATGATTATTCTAGAATGATGTGGGTTGCATTCTTAAAAGATACATATAAAGCATTTGAGAAGTTCAAAATATTCAAACTTAAAGTTGAAAATGAGTCTGGATTAAAGATAAAATTTCTAAGATCGGATAGAGGAGGAGAATTCACTTTTGACAAATTTTATGAGTATTGCGAAGAACATGGGATAAAGAGACAACTAAGTGCACCTAGAACCCCTTAGCGGAATGGAATTCTAGAAAGAAGAAATAGGATCATACTTGACACAACACGCACTATCATGATTGAAGGAAAAGTTGCACACACCTATTGGAGAGAAGCAAACAATAATACAATATATACTATCAACATAATTCAATTAAGGCTAGGTGCAGACAAAGCACCTTATGAGCTATAGTTTGGGAATGTACCTATAGTAAAATACTTCAGAATCTTTGGAAGAAACTGTTACATCAAGAGAGATGATGGTATTGGTAAGTTTGATGCAAGAAGTGATGAAGGTATCTTTCATGGTTACTCTACCAAAAGAAAAGCCTATAGATGTTTCAACTTAAGATTAAAGAAGATCATTGAAAGTGAACATGTAAAGATTGATGAAAAGTTTATGATTCAAGAAAGATTCTATGATTATGCACCTATGATTGAAGAAGAACCTAGACCTATCAGTAGAGAAGAAAATGTTGAAGAAATGTTTGACAACATTGATGTATTAATCAGTGAACCTGACATAAGTGAAGAAGAATCACAAAAGACATATGAGAGAGTCACACCTAATATTCCAAAATTCACATCCAAATACCACTCAAAATAAGATATCATTGGAGATATGACAATAAAGTCATGAAGAAATCAAAAGAAAAAAGTTCAACAGTTGATGAAGCGGTATGTTTACTCTCACAAATTGAACCTTTAAGTGTTGAAGATGCATGTAATGATTTAGATTGGCATGAAGCAATGAAAGAAGAGTTAGATCAGATAGTTAAGAATGATACATGGGAATTGGTCCCTAGGCCTAGTGACAAAAATGTGATTGAAATCAAATGGATATTCAAAAACAAGATGAATGAAGATAGTACAGTCGTAAGAAACAAATCAAGATTAGTATGTAAAGGATATGCACAGAAAGAAGGAACTAATTACTCTAATACATTTACCCCTATAAGAAGATTGGAAGCTATAAATCTATTTCTAGCCTATGAAACATAAAAAGTCTTTAAGGTATATCAAATGGATGTCAAGTCAACATTACTAAATGGAGAATTGAAGGAAGAAGTCTACATAGAGCAGGCCTGAAGGATTTAGCTTATCAGAAAAACCTAACATGGTTTGTAGACTGAAGAAAGCCCTTTATGGACTATAGCAAGCCCCTAGAGCATGGTATGAAAGACTGGATGGTTACTTGACAAAGATCGGATTCAAGAAAGGAGTAGCAGATTGTAACTTATTGGTAAGAGAGACACCTGAAGGATTATTACTAGTTTCTATTTTTGTTGATGACATTATTTTTGGTGGTAATGACAATCTTAGTGCAGATTTTGCTAAAGAGATGCAGAGTGAGTTTGAAATGAGCATGATTGGACCTATCAAGTACTTTTTGGGATTGAATGTGTAGAAAACAGACAAAGGTGTATTCATTAATTAGTCTAAATATGTGAAAGAGATATTGAAGAAATTCAAGATGGATGATTACAAGCTAGCAAGCACCCCCATGATAACATGAAGAAAGCTTTCAAAAGATGATGATTCTACATCAGTTGACAAGACTCTATTAAGTCTATGATTGGTAAACTCATATATCTTACTCAATCTAGACTAGATATTTCTAATGTAGATGGAATTGTTGGAAGATTTGCAGCTGAACCTAAACAAAGTCATCTTATGGCAGTAAAGAGGATATTCAGATATTTGAAAGGAACTATAGACTATGGTTTATGGTATCCTAACTTAGAGAATGTAGAATTTTATGTGTATACAGATGTAGATTGGGAAGGTTGTGTTGATGATAGGAAGAGCACCTCAGGTGGAACATTATTTCTTTAAGGAAGACTAGTTAGTTGGAAAAGAAAGAAGAAGAATTGTATTTCTCAGTCAACAACAAAAGCAAAGTATGTAGCAGCAACATTAAATTGTTCTACAATTGTTTGGATCAAGTAGATGATAAAATATTTTGGAATCCAGATTGATTATCCTATTTTTATTCATTGTGACAACACTAGCACTATCAACATGTCAAAGAACCCTGTGATGCATGTAAAGACAAAACATATTGAGATAAAATATCATTTTCTAAGAGAGAAAGTTAAAGAAAAAGAAGTAAAGTTGGATTATGTAAGTACTAAAGAATAGTTAGCAGACATATTCACAAAGCCATTACTAAAAGATACATTTGAGTATCTCAGGGAGAAGCTGGGAGTAATCCCCTTCCCTGGATCTGATTAGAGTTTGTAGTAGTGCATCAGTCCTCAGTGATTGATGAATGGTGGACTACTCTACTTCTAGAGTAGTACTTGTGCTTATTCATTTTTGGCACCCTTTGCCATTGATATCAAAGGGGGAGTATATAGTCATGAAAAACAAAACAATTGATCTATTCTAAGGAGTATGAAGGGGGAGTATATAACTTAAGAAGATTTAGAAACAGATATTCAAATAATTTTTTTTTGGAGAATATTATTGTACTTTTGGATTGATGGTGTTTTTCATTTCATATGTTTCCATAAATGCCAAAGGGGGAGATTGTTGGAGATTTTCCAGCAAGTCAGTGTTGACTATATGTTTGTCAATGATGATAACATATGGTAAGCAGCGTGAGTTGAAGTTATATGTAGAGAGACTTGAACATATGTTGTATAGATATGTTATCAGCATAATATCATAGACGTAGAGGTTGATTTTGAGTGCAGACAGTTGTGCAGTTGTTTGTAATAGCAGTGTTCTTGACAGTGTTACAAGAAGAGTTTTGTATGTAATTCACAGTATGGTTACTATGGAGCCTTGCACATTTATTGTTGTATTTTAGCCATATTAATGATGCTATGTTCACAAGTGCATAGTTAGTTATGTAGTTAAAGTTGAGTTATGATGTTTCTATTTGCGAGTTACAGTTTTAGGAAATTACTTGTTGAGAGTTGACAATATTTATATTGTTTATGTAGTTGTGCCTATCATTATGGTATGTGTTTATGGTTATGAGCTAAGGTTTTTTGGTTAAGAGTGCATAATGTATTTCAGCATGAGAATTAAGTTTTAGTTAATTTGGTGGAGCCAATAGTGTGAAGTGATGTGTCTATTCATATTGGGTTGTGCGGTCCTATTTGTGTTGCGTGCTTAGTATAGTCATTGGAGATGTTATTGGAGAGTTGTATTATTTCATTAATGTAATTTAAAGAAGGTCCCAATAGGCTGACTTGATTATATCTTTTGGAGAAGGCTACTTATAGCCAAAAAGTTGTGTTTGCTAAAGGGAGAGAATTATGGAAGCAAAAAATTAAAGTGTGAAGTATTGGGATAGTAAAGCTACATCACACATCAGTTGAAGATCTATGTGAAGAAGAAAAGAGTATATGATATTCATTGGAACTAATCAAGATAGTAGGTCTAATTCACAGTTCACCAAGATCCAAATATAGTATGTATCTGTTGTGCAGAAGGTTGCATCCTTCACCATTTGAGCAGTGTGCTCCTGGACAATGTGTCATCACCTTTAACAGGGTTATTTATAAAAGACTCCTAACAGGGTTTGACCTTTGACCAGGTCATTGTACTTCATGCATTGTAAAGATCAACTCCTAACAATGTTGTAAGATCTCCTTACAGTGATCATTATACTCTAGTGCAATTTATTGTGGGTGCTAATTCCCATTAGGGTTTTTAGGGTAAAAGCACAACAAGCTGTCACCCTTTTACAAAGAAAGAGGCTAACAAAATCGAAGCTGTTCAACTTCAATAGTATAAAAATGACATTTATGTTTGGAATTTGAAGATGATGTAAACTAATTAAATGTGATAAAATGGATGAATTTTATGATTAATATTTTTAATAATTTTTTTGAATAAGAATTGATATATTTTTTTAATTTTTAAAGACGATTTTTCAGTTGCTGAAAAATGCTGAAAATTAGGGGTCTAGTCCCCACCAAAAAATTATATGTAAATAAACATTTTTTCTCCTAATTTCAAAATATGTCATAGATGACATATATATCTAGTGCATGAGGAAATAAAAATTGTTTCGTGACCTATATTTTCTCTTTTATAACAATTCAAATTCCAACTCACTGAAATCGACAGTTTTCATCTCACAACATATTTTTCATAACAAATCTTTCCCAATCAAAAGAAGAAATATATATTCTTGAAGAGGACTCTCTCCTCTAGTGCACCATATGTTTTTCAAAATTATTTAATATGATTTACTATTTTTTTCTTTCTCCGAATCAACATCTCCTTGACTGTTAAAATACCTACTTGCAATATTTTTTAATTACAATAAACTATGTCTAAATAAAATACTATAAAATCTATATGAGGATATTCTTGACTCTGATCTCTACAAAAGGGTATTATTTTATTTTTTTTAAATATCATTAAAAACATTAGGTGTTATTGAAATGCCGCTTTTCTAAAATAATTTTATTTTTATGGTAATTGGACCCAAAGTGGTATAAAACATGCATTTGATAGATATTTCCAATTGTAAAAGTTAAAGCACTTATCTAACTTAGCTAGAATGAATCTAGCTAGATCATATGTTTGACCAAAATTAATTTTTAGTTAGAAATACTAAAATTTAGCTGTGCTGATAAGTTAGCCAAAAAGGTGACACCTGATTGTGCTTTTACCCTTTACCTATTTTGGGTTTCCCCGTAACCAAAATTCTAGTGTTGTGTTAAGTGTTATCTTATTGTGTATATGCTTAATGTTCTTCTATGCTAATTTGGATAAAGAATTGAATCTTGTAGATAACTGATTCACACCCCCCCCCCTTCTCATTTATCTTTGGGACTATTCCTAACATAGTTAGATTTTGATAATCAAAAGTATGAATTTGAAGCACAAGTGAGACACCCATGTGATATCTCCAATAGACAATGGGTTTTCATCCACTGCCTAATTGTAGTTTTTGCAATGTCCCCAATTGGGATGTCTTAGGGTTTGGCCTATCTTCTTAATTTTGTAAGAAACCCCTTCCTTTTCCTTATTAGAGGTTAGTGTGTTTATTCAGTACAACTTGCAAATAGATATAATATTGTATACATGTACAAATGTTTCTATCTTGATGTGATGCCATGAGTTATTTTACTAGAAATAACACTGATATATGTTTTCCCATTGGACTTTGTTAACAGACCACCTTTTAATAATAGAAGTGGCTTGGTGAAAGTTATCCCAATCAAATTATTGGTGATATAGAATATTTCAATTAAGAATGATATATTGAATTTGACAACTGCAGATCTATTTGATAATATTTTTGTTCCATAAAGATCCTCAACTCATAGGCCATTTCATTCATGGTGGTATTTTTCACTCTTCTCTGATAAGTTTGCATCAACTATTCTTCACAGGATGACAAGATTTTGCTTTGATACCACTGTAATATCCTATCGAGATGTTTTCTCCATATTTTCCAAACATTCCATAGAAATTTAAACAAACATTTTTGCATGCAAATGATTTCTATTTATCTAGCAAAAATTATAAAATACCCAGTTGAAATAGAGCTTCAGAAATGAGATATGAGTATTGCATTTAAATCTCAGTAGACTAGTAACAAATATCCAAATCATAGCCACAAAACTTATAGTTAGATTTGGATAATCAAAAGTATGAATTTGAAGCACAAGTGAGACACTCGGGTGAGATCTCCAACAGACAATGGGTTTTCATCCACTGCCTAATTGCAATTTTTGTAATGTCCCCAATTGGGATGTCTTAGGGTTTGGCCTAACTTTTTAATTTTGTAAGAAACCCATTCATTTTCCTTATTAGAGGTTAGTGTGTTTATTTTCTACAAATTGAAAATAGATATAATAATGTATACATGTACAAATGTTGCTATCTTGATGTTATGCCATGAGTTATTTTACAAGAAATAACTCTGATATATATTTTCCCACTGGACTTTGTTAACAAACCACCTTTCAATAATAGAAGTGGCTTGGTGAAAGTTATCCCAATCAAATTATTGGCGATATAAAATATTTCAAATAAGAACGATATATTGAATTGACAAGTATGGATCTATTTGATATGTTTATTATAACATCATTGAATATTATAGAATATAGATTTCAAATTGATATGATTTGAAATAGTAGGAGTTTGTGAGCATTATATTTATAATTTCTTTTAGAGTGAGCTGGTTGAATGAAGCCTGATAATGATTCCCCTTTGTTGTTTTGTTTCTCGAGTTTTGTTTACTAATTTCAAATTGGTTAGAGAGGAGTTCTCCTACTTATCTCTATTGGTGAATTGCCAATAAGCAATGATAAAGTTATCCCTTAGTGTGTTAGTTACTTTAGGATACCAAATATAATATGTTAAATTGATTCAGTTTCTCCTTTTTATTTCTGATTCAATGATCTTTTCTTCTCCTATGCATGCATCCCTCCATGAGTTTGAATCTCATATATATATATATATATATATATATATATATATATATATATATATATATATATATATATATATATATATATATATATATATATATATATATATATGATGGAGACATTTCCTTCTAGAGACACGTCTCTTTATGATGATGCCTCCTTAAGGAAATCACATCCTTCCAAAAAAATTGGTTAATATAGTAATTATTGTCAATAACAATATTAGACATCAGGTCATCTTCAAATTTCAATAATCTTTAATGAATCATTGGAAATAGTTATCAATTAGTCTCCCTTTTAAGCAGTATGTTGATAATTAGTTAGTTCCATATTCCATTATAAGAGTATCGACTAGTAAATAACTTGTCTAAGTTAATGTCGATTGCTAACTAAGCGATTATTTTCATTCACATTCATTTGTCTTTGATTGATCAATGTTTTAAGCTCAATGATTTCTTGTAAAGACAGATTCTATCTCACAAGAGACACATAAGCACAATAACAGAAAATTCAAAAAAGTCATAAGCATAATCAAAGTTTATCAAACATAAAGACTATTCCACATAATCTAATCCATTTCCAAAACAAAAAAGAAATTACAAAATTTTGATTTATTGTTGAATAACATCTAAGTATAGTAATAAGCAATCAACCACAATGTCGAGAGTACATGATAATCTAAAATAAAAACATTAGAAAAATAAATACATCTAAGATGTTGACCATCTTGTTGTGCATCATACATCATAGGTATACAAAACTAAAGGTACATGACCAAAAGGTTGAAATGGTCCTAAATATCATCAAAAATGTCATTGGACTACCAATCGTCTATCTACTTGCTCTGGTCTCCTAAGCCATCATACATTTGTCCATCCGCAAATCTCAAGACATAAATGTGATCCAGGTGCTTTTTTTACCCAACCACAGAGTGGTTAGCTCTTTTAGGGCTCATCATGAAATGAAGAGTACACTGGCCCTACATGAGGAACCTAGCAACTCAACACTGATGGATCAGAAGGAATCTGGTCCAAGCTGTGAATTAACTACTTTTCTCATATATCAAAGTAGAACTAACATAGATATGACAGAGAGAATGAATAAACTAACCAACAGATTAAACAATATGTGTTTCCATATCTTAGGCCTAAGCATATAATTACTAGACTTCTACTAGCAGATTAAAGAAAAACATATTTACCCTTCTCTATTTACCCATATTCAACACCCTTTCCCATGATATATTTCTTGAAGGAAAAGATATGAAGAAAACATATATTTATGTTACCAAAACAATCATCATTCACTAAATTATTTTTTTCAATGGTAAATCCATATAATGAAACTTCTAAGATAAGACAAAAATGTTGTTTTGTTAAAAGTCTAGCAATAACGTCTTCAAAATTAGATATTCACAAAATCAGAACATGATAAATAGTAAAGAAGAATCTATATTTCTAATTTGTACAACCATGCTAAAGAAAACACATGTATCATGTCGCAGTTCGAAAGAATGAAATAGTAGACTTATTTTTCCAAAATTCAAACATTAAATCCCAAGCAATTTACAGTCAATGATATAAGTGTTAATATGATTTAGAACAATAGAGAGGGGCATGAATCAGTTGTTCTTAGGTCTAGATGTATAAAACAAACTTTCAAACACTTCAAAAAATTTAGATATAATAACCAACAGCTACTCGGTCATTATAGAATGTATACCAGAAAAAGATAACAATGTAGTCCACTATCGAATAGCATTTAACTTGTAAAACACATAAATGTTTAATACTAAAACATTCATGCAAGTTTGACACCAGGATTTATAGTGGAAACCCAATTTAGGAAAAACCACTTTGTAACATGCTACTGATATATTCACTCTTCTGAAGTGAGCTCTGTGAAAAGCCAACCCTGCCAAAGGTTACAAACACACTACTAGGTGTGACCCTATTAAAGGATTTCAACCACCCTGTTAAGAGTGCACCTTGTTAGAGGACTTAAGTACATTCCATTAGAATGCAACCTTGATTAAAGGATTTATACAATGATTGTTAGGTCAACCTTGATTAAAGGATTTAACTGATATAATGGTTAGAAAGTAGCAGTAGTATTGATCTGAAAAACATACAACTCACTTTGTAAATAATAGATCCAATGTGCACATATATGTTGGCTTACTGACTAAGTACCATTTCCATCTCCATCACTAATTTTCTCGGAAAACCCTTCAAGCAATCACAATTCTGATCAACTTCTTCACCTTTGGCCTTTTTGCATTGTCAGTCAATAACATCAACAACTTCCAGCATATGTCCCTTTCTCAACCTCATGCTAGGTTATCTTATATCTCTTCAATAGATAGATCTTTCTTTTTCCACTTAATCTCCTTTGTAGATCTTAGGTTTAGGTCGGATCCATTGAATCCTTCCAACATTTAAGTTCTTCATCCATCCTTCTAGAAACTTTTTCAATCTCCTTAATGAAATCACAATAAAATAATTTATTGTGCATTAAATGCTCCATACACTTTATAAATAAAGTCAAAACATTTTACATAACCCAAGAATTCAACAATGTTGGCTAGAAATCTGAATTCTTCCTCAAATATAAATTACTGATGCTCGGTCAATACAGTGTTCAACTCCTCAGTCATCACTATGCAACTCGTTCACCTCTTCATTTTTCACTCGGCAAATATTGTCACTCGGCAATAAACGGATGTTCGGTCAACATTGAATTTACTTGGCATATACTGGCTCTCGATCGACACTAACATCACTTGGCTTAACTTAGATTTCTTTACTTTTGCTCGGTTAAGCCTACTTGTTTAGTCTTGCTTCTTACTTAGATAAACAATACATTATGTTATCATTGTGCCATATAATCAAGTACTCATTGAAGTATCAAGATAACTCAACCTTTCCCTAGATGCTATTGTTACCAACCTTGCCCTAATCCTTCTCATCAACTGATAGATATAGTACTTTCTTAGATAGCAACAATCTTAGCAGTTAAGGTTTGACATCAATGACAATACAACAATTACTTCAATTGCAGTTTCCAACAATCTCCCTCTTTGGCATTGATGGAAACACCATATGAATAACACATGATTCGCCAACCAATCCAAAACTTGTTAGTTCATCAAAAATATTTGTAATATCCTTAGCTTCATTCTGATTCTTAATCAATCTTCTAGCTTGCTTGACCAACCACACAGTATCTCCCTTTGAATCTCTCCATGTGTATTTTTCCATGTGTTTTCATCTAACTTATCTCCCTCTTTGACAAAAATTCCAAAGCAACAACTCAAACTTCCATCTTTTAGATGTAGATATCATCTTGTCAGCTTAGTAACAATGTTCTCCCTCTGTCATCTTGCTTAAGATTGTTTATAGCATTGTTGTTCTTGTTCACAATTTATTCCTAAAATGAGTATCAAGAGAGGATTGAATTATGAAAATATCTCTTCTCTCTTAAGGATGTCCCTTGGATCCTAGGAGGAGATTTTAATATGGTTGAAAGATATCCAAACAAAAGTGGAGGTAATAAACTCAAATGAAAAGGTTTCGAGTAGTTCAACTAGTGTAAAATTAAATCTAGACTCAATTTATTTGACCCCTTGGAAAACATACAGGATGAACATATTAGCACCTATTTCACATGGTGTAACTTTCAACAAAGACAAAAAATAATCTATAGCAGACTTGATAGATTCTATTCCAATAAAGATACATTGAATTTTGTAAATAAAGATAGGGATTATGGTGTCAAGGTACACCCGTCCACACTTTCTCATCACCGCCCCATAATGGTTGAGATAGAAATTCTCAACTAGAGTCCTCCTATTCATAGTAAATCTGGTAAGTTTATAATGAATGTGGAGCTTCTTAGGGATGGTGACTGTTGTAATGTGATCTTAATGCTCATAAAAATTAATACATGGATATTTAATGAAGGATCTACTATTTATAGATGGAATCCAAATGTTCCTATCTGGAAGATTATCTTACAAACTGTCGGTAAAATGAATGCTCTAGACTGTAGAAGAGTTGAATCCAAGCTAAATGATGGTGTCCATGAACTAGAAAAAAATTGCAAGAACATTCTTCACATGCTGAACCAAACAATAACCTAATAAAAAATTGAAATACCCTCAAAAGGTTGCAAACCAAAATACTAACGACATGCAAATTAGATCCAAGCTTAATTGGATGAATCATGGGGACAAATGATCAAAATATTTCTTTAATATGTTAAGAAGTAAACAAGATAAAGAAAGCATATGAAAGATTACTGATGGGAATAATGATCAAGATGGAATCAAACACATGTTCATGAAATTCTATAACAAAATATTTACTAGTAAAGATAGGAATACCCAATGTGATGATGCCACAAGATTCCATGAATTTATTATCCCTACTAAAGAAAGAAAAAGCGACTGGCATGATCTAGATAAGGGAATTTCCTGACTAAGATTTAGAAAATTATAAATACTCTTCAAAATGGTTAATCTTTAAGAGATGATGGTCTCTCAACTAAATTTATAAAGAAAATAAGAATTGGATCTCTGAAAACCTTCTTATAACTTCTATAAATAGGCTACATATAGAGGGATCTCAACTGAATTTATAAAGAAAATAAAAATTGGATCTTTGAAAACTTTCTTATAACTTATATAACTAGGCTACAAATAGAGGTACCCCAGGGAAAGAAATAAAAAACGGTATCTATATATTGCTACCTAATGATATGGACAAAACTCTCATTAAGTACCAGTGACCCATCACGCTATAAATGCGTCCTATAAAATACTTGTTAAGGTTCTCACAATGAGGCTAACCAAGATATTGCCCAAATTCTTGACCAGTACCCAAAAAAGCTTCATTAAAGGTAGATGTATTCTAGAAAATATAATCATAAGATGAGAAGCTATGAAGTGGGATAAACAAGGCAATCAAGAAGTGGGTATGTTCTTCCTGGACTTTCAAAAATCCTATGACAGAATTGAGTGGCCTCTTTTGTTTATGATCCTTAGAGCCTTTGTATGTTTTTACCAAATAGTGGTCATGCATTTCATATCTGTATCATTTCACTATCTAACCCAATGATCGAGGCTGGTTATATATGTATTGTTGTTCTAGAAACTGTTTCCAGTTGGTTACTGTTGTAGATATTGTTAGATGCAATATTAGTAGCAGAAATTGGCAAGAAGAGTCCATGGGAGAACTAAGAAGATCAATGAAATTCAGTGTTCTCACACCACAATATTTTTTCAAGAGTTTTTCATGACGTTGGCCGATGCCTGAAAATAAAAGACAATAGCAGCTAACGAAATCGCTCGTGAAAAACTCTTGAAAAAAATATTGTGGAGTGAGAACTGTTACACAACCAAGTGCACAAGTCAAGGTGCTCAAATGAACTGCCATACGCGTGAGAATGGACATCGATAGTTTGTATTGAGCTTCCACCGCTTTCTTTCTTCATATTTTCACAAAAAATTAAGTCATTCTTATTGTGGATTACTCTCAATTGAGTTCTTGTTTCAACGCTATTATAAAATCCAGTCTCAAGAGACACAAGATTGGCCTATGAACTGACAAGCTCTGCTTTAATGGCTGCCAGCTGTTATATTTGCTTCTGTAGTCGACAAACTGCGCAACGTGGCAGTAAATTGGATCATCCCTTCGAGCATTCACTTCATACACCATGCTTGTTATAGCATCTTCTCTCTTCTCACCCAACATGCCCTAAAATGTCAAAACAGAGAAAGGCGCAAACGGATTGGATCAAGGTTCTTACTTTTTACCCTAATTTGTCAAGGGTTTCCACCATTTATCCATTCTTTTTGCAGAAAATAATCTTATGTCTTGAATCTAAGAAAAGGAAAAATGATAAAGGCAACATTTCAAAAAAAAAAAAGGATTTTGACAATGCTTTTTGTTCTGAATAATTTGTGTACTACTAAATATTTCTGAGGATCGTCTGGTGGAAAATAAGGGGCAATAATACATTTTTTTCTGCATTTTCTTCGTTGAATCTTGCAAGCTGCACAAGGATAAATAATTTGTGACATCTGATTCATTTGTGGAGAAGAATTTTACCACAACTTTTAGAAGTAATGGCATCTGATCAAAGCCGCATTCAAAGATTCGAATAAATATAGGAGACTAAGACTTAGATGGCTTTGATCTGCTCTAGGTATTGCTACGTGTCTCAGCTTAATGTCATAGTTGAATTGGAATGACAAGTGTTAGCGAGCAATTTCAAATTTGAAACATGTGTCGAGTACAATTTGCAATATCTCGATAAAAAGTTATTAGAATACAATAATTTATCAGTTTCCATCTATTCAAGCTCCACACAAGATTTTTGAAACCGTTAAGTTTCCATTTACGATGAATTAATAAGTATTAATTGTGTGATGAAATCTACAGAAAATCAAGTGAGTTATAGTTTTTTTGGTGATCAAAAGATAAAGATAAAGATTATGTTTTATATATTTATTAATATTTGTTATTTAATATGGGATATGGATTAAGATTTATTTTGGGAGGGTTTGTTAGTTATTTTTCATAATAGTATTCTATTTGAAAATATAAATTTAGATTTTAATTTTCTATTTTTTAATAATTCGATTAATTTAAGTAAATTATAATTAGTTTTAATATTTTATATAATGTAAATATCAAATGTGTTTTCATTACAAATTAATATAACTATATATTTTTTATTTTTTTGTTAAATTATATTTGTAAACAATATCGTATTATTTTCAATTTTATTATTAAAAATAATATTAAAAATTATTAAATATCAAAATTATATAAAAGTTAGTTAAATTAATATTAAAAAATTAAATAATTTGTTTGAAAGTTAGATAATAAATAGATACAAATATTGCATATTTCATATAAAGAGAGATAATAAGACAGAGAGATTTTCTTATATATTTCTCTCTTTTTTTATTTCTATGTTTCTCATTGTCCTTTAATCTCTCTTTTGTCTCTTTCTTATCTCTCTTAATTCTCTCCCCTACTCTTTGATAGTTAATATGTACACAATAATAAGATCTCCCTTCTCTTATTAGTACTTGCGCATAGGCTAGCAAGTACTATTGCAATGAGTTTTGGATTTCCTAGTTTAACTAGTGATTAAAACAATGTCTCTCCACCAATCAAAAACTACTATATTTATTATTGTATTATATATTTTATACTTTGTATTATATATTTTATACTTTGTATAGGTAAAATATTAAATTTTTAACTTTATCATATATAAATATTATTTATTAAAAAATTGATTGGCTAAATCATTTGAAGTGTTATACACGAAATTTACGGAATTCAGTTATGTTACTTTTTGTGCATTAAAAAATGTTTAAAAATATAATTATTATTAATAAATATTTATTTTAATATAAATTATTTTACATATTTTTTATTATAGATTATAAAATTTTAGAAATTTATATTTAATAATTATATTTTTAATTTTTACAATTATGACTTGAAATAAAATTTTGAAATAAACTATGATTTATTTAATTAATTTAAAATATGTAATAAAATTTTTAAAACTATTTTTAAAAGAAGATTTCAATTGTTAAATTAAAAATATAATAAAAATTTAAAAACTAAATCACACTAGAATGTTAATTCTATTATAAATTATTTAATATATAATATTATACTTATTAATAATATTATTATATTATTAAATTCTTACTGGGTTTTTAAGAAAACTTACCCGTTTTAAAATTGCTTCTCAAGTCTCGTGTGTCTTGAGTCTTGAGCATAAGAAGTTTTTGAGATTTCTCCGTGATGGGCACGCATCTATGTTCATCTATGAGATGAAGGACGACTTCGAATGGGCTTCCATTGTGGACAATCAGACTGCTTTTGATGCTGCGCTTGGGAAGCTGATTAAGGACATTAGGGACAATAATGGTCCCAGATTTGATAGGCATTTTGATAGGTCGGATAGGTTCTCTCAGATCTTGGAGTGGAAGAAAGTTGTTTGGATGGAAGGTTCTCATGGGTGAACTACTTAGATTGACAACCACGATGATGTCCTTCACTAGATTGTTCTTCTCTTGGTGCTGCATTTTGTAATTATGTGTTAAGTTGCTCTTTTAAGTGTTTCTAGTTGGTACTCTTCGTTAGCTGGGTTGAGGCTTAGCCTCCCCTATTTTTGATTGTACTCCTTTTTGAACTTTCAATCTTTAATATAAAAAAAATATTATTATATAAATATAACTATTGTAAAATCTTAATTTTCTACATATACATATTACATTCTTAATTATTCAATATATAAAAATAAATTATGATTATGATTTTATTTTTAAAAAAAAATTAAAGCTAAATTATAATTATAATTAATCACAAAATTGAAGGCAAGTACTTGGCCACTACGTGACACTTGTTAATAAATAATTTAACAATTATTACAAATGTTTTGGTTAAATAATTTTTAATTCAAATTAGAAAAGTGTAACTAATAATTTCAAGGTTAGAAAGACAAACATTGAAAATTATATTTGTAGTCAAATAAGCCAAATTTATATTTAAAAAATCAATACTAAGTTGGTAGTAATAAAGTCTAATATTAGTAATTCCATTGGATCACATCAATATCTACGAGAAGATATGAATAGAATGAAATATAAAAAATAGTATTTAGGTGAGTATTTCTTCTCAACGGAAGATTAGAGTTACGAGTGGCTCCTAGCATAAACAAAGGATAGAAATATACAGCATTAACATGATTACTTTCAAATTTAAAGATTGGAATTATTAGTTGTATATAACATTTGTAAGTGAAGCCCTATTATTATATAGCCAGGGGTGGGTAGGGTAGGCAAAATAGATAGCAAATAATGAAGCTTCAACTATAAAGGAAAATGTGTATCAATGTAACATCAATGATAGATATACAAACCCTAGAAAGATTTTTAAAAATATGATAAATAAATGTAAATCTTAAACTTTAAAAAATGATGTAAATTCTAAAATAAAACTCTATGGTAGTATAGGGTCAAATATGTTCACCAAAAATGTGAAGGAAATTAAAGTTTACCTAGATGCTAAATTAGAGTTAATCCAATGAGATGCATATGTAAAATAGGTAATTAGAGTTTCCATGTGTCTTGGATTATGTATGGTTCATTTCTACAAGCACAAATTTATTTTGCAGTTTACCAATATGGTCTACTAATTATGCATTTCTATTCTACAACTCACTAGTTTTTTTTGCTTCTCTTTGGTCATCACGTAATGTTGATGAATATCTAGGAGCAAGCTCTCCTAAGAACACCTTGAGAGACTTGTTCCATGATCATGCTAAGGGTTAAGAAAAACACATACATGTTCAAATATGTTATATGATGATTAAATGTTGTTTCTTTTAATTTACCAATTTAAGTGTTCCTCTAATAATATGTGAATAATTTCTTCAATGGATGCTTGATTCTCCTTGTTGCTAAATGAGTGCATAATGAACACCTTTCAAATACAAGGTCATTACAATAATCACATGTAGCATGTGCCAAATTTAGTGTAGGAATAAAAATAAGTTAGAGTTAGCAAAATTTGAATTTGAACTTAGAAATTTCATGGTTTAGATCTAGAAATACAAGATTGTGCTTGCAAGATTGACTTGAGAGAACAAGAGTGTTAAAGCATAGAACAAATGTCCAATCATGGAGGGTGCAATAAATGTAAAGTATATGGAAGAATGTAGAAATTAATTAAATATGGTTGGATGTAGGCATGTATACAAATGGAGATAAGTGAATGGGGAAGAAAGGAGCTCAGTTTTACCAAAATTCAACATATAATTACAATAGATATTTTTTCAAAATAGATACAAAATTAAATAATAACATAAATGTACAAATATCTCCATTCAATATTTTACAAACTCATTCACTATAATATTTTCAATTTCATTATTTTTTTATTAAGAATAAAACAGGCTTTAAAGAAATAAAAAATCCTTTATAAAGACAAAAAAGTAGATATACAAAGATAATTCAAAACAACTATCAGCCAAATAGCAAGAAGACAATTTCTCAAACCAACAGCCTACCAGGCCAAGCAGCTTATTTCATTGCAGTTTGAAAGTTAAGTGCTCGATTTAAGTTTGTCATATTATATACAAATTCTTCTTTTTACATCCTTGATCGAGCGATGAAAAAAACTGGTGAATACTTCCCAAGATCAATTCTCTGTTGCTCTAAAAAGAGAACGAAATTTCTTAGGATTTAAAAGACTGCCTACTCTTACATCCTTTCTTGCAAACTCAAGCTTACTAGAAATCAATACGTATAAAAGCTTGTTTCTGGTATTAGATTATGTACAAAACTAGCCAAAAATGGTGTTAAGGCATATTGAATTTTCTTATATACCTTTGGGTTTTGTCTACATTATAATCTAATTTGAGGCAATCACATTATCAGTCTGTCTTCTGCAGAAAATTCTGAGATCAACCACTATGACACTAATATCATCAAGTGCACCCATGGATACAGAGAGCTCCACAAGCTTTTTGCAAGCTACCATAGAACCTGCCCTACACAATTGCTGTGAACCAGACCTTTCTGGATTCTCTGCAAGGTCTTGGCCATTGCACCCCATATTGTTAACCTTGTCATTAACATTCCTGGCTTGCATGACCTTTGAGACATTTACCAAAGAAGATTTACTTGTCTTGGGTGGGAAGCTACTGTTTTCTTCTATACAAAAAGTTCTTGCAATATCCACTGCTTTTTGACCTGAGACAAACATAAAAAGGAACAGGGAACAAAATTGCTAACTGGAAGTATACATATATTCTGTTGCTTTTGAATTTTGATTGTGTGAATATTTTTAGCATCAACATTTCAGATCATATTACATAAAATCTCATAGATTATATAAATCTACGGATATCAAGTACCCAAGCTACTAGAAAAT
Source organism: Chamaecyparis obtusa (assembly GCA_027943335.1). NCBI lineage: Eukaryota > Viridiplantae > Streptophyta > Pinopsida > Cupressales > Cupressaceae > Chamaecyparis > Chamaecyparis obtusa. The sequence goes on along the minus strand of BSBK01002220.1, from coordinate 520,083 downwards.
GGGAAAATCCAAAAAAAAAAAGTCCAGATCACCTTCTCCCATAGCCCATCAGATGCCATTATCATAAATTCACACTCAGAGGTAATGGGCAACATTCTGGTGTCTAGTTCAGCTGTTACCCATTGTTTCAGCTGCAAATCTCCAATGCTTCTAGAAACAGCTAAGGTACCCTGTACTCTCCAGGCTCCGCCATGAATACCCACATAACCACCCTGCACCAAAATCCCCAGAGAAATTTCAGATATCATTTCACTAAAAAGGGTAGAGAAATAAACTAAATATGCAAATTGTGTTTGTGCTTTTGGTTTCCAGATTCTCAATCCTTTTCTTTTCTTTCCCTGTTCCTGGTTTATGATCACAGGTAAGAACTTCAGCATTTCCACTTCTACTAAGCACTGCACGACAATCCCCGGCATTGCCAACAACTAAACAACCATCCTTGATCAATGCAGTTACGCAACAAACCCCGCTGCCTACACCCTGCTTATTGGACAATCACATTCAATTCTTAACTTACAAAATCAATTTTTTTTTGAAAAAACAGAGAACAAATTTCTTTTCCCATAGTTGGAGAATCTAATGTACCTCAATCTAGAAATATTAGGCTTCGATTTATTTAACAATATTGGTCCACAACCAAATAAAATCCTCAATAGAAATTTGAAAATAATACTCTGTGTCTCTTCATATGCTCAAACCATACAGTCCAGGAACATATCAGTACCAAAAATTACAAGTTTCTAGTAGTTTACCTGCTCTAGAAAGACATTGTCTGTTGCTAAATATCCAGCTTTAACTGTCTTCTCTAGCTTTCCATCTTGTTCTCCTGACATGATCATCAGATCCACAATCTTTTGTCCAAGATTCTCTGCAACAAAATCTGCAGCTTTACGGCCTCCATGCCCATCATAAACACCAAAGAAAGCCTGCAAAACCCCAACCCGTAAATAGTTAAAATTGCAGGCCTTCCACAAAAAAGCTAGAAAAACTGTCTGAAATGTGTACCATATGAGTGCACTACTGCAGGAATGAGCAAGTATTTAGCAGTAAACTTATAACAATATAATCATAGAAAGAAACCAAAGATTCGTAGAATGTATTGTCTGAATATTCTTTTATAACAGATTGTTAGGTTGAGTTCTAGCTCCAAAATCTCTTTTTGCATTATCCCTGATCAGGGGATAAGTGTGATTGGATAATTATTCTTACTTGAACAATCATGGAGAGGTGCATTGCGGGGATATTTAGAATAGCATCCAAATGATATTGAAAGAATTTGTCTTCCACTGAAGTTCTGATTTCTCATCGATGAGGAATGTTCTTAAATTCATTTGAGACGATGGTACAGTAAACAGACTGTAAATGACCATCATCGATAAAAAGTCAAAACTTTAGTGTAGCATCCAGCAATTGAGGCCATGGTGCATTCTGCTGGCTGGATAACCATTTCCACATAGAAAATAGAAGCTTGTTATTTTAAAACATTCTTGTAGTTTCCTGAAGTAAGGAAAGACTGTAACATTACTTACTGATTATGTGTACTATTTGACTTGTAAGGAGAAGGGGATTTTCCAGCATAAAATAAATGATACTTCCTAGATGCAGCAAAGTATTTATCTTCTGCCAAGTCATCAGCCCATACCTCTCAAGAGATCATGAAACAGAATTGCCTACTAGGCTCTGAAAATTTCTGAATAGAACCACTGAAACAAATTTAGAAGCCTCCTACACAAGGAGCATTAAGGAGGGAGGCCTGTTTAGTGTAAAGGCATCTTTTTACCATGCTAAAATTAAAATTTGATGAGCTTCAGGGCTCAAACACTACCTTGTGCTTCTTTTCTATGAAATTCTCATCGGGGGATATGCAGTTGCACCAACTATTGCAAGAGGACTCACCTCACTCATCTCTCCTTTGCATAACCAGCAACAGCCTTGTCAGGATTGGTATGTCTTCTCTAAATGGACACCTAAGTGGAGGTAAACATTTTAATCTGAAGTCTCTTCAACTTCCTATGGCTGTCAGAAATTTATCAAATGAAGATCCTAGGGTAGAGTTTGAACAAAATTGCATGCAGGTGACTTGCAGACAGGTGTTCATGTGCAGAATTAATTTTGGTCACTGGGGCAGAAGTGAGGGTTTTTAGCAGGGATGCATATGTGAACCCAGTTCATTGCACCAATTGAAGCTACAAGATTAGCCTACTAGAAGATCAGAGAGTAACCAAGATTTACAGGGTATCAGAGTTATTGAGGAATCAGAAGATAGCTTTAAACTTATCCATCTCCATGACCTTCAATAACAAGCAAAGAAAATGGATCCATGAGAGTGGTTACTTTATTACTGTCCAAACATTCAGTCTCACCGACTCAAACTGAGTACATCAAAGTTGTGTTATAGGTGGGTGTTTCATTTTTTGGGGCCGTGCTTGTGTTGGCTGTTTCCTTTTTGGGGCCACTTTATATTTGATTTCTTCAAATTTTTGCCGTTTTGAATTATATTGTGTGATTTTTTTATAACATTTTGAATTACATTCTATGATCTATTATCAGGAACATAAAGAACTAAAAAAATAAGACCACAAGTGAAATCCATCATCAGAATGATAAAGAGCTATCTCTATCTCCCATCTCTTAATGTTCTTGTCTGATACGTATGCAGGGAAAATCAGTTCTTCTAAATATACAGGGTGCCACTATTTGAGTTTGTTTCCGCATTCATAGTTCTAGTACATATTATTTTGGTGTAAACTGTGATAAAGAGTCAAGAATGCAATACTGAATTCAGGCTTTACAAACTGAACCAAAAGGAATGGTTAAGGACTTGTCTTACCTGCTGATCATCCCCGTTAATCTTTGTAATAATCTTGTGGGTATCTTCCATAATCTCCTTCTTTCCTTTCTTGCAGTAAAAGCCATAGTGATCCCCTTCAAAGCTAATGCTTTCTTCCTTGACAGTTTTCTCAAGCATTTTAAGTTCTCTCGGAGCCTTAGGAATGTTAAGCTTTGTAGGGCGCTTTCTTTTGAGCTGAGAATAAGAAAGCAGACTGAATTTACCACCGCCAACTTCTATCTCAGGATTTGTCTCTGCCAAAGCTCCTCCTTCAGCATGTTCTTCTCTTACCTTAGGAATTCTCTGCCTGTTTTCTCTTTGCACAAGCTTCAAACTTTGGTCCAAAACGTTCATGCTGTTATCATGATCCCCTTGAAATGTAAAGTGATTATTATCACGAACATGTGGGCAAAGCCTTGATGGATCCAAAGCATTCCTTGAAGGAGAACAATGGCGATGGTGGTTGACATAGTTCAAGTGCAGATTAAATTGGGAGCCTGCATTGTTCAATGGGGATGATCTCAAAACTGGTGATTCTAATTGCATCATCATCGAGTGGAATCAATATTACTACAAGTCTTCAAGTATGGGGATCTGCACGAACCCAAAACAGGGGAATGAACCAGAGTTCAATGCAATCCTCTGTAAATTCAATTCCCACAACACTGTTTAACTCTTTCAACGACATAAACACAATAAATAGGAGAAAAAACCCAGTTGTAGTCTCTGTTCACAAAAAAACCTTCTCAAAAACAATGGGCAGAAATCAAGATTGCAGTTTGAGATCACGACAGGGCCTTAAATCAGCAATCTGTAGGGACCAACTTTGGACTTTGGAGTTTCTGATGACATTGATAAACTATATTCCTGTGTACCGGAGAAAAACTATTTGATCCACAGTCTATACAATAGAAAGCTCTTTCTGAAAAACTGAGATTCATATGGATTATAAAGCACTCCAAATCTTGAACCTTTAATTGTAATTTTGCTGACTAGTTCCTTTTGCATGTCTGAATAAATAAATGTAGTGGACTGGGCATCAATGTTTTTGCCTTTTACTCACACACAGCATTTAAAGGAAGACGTATCCCCTGCGTAACTATAATGATAGTGATTGAAATTTCTTGGAAGTGAGACGTATGATTGTTTGATTTGACCTAGTACTCATCTACCTTCTTTTAGTTTTTCTTTCCATCAGCATTGCCTTGTCAAATCTTTGACTTGGCAAGGTTATTTAATGTTTCTGTATTAAAGTTTCTTCTAAAGGTGACAGAAAGAGTAACTGCTCATCTGTACTGTTCCAAAGACTGCCCAGAAGATGTAACTGAGTAAACAAGTTGAATTTCAAATCATGTGGGCATCTCTCAGTGGTGGAATGTGTGAGAGACAAATTGCATGTGCTATGTCTTTTCAAGGTTGTTGTTTCCCTGTCTACCATAGCGACCTGCCCTCTGCTCTGCCCTTGTTGACCATCTCAAAGATGTGGAGTCGTGGACCATGTCCAACATGTTTCCAAGAATTGGGGAATGAATAATTACTAGCAATCCCATCTTAGTGTGCAATGGGTATTCGAATTTGTCATTAGTTATTGAATATATTTTCAATATTTAATTAAGTGAAATTTGTTTAAAATGATTATTAATAATAATTTTAAGGAATATTATAAGTGTCTTAAAGATTACATTTATTAATTGGATGTCATTTCTAACATATTTTAAACTATTACAATTCATTTATAGCATTATTATAGAAATATATATAAAAGATTTTTTTTGAGAATGCATGGTCTTTCACATATGATTATGTAATATTAGTAGTTTTATTGATTTAAATTTTCTTGGTTATTGCAAAGCTCCATATTTGTCGGCCATCTGGCCATTGCCATTGGTATCTATGCTCACAAGCACCAATTCCAACTGTCTGTCAATCGGTTTGAGCCCTAAAAACCTTAAAAGCTCATTGAGCTCCAACACCATCAAGCTGTTGTCAACATCATGATTGAATCTCTAGAACGTCTCTTTGAGCTCTACAATTTGTCATTCTGAAACCCTTTTGCCTTGCCCTCTGGACCCATGCTCACTGTTAAAAACACGTCCATCAATTGTTTCCCATGCTGCCGAACAAGACGATGTTGAAAAAAAGTGAAGATACAAACTGAAAGAAGACCACAAATGGAGAAAAATGGTGGTTGGGATATTTTGTATGGTCATCCACTCTCTATAGATGATAATAGTCATTGATCATTCAGTTTAGCTTGTCCATCTCTTATGTAGTATATCAACATCGTAATGAACAAGTGACAAAACAAATTAAGACACAATTAGATTTGCATTTACTATTCTAATGGAAAAGGTTGATATTTTGTCTAACCATTATTTACAAAAATGTCAAAATTTTAATTTCATATATCTCAAGTGTGTATTTAAAATTCTAATCCTAAGACATTTGCACATCATAGAGATTATCATGATAAAAGAACATATTGACAAAGCTTTGAAATATTGCAGACTATAGATCTCTTTCTTCTCCGTTTGTAATTGTTAATGCTCATCCATCGCCTATTTCTACACACAAAAAAGAAAGGAAATATTGTGTAGAAAGGGATTTTCCTAGGTCAAACCCCAATTTAGGAATCAACCTTGAAATAAAAATAAATTGAACTTGAATTGAAATCACATTGTTAGATAGTAGAGGCTAGATTTGAAAATAGAGTGTTTATACCTTCATAAACCTTCTTGATTTCAAAATGCTCATGAAGATGCTTGATGTTGGCTTGTAGTTGACTTTAGAAAGAGAAGATCATGGAGACCTTCACAAATGCATATATATGCAAATACTCCTACTCTTCAATGCCTTGATATTTGTTCTCTCGCTAGAAATGGGAAATTATAGTTGAGAGCTTGAATTGAACTTGTTGTATATCAAAATGAGGGAGGACACCTCACTTATATACCTCTCCCAATCATTTTAGGGTGTAAAACTTGAAGCATGTCGAAGTGGGTTTAAAATTCTCTCTCAAACATGTTGATTGTCAAGCGGTTTGAATTTGGGCCCAAATATCGGGGAGTAGGGCATCCTGATTGGCCCACTTTTGGGAGTGGGTTAATCAAGGCATCTTGTTCCCCCTATGTGGTTCCAAATTAGGACATGAGGTCCTAAATGGAGAGAAGTTGAAATTGAATGTGGAATTGAGTTGGATCAAGCATGTTAGACACAAAAGGCTAATTTTTTTAAAATAAAGCCTTTATAAGAAAGAAATTTCATAGGGATGCAATTTATGATGCTATAGTGTCTTATCTTGTGATGGGGTTAGTCTAGAAATAATCACTCAAATTTATACTTAGTAATTTTAGAATCAAAATCATTCATAATCTGAACTACTTATTGTTGGCAAGTTGACTATACTATTGTATATGACTAAATATAGTGTTGTCATTATGGCAACAAAGTCATATAGTGTTTTGGAGTCAGCGCACATTATCATAAGATCAGAATTTGGCTAAGTATAGAAGACTGGACAGTTAATAGAGCACCAGTAGATCAGAGCATTAGCACACGTGTGTATGACCGAGTTATGGTATGCGCCCTAGAAGATAAGTTGGTAAGAGAGTATTCATGCTAAGTCTAAGAGCGCATGATCAGATATGCAAGTATGACGAAGATACAGACAGTTGAAGTTACACAAACAATGAATGCTAGAATAGAACAGAGTATGCAACCGACTGGCAGTATTTTGTTTAGTGGTTATAATATTGTTTTGTAAAGGCTATGCACCTATTGTAATTAAGTTGTAGACATGTAATTATGTTTGTTTGTAAACATGCTTGAGCCAATTCACTTGGAAGCGTTGTATGTAATTGGTTATAGGCCAACCTAGTTAATTGTTTAGGTAAGTGCATATAAATATTAGATGCGCCTTTGTAATAAGGGAGAAATGTTGATATAAAGACAAGATAAGCAGAGCAGAGGTATGTAAAAAGTAGATAGAATGTATTAGTTCTTTGAAAGAGGTCAAAGCATCAGTGCATCAAAGGAACTGATAAGACAAGGAGTGTCACAACACCAGTTCATCCAGCAAATATAGTGTGTCTTTGACATCAGAAGGTTGTAGCCTTCAGCACTTGAGCAATGAGCTCTAGGACAGTGTGTCCCCACCCCTAATAGGGTTATTGTAAAAGACTCCTAACAAGGTCTGACCTTTGACCAGGTCCACTATACTAAAAGCATTGTAATGAACAACTCCTAATAGGGTTGAAGATCTTCTAACAAGGATCGCAAGACACTAGTGCAGTTCTTAGTGGGTACCAAGTCCCACTGGGGTTTGTACCTATTTGGGTTTCCCCATAACCATATTGGTATTATATGTTGTGTTTATGTATCTGGGTGGCTGCAAGAAGTTGATTCCCACTTTTGGGCAAAAAGTGGAAGTGTTTTCCCTTTTTTTCAAATTTCCTGTCTATTGATGTCTAAATTTGAGACACTTAGAGATTGAATCTCAAAAAAATTTAGTAATAGAAAATGTAGCTCTCAAAGTCTACTTTTCAAATATGTAATTTATTTAAATACCCACATGGTATAAATTGTTTTTTTGTAGGAATGTTTAAAAACCATGTTTTTAAAATGCATGTTTCAGGACCATACCATAGCCGTGTACGAACACCATATTTTGACTTAAATAAATGAATTTTTGCAAATCCTTATGGGGAAATATACTTAAGACACCAAATATTGGTCAACATATTTTTCCTTTTTTTATTGAATATATTTTTTTTATTAATTTTTAATTGACTATAAAATACGTTTCCAAAACTTCTGGTGTACAGACACCATAATTTGATGATAATTTCATATTTTTTCAAAATTCTTTTTTTAATCTTCAAAAGAATTGTATCTAGATTGGTCTCATATAATTTATTTTCTAAAAAACCTAAAAATGAAAAAGTTATTAATGTTTTAGTGAACCCCGCTATTTTATGTTTAGGTACCACTTTTAACTAATAAATAATGCAACAATAGTAAAAATAATCACATCACTATGAAATTTACATTTTTGAAATCAGGACGGTGAGAGCTCTAATGGGTTTTTTTTCATAAAATGATACGATCAGGAAGGCCCTCAAAAAATTATGGGAAGGCAGAAATCTGGCATTCCAGTGCCTTAACCAAATTTTTGGAGGTCAAGGCATAGGCTTGGTTCTACCAAGCCTAAACTAAACCGACTTTGGAATGAAATTTGAGGCGGATGTGTGCTTCTCACTCATGTCTTAAGAAACGGGCACCCGTTTTTAAAAAAAAAAAATCAAGGTGTTAAAATGTATTTTTAATTCTAAAAAAAAGATTAAAAAAAATTAGAAATGGGCACCCGTTTTAAATTAAAAAACGAGCACCCATTTTTTGAATTTAGGATCGGGTGCTCGAACCTAAAACGGGCGCCCATTTTTTGAAAATGGGTGCCCATTTCAAGTGACATTTATCATTTCTACAAGACTTTCGCAGAATTGTCCCCCAACTCCAAACTCTTACCCATCTTGCTTATGTTGATATTCATTTCAGTACTTAAGCATTTAAGTTAAGTTTAAAGAGAAAAGAGAAAAGATTGAAATACAGTGAACACTGATTCGCCCCCCCCCCCCTCTTAGTGTTCCCATTCCTAACAATTGGTATCAGAGCTCCGGTCCTCAGTAAAGGAGTTTAACCACTTGAGGAGATCATGGATAAGGAAGAAATGAAACATCTGAAAAAGAATCTTGAAGCTGCTCTTGAAGACCTTGATAGATCTGAAAAAGAAATTGAAGAACTAAAAGAAAAAGTCAGTGATTCTCAAGCAGTCATCAAAAGACTAAGAAAAGATTTGAAAGATTGTTCAAACAGTGATTTAGGGAAAATGGTCAAAAAGATAAATGAAGAGAACACATCTCTAAAAGATCAGATTGAAGAGCTGGATGATAAGCTAACTAACAATCAAGAAGTTTATGATGAACAGATCAAAGAGAACCTTCAATTGAATGAAGAATTGAGGAAAACAAACATGGAAATCTTGGAGCTAAGAAACAACAAAGAAAAGTTAGAATCTGAATTGATGCAAGCAAATAATCACATTGATAAATTACACACAAGCAAGGATCTAATAGAATCTCAGTTATATGCCTGGAAGCTTAAAGGAGATACCATTGGTATTGGATTCAATGAAGCACAAAATCAGATTGATGACATGCGAGAAAGAATGAAAGCACCATAAGACACTACAGATACTAAGGAGATTGGAAATCAAACTAAAGACAATATTGAAGCATCTAAGGATGAGCACAAGCTAGTAGACCGAACTTGTTATTCCTGTAACAAGGATGGACACATTGCAAGGAATTGTAAAGAGGTAAGACCTTTCAATGGTTACTATTATTCATGCAATAAATTTGGTCATAGAGCTATGAATTGTAGAACAAGTCAGAAGAACAAGACTCAACATAATTAGAGAAATCAGAATCAAACAAATGCAAGAAGTTCTCAGAGTATTACATGTCAGATATGTAATTATAATGGTCACTCATCTAGATAGTGTAAAATGGTAACCCATATCAATGCACTGAGGAATTTAAGGCCTCCAATTATTTGTCACTCTTGTAACAAGGCTGGACACATCTTAAAAAGCCAGAAGAATCAATATTGGATACCGAAGGAGAAGTCAAGTTTTTGAAAGCTTCAGAAGATGTGAGCTTGATTTGGTCAGAGGCAAAGAAGGATAAGGTTGATGAGCATGTATTGGATGCATCTGTAGTAGACACACCCTCTACATCTGGATGAACGGCCCTTAGGGTCATAGGGGGAGCTAATTTGGCTCTAAACCCTTGTGCGGCCGGTATACTCACCTTCAGAGTATGCACCTTTGGATTTAACCTTTTGGAGATTATGTGATGATATGTGCAAGAGAGCACTACCTGATTGACTACAGAATGAAAGTTGGATATTTTCAGTGAAAGTCTAGTTTACGCAGCAAGCATTTTGGTGGAATTTTTCACTTTAAAGTACTCGAAGACTTGCAGATCACTCATTGCATTCAAGTTTGAGTGATTGGAGAGAACAAAAGCCCTAGCAGTTGATTATGAAGGATTAAAGCTTGATTTACCAGTGAAGAAGTGTGTCTAATCAATTGCGGAAGCCCTAATCCATTGCGACGATTCAAAAGTTCTTGAAAACCGATTGTGAAGTGATATACAAGTAAGTTATGCTACTCCTATTATGTTTGATGTTGCGGAGAAGAAGAAATACATTTTCAAGAGGCATCCCTTTAAGTCTACTCTAGATGACTTAGAAGGCGAATTCTCCCGAACCCCTATGGGTGTTATGCATGTTCAAGACATCCGTGCATACATTTACTATAAGAAGGAACTAGTAGGTCTTGACATAATTAGAGCACACATAGAGACTATGATGAAACTAGATAAAACCTTCCTTGGTGAGTTCACGCAGTTGGAAAACCATCCCATAATTGAATATGCTATGGCATATGAGTTTTATGAGTTTGAATGGATAAAGATTTTGCTCAGTAGAATTCATGATGACCTATTTTGGATAGGTGAAGTACTAGTGAGAATCACAGGAGACCTAATTCATGAAATGACAGGCCTCTCTAAGAAAGGTGTCATTCTCCCAGTGGGTAAAGATGCAAGGAAGATAGTTGAGAAAACATGTAAGTCAAGAAGTGATAGGCATGAAATGACTATTGAGCCTATAGAAGAGAAAGACATCAAATTGATGTCCATGATATTGGGATATAAGTTTTAGCACACCAACAGGGTGAATAGTGTGTCTACAGCCACTATTCTTGCAGCAAGAAGACTTTTGAGAGAAAATGGTGAGTTCAATATGTGCGATATCTTGCACGCACAACTGATAGACAATATTAGAGCCATTAAGCATGACAAGACCAAAATATTCAAGTTTGGGTCTTTGATCATATACATGTACTTCCACATACTTGGAAAGGTGTCAAATTTGTAATTGGACAAGAATTTACCCACAATGCCACAGATATCCTTTAAGGCATCTACTGAGGGTACACTCAAGGATTACATAATGCTAGAATTGAATACATTCAGGGCCAAAATGTAGATGAGATACATAATACCAGAGAGTATTATTGAGAAATACAAGGACAATATTTTCTTTATGGTAGAAATTGATGTAACTTGTATAGAAGCAGCTGAGCCAAGAGAAAAGTGGATCCATCCATTTGGATATGAAGTTGATGAAAAAATATTAGAAGCCTATGCTCAAGTACTACTATCAGCACCTAAGGATCCTAATGAACCTAGGTGGGGTACTTATGAAGAGAAGACAAGAGAAGTTGATGCAGTTCTTAATAGTGCAACAACAAAGAGGAAAGTAGCTAAGGTTACTTCTGAGATACTCAAAATTCATGGAGCAACATAGGTAGACCTTGACAAAGAAAGACAAGAAAAAATTGATTTGGGAATTGAGAGTGCATCTGCAATAGAAGCTAAGGAAGATGATCCCAGTTAAAGAAGATCAAAGTTGAAAAGTCAGATGATCCAAAGGACAAATAGGACAAAACAGATGTTACCTCTCCTGCGCCCACAAAAACAATTGATCTTACAGCTCCTCCTGAGTATAAGGAAATGCCTAAGATGAAGAAGGAAATTAGCACAAGTTATCCATCCTCACGAGAAACTAGAAGTAAGAAGAACACTCAAGCACCTCCACAAGTAGGTTTCAAACCTAGTCTTAGTGTGTTGAGTACAAGGATTATTGAGGAAGGAAGAATTGATCAAATAGGAAAATTCTATGAGAAATACAGGGAGATTGACAAATTAGAGATTCATGGAATGATTATCAAACATATGATAAAGTTTAAGAAAACAGTCCTAGAACTGAAGACAATGATTCCAGACAATGCATGGAACATTTTGGAATTCTTAAAAAGACAGGAAATTGAGGAAGATCTAAGAAAAAGAGAGAAAATTCTAGATGAAAGCCTCCTGGTATGTTCTCTTGAGGAGAAAACTTTGTTGCTAGATCTGGTGAAGCCGCACCTCAGAACCAAGTCTAGAACACTACATATCATGGACAAGAATTATGAGTTGATTGCAAAAGAAATAGAGAAAGCCTTTGAGAAAGTTTTTCTAAATAGGCACATATATCCATCTACTATGCACACAACTCAAGTGCCCACAAAGGTAGCCAAGGAGTCAGAGACCATGAATGTACCATTTACAGGTCCTCAGGATTCAGCGCCTATAGTTGAAACACCTACATAGGAAAAAAAGTTTGCACCCATGATAGAGACTCAAAAAGATACCTTTTTTTATTGATAATGAAAAAATTACTATGGCAGCCACAGACATTGATTTGGAAAAGTTTGAAGAAGCTTTTGTAAGCACACATGAGGTTGAGACTCTATGTGGTGACACTCCTCCTAATCAGCAAGAAGAAGTATTGATTGAGGATATAATAGATGAAAAAGAAGAGAAGGAGATAGAAAAAGAAATAGAAAAAGAGGAAGAAAAGGTAGAAGAGGAGAAAGGAGAAGAAGAGGTAAAAGGAAGTGAACAAACAGATAAGCCATCTATTGAAAAGATAATCAGAGTAAAGCAAGAAGTGATAGACAACACTTCTATCACTCTATTACCCTCAGCATCATTGTTGTCAAGTTTGACACTTGATAGCACTAGTTTGACTCTTGGGGAGAAGAAAACCTGATCAAGATCAGTGTTGTAGCCATGGAGAAAGAAAAGGAGAAACAAGTAATGAGGAACCCCTTATTTTTTGAATCAGTCAACATTTTAAACAGTCTGCTACCTTCAGACAAGAAAGTGTCTAACGTCCATTCAGTTGATGATGTAAGCACAATTCTTTCAAACTTCAAGACTAATTTTTCTAGCTTGGAAGAATCTACATCCCTAGTTGCAGAAGAGAAATATATGAAGAGGCTAAGTGAATTGGTTAGAAACTTTACACTTGACCTAAGTTCACTAAAGATTGGTCAAGCATCTTTGAAGGATTTTGCAGCAAAGGGAAAAAAGATTATTGCTAACTGTATGAACCAGGATAAGTTAACCACTAATCTATATAAGAAGATCCAAGAGGTAGAAGCTATGATTGATAGTATAAGGAAATCAGTGGAAGATCCATCCATTGATGTGAACATGTGCAATAATGTATATCAGGGATAGATAGATAAAATAGAAAAATTTGAGAAGGAGATGTCCAAGATAAGTGCAAGACAAACATAGCTCAGGAATGCTCTTGCGCCCTCCCTAGATGTGCTTAATCAGAATATCAAGGAGATCGATGCCACCATGGTGACATATGATCAAGGTCCTAGCACAAATTTGGAGAAGATGGAGAAGCTGACATATGCCTTATGCGCCCATCTCCAAATTGCCAATGCACTGATTGCATTTTGGAAACAAGAGATCCAAAAGTTGCAGACAACATATCTGAATGGACATTAACATTGTAAGTACTTGTAGATACAATTTTTGGAACACCTTTGTCATTAATGTCAAAGGGGGAGTATTATGTATAGAATATGGAGTCTTGGAGTCTTATATGTAAAGAAGATGTATAGTACAGAGTCTAAGGGAGATATAAGATAAAGTATGTTACAAAGTTTTTTGTATAAGGGTACAGTTAGTAACTTTGCCATATTCCTTTGTTGCCATCAATGACAAAGGGGGAGATTGTTGGAAAGTTGACTATATTGTTGTATAGGACTAAATATAGTGTTGTCATTATGGAAAAAAAGTCATATAGTGTTTTGGAGTCAGCACACATTATCAGAAGATCGAAATTTGGCTAAGTACAGAAGACTAGACAGTTAATAGAGCACTAGTAGATTAGAGCATCAACGCATGTGTGTATGACCGAGTTATGGTATGTGCCCTAGAAGATAAGTTGGTAAGAGAGTATTCATGCTAAGTCTAAGAGTGTATGATCAGATATGCAAGTATGACGAAGATACAGACAGTTGAAGTTACACAGACAATGAATGCCAAAACAGAACAGAGTATGCAGCCGACTGGCAATATTTTCTTTAGCGATTATAATATTGTTTTGTAAAGGCTATGTGCCTAATGTAATTAAGTTGTAGACATGTAATTATGTTTATTTTTAAACACACTAGAGCCAATTCACTTGGAAGCGCTGTATGTAATCGGTTATAGGCCGACCTAGTTAATTGTTTAGGTAAGCGCATATAAATATTAGATGTGCCTTTGTAATAAGGGAGAGATGTTGATATAGAGACAAGATAAGAAGAGAAGAGGTATGCAAAAAAAAGATAGAATGTATTAGTTCTTTGCAAGAGGTCAAAGCATCAGCACATCAAAGGAACTGATTAGACAAGCAGTGTCACAACACCAGTTCATCCAGCATATATAATGTGTATCTGACATCATAAGGTTGTAGCCTTCACCACTTGAGCAATGAGCTCTAGGACAGTGTGTCCCCACCCCTATTAGGGTTATTGTAAAAGACTCCTAACAGGGTTTGACCTTTAACCAGGTCCACTTTACTAAAAGCATTGTAATGAACAACTCCTAACAGGGTTGAAGATCTTCTAACAAGGATCACAAGACACTAGTGTAGTTCTTAGGGGGTACCAAGTCCCATCGGGTTTTTTACCTATTTGGGTTTCCCCGCAACCATATTGGTGTTATGTGTTGTGTTTATGAATCTTGCTTATTTTGATATCTATTTCAGTACTTAATCATTTATGTCAAGTTTAAAGAGCAAAGAGAAAAGATTGAAATATAGTGAACACTGATTCACCCCCCCCCCCCTCTCAATGTTCCCATTCCTAACACTTATGTTATAAGATACTATCATAAAAGGTTATATAATTATTACAAGAGTTGATCTTAATCAAATGACCTTATAACTAAAACTAATTTAATTCATCCCATTCAAGATTATAATTTCCAAGGCTCTAATATTTATATCCTATACTTGATATAGCACACAACTCTCTATTAATAATAAAACTCAATTACAAGACAAATAAACATGGATTTTGAACCTTCAATATTTTCCATTCATCACTAACCCCTTCTAAAATTCTCTACAAACTCTTAAATAACCAAAAAATCCAAAAAATCAAGAAATGTGAATATTACCCTTTTTGGCAGTTTTTCCCATAGTTGTTTTTTTGCCATTTTTGGTAATTTTCAAAACAACACCTAAAAAGATGAGCTTTTTCCTAAACATTCCCTCGACTAAGTTAGAATGAATTTCCAACCAATATCCGAGATTAAAAATATAATTTTAGATTTATTACAAACCAAAACTTTCTAAAAACTAGAAAAAAACACTAAAAGCTGATTTCAGAGCCCTAAATGAAACTTTTAGCTCCCGAAAATGTGCCAAAGTGGACCCCGATCGATCTAATAAATTTGAAAAAATATATGCCACCTTCTGAAGCATGCACCCAAAAAATTTGAGCAAAAACTCAGAACTGAGTCAAGTTATGACCTCTGAAAGTTTCTGCATCATTCTCCCCTTCTTTAAAGGAACGCAGCTCTTGCAAGTGGTTTTATGTGAACTACTGCAAATTTGTGGGGTCCAACTTCATCACTTCCCACTCTAAGATCCAGGTGTTATCTGTCACTGGTAATCCCTCCCACTGAATCAAGTACCTATTGTAATGAGCATTATGTGTGACTGTAGACTGCTTATCCAAAATGTGGGCAATCTTTTCCTTCTTTTTACTTGGAAGGTGGTGATGCTAATCCACCTCATCTCTACTATTTGTCTCAGATAGCTTTCCATGAAATGCATACAAATTAGAAACATTAAACACAAGAGAAATATCCGAATCATCTGGTAAACAAACCTCATAAGCATTATCATTGATCTTCTTTAGAATTCGGCAAGGACCTATCTTTTTGAATTTTAGCTTATGATATGTGCAAGTAGGAAATCTCTCACGCCTCAAGTACATCATCACCAAATCACCTGTATTAAATATTTGTCTCCTTCTACTGACAACTATAGAAACCCTATATCTCTCATTACTATCCTGCAATTTACTCCTCACGTCTTGTTGAAGTTGTTGAAGGTGTTCAGCAAATGCTTCCCCATCATCGCTAATTCTATCTTGCACAGGAAGTTGTACAAGGTACAAAACACCCTGAGGATTCTTACCATATACAAATTGAAAAGGATATTTTCCAATTGATCTGTTAAGAGAACTGTTGTAAGCAAACTTTGCTTGAGGCAATTCCAAGTCCCACTGCTTGGGCTTTTCACCAACAATGCATCGTAATAGATGTAAAGGATAAAATATGGATGGGGTCCTAGAACAATGGCTTTCACATAAAAGAGACCCCAAAGCCAATATTTTACACTTACATTTGAATTGTATTGATATGGAAAGTAAATGTAAATGACTAATGTTGAAATAAAGAGATAAAGGTACTTACCTCTGAAAAAGAACTTGCTGAAAACCCTATCAAACAGTCTCAAAAACTATTGATTTTCATGTTCTTGAACCAAAACTGCGAGATCTACAAAACCCAGAAATCTTTTCCAATTCTAAGGGAGGTCATCTTTAACCCTCATAAAAGGTCAAAGGCTACATTTTTATTCTGAAGGTTGATTTTGACTTTGTTCACAGATCTCAAAAGTTCACCGACAAGGGTATGCAAATCTGCTCTCAAATCTGAAATTCTGCACCTATACCTACAAGAAAAAGAGGGTTTTATTTGTTTGGGGGGTTTGCCTTGGTCAAACCCTGGTTTGGAATCAACCTTAATATTAAAATTGAAATAGGAATGCTAGCAAGTAGTAGAAATGGATCTAACAATGAAGCTATGACATTCAATAGATATGTAAATTGTATTTGAAATCTAATCAAGTATGTTAATATGAAAGCTTAAACATAAGATCAACAAATGTAAATCAAACCTCCATGATTGTATGCTTGGAATCCACTTTGAGGGAAGGATGAATGGATCTTGAAGATGAACAAAAGGATCTTGAAAGAAGATCACACCATCATGATGGCTAGATCTAGGGTTTGAATGATGAATCTTGAATGCTTGAACCAAATCCCTTCAAAGGCTTGAATGCTTGAATCCTTGATCTTCAATGGAGAACTTGAATAGAGAAGAGGACTTGAATGTTTGAATGGATGCTTGCTTGAACTTGAGAAAATATAGAGAGCTTGGTGTCTTGACCATG
Source organism: Chamaecyparis obtusa (assembly GCA_027943335.1). NCBI lineage: Eukaryota > Viridiplantae > Streptophyta > Pinopsida > Cupressales > Cupressaceae > Chamaecyparis > Chamaecyparis obtusa. The sequence continues at coordinate 503,054 of BSBK01002220.1, read as the reverse complement.
AAAGTGGATGGATAAAATGAGAGAGGAAGGCCTCCTTTTATAGTGAACTAGGGCACAATCCTCTAGAGGGGCCACCTTGGAGAATTAAATCCCAATTAGGTCCTAACCTTTAGAAAATATACCTAGATTAAATGAAATTAAAGGATTTACCATTTTGAAACCCAAAATGGCCGACTCGGAGGTGGGAAAGCAAATATCCTGAAAGCCCGATACCCATAAATCAAAGATTTTGAAGATTTGAAGGAAGGGGGAAAAATTAAGGTTGGGACTGACCTAGTCAGGTTTGAGATTGATCCTGACCTAGTCAAGTTCGACCTCAAATCTGACCTTGGTCCCAGATCCAATCAAAATCAAGACAGAAGGTCCCAGGGATGCCCGAAGACCTAGAAATGATACCAGAACAGGACAGAATGCCAAGGATAAGCATAAAATCCTATGATGACTATGATGAAGGCCAAGATGACCTATTTCTAAGTCCTACCTAGAAAATAGAGCCACAAAAGAGGGAAATTCAGGAGAATCCTTAAGATCGTAACCCTAATTTCACCTAGAATGAAGTAGAAAAGAAGTGGAAAGTGGGGAGAAAGCCAGATCAAAGAAAAGATCAATTCAAGGCATCCGATATGATCCAAAACCACTTACTCGGAGGGCTAAATGCTCTTAACATGGAAGTGCTTCCATTTCAAGATGATACAACAAATTTCCCAAACTCTGATTGACCACCTTAGTTTTCCCATCAGTTTGGGGATGATAGGCACTGCTAAACTGCAACTGTGTTCCCATCTTCTTCCATAAGATCCTTTAGAAATGACTCAAAAATTTAGTATCCTTGTCAGATGTGATAGTCTTTGGAATGCCACAGAGTCTAACAACTTCTGAGAAAAATAAGTTGGCTATCCTTGCGGCATCACGAGTGTTTTTACAAGCAATAAAATGAGCCATTTTAGAGAATCTATCAACAACTACAAAAAGAGAATTTGTACCTCATTGGGTGTGGGGAAGTCCCAATAGAAAATCCATACTCACATCTATCCATGGCTCAATGGGTACAGGTAGAGGTGTATACAAGTCTATGTTTTGGGAGTGACCCTTAGCCACTTGACAAATTCTGCACCTAGCCACATACTTAGTAATGTCCCTTTTCAGTTTTGACCAATAGTATTTATCTTCAACCAAGGCTATCATCTTGTCCTTCCCAAAGTGACTAGCTAAACCACTACTATGAAATTCTTAGATAATATTTTCCCTCATGGAACCAGCTAGTATACAAAGTTGTGTTAGGATTAACAAGATAGAAATAACAATTATGTGCAAATATAACCAATATCATAAAATAATAAAACACACAGAAGAGAACACAGGACACAAAGATTTAACGTGGTTCACCCAATTCTTGGGTTATGTCCACCAACAGTGAGTCCAATATTTTATTATCTAACTTGATTACAACCTGATTACAATCTGTAATCCCTTATAGCTCAATTTCGTTGCAAGTACTAAAATCATACATCATAATGAAATCCTTAACCCTAAGCCAATATAACAAGGCTTATGTCAGTTAACAAGTTAACCCTAAAATACTTGACTAGTCAACCTAAGAAAAGGCTTGACAAGTCAACCTAGGGAAATGTTTGACATGTCAACTCAAAAATGCTTGATGAGTTAACCCCAAAAAATTTACCCCATGACAAATGAAAAATGTATAGTACATTCTTGGATAGTACTTTCCTGATCAGTCACCACAAGCTAACAAGTTGCTTTCCTCTAAAGAGGTAACCATCCCATAGAAAGTATTCTCCTGTCATGTGATTTGAAAGACTAGTTGTTGGCTCTTTAATCTTCTCTATAATTTCCCAAAAATCATTATCAACCTCATACACAACTTTAATAGAATCAAAACCAATGACCTCTGTTTCCATTGTAGTTATTAGTGTAACACGTTGACTTAGGGCATTAACAACCTAATTTTGCTTTCCAAACTTATGCTTCAAAACAAAATTATACCCTTGCAAGAAAGACACCCATTTGGCATGCCTACTATTCAATTTCTTTTGTGTGTTCACATATTGCAAGGCCAAATGATCTATAAAAAATATAAATTCTTGTGGGACCAAATAATGCCTCTAATGCCTTAAGACTTGAACAATAGCATAAAATTCTAAATCATAGGTAGAATAGTTCTTCCTCACATCATTTAACTTTTCAATGAAAAAGGCTATTGGTTTACCTTCCTGGCTAAGAACAACACCTATTCCAACATGGGAAGCATCATACTCTACTTCAAATACTTTATCAAAATTTGGAAGTGCCAATATAGGAGCTTCAGTTATCCTTTTCTTCAAGAACTTGAAACTCTCTATAGCATTTGTTGTCCATGTGAATTCCCTTCCTTTCATACAATCTATTATGGGCACTACAATACTGCTAAAAATCTGAATAAAATTTCTATAGAAGGTTTCTAATCCATGAAAACTCCTTACCCCTGTTATGCTGGATGGACTAGGCCATTCTAGGATTGTCTTGACCTTTTCTAGGTCCATCTAAACACCATGTTTAGAAATGACAAAGCCTAGAAAAGTCAAATTGTTTTGCATGAATCTGCACTTCTTTAAATTTGCATAGAGCTTCTCTTTCCTCAGTACACTTAGGATGATACTCAAGTGACGTAGGTGTTCTCCTTTGTTTTTTCTATAAATTAAGATATCATCAAAATAAACTACAACAAACTTACCAATGTAGGGTCGTAAAATAATATTCATCAATCTCATGAATGTACTTGGTGCATTAGAAAGCCCAAATGGCATAACTATCCATTCATACAAACCATCCCTGGTCTTAAAATTTGTCTTCCACTCATCTCCTTCATGAATTCGAATCTGGTGGTATCCACTTCATAGATCAATCTTGTTGAAGTATTTGGCCCTTGCTAATTCATCCATCATATCCTCTATACAAGGAATAGGAAACTGATACTTGATAGTAATCTTATTAATTTCTCTACTATCAGTACACATCCTCCATGTTCCATCCTTCTTCGGAGTCAACAATGTAGGCACAACACATGGGCTCATGCTTTCTCTAACCATTCCTTTCTCAATTAGTTATGTTACTTGTTTGTTGAGCTCTACATATTGAATTGGGTTCATTCGATAAGCTTCTTGATTAGGAAGAGTTTCTCTAGGAATCATATCAATATGGTGTTGTATATCCCTTTTTGGTGGGAGACCATCAGGTAGCTCATTTGGAATAACATCAAAAAATTCTTCTAGTATCTTTACTGCATCATGTGGTACCATGTTTTCTAGTTCTTCTTCTCTTTTTACTATCAATGCATAGCAGCAACCTATCACCTTCATTTCTTTGACAACATCCTTTGCAGAAAACATGGTCTCATTCTTCCTTTCATGCTTAAGTGGTAAGAGAGTCACTTTAGAGCCATCCTTCCATAAGTTATATGTATTTTTCTCTCCATCATGCATGATCTTCCTATCATACTGCCATGGCCTTCCCAGCAAAATATGACAAGCATCCATAGGAATAACATCACACCATATCTCATCCTTATATATTTTTCCTATAGTAAACCTAACCAAACATCTTTTATCAATAGTAACCTTATTTCCTTTCTTAAACCATGCAATATGGTAAGGATGAAGATGTTTCTCACATTGCAAATTTACCATTTCCTTAGCTACCATATTCTCACAACTACCCCCATCAATAATTACTTGGCATACCTTTCCACCTAAAGTGCATCTAGTTCTGAAGATGTTGGTTCGAAGCCATGAATCATCAAATTTCTTTACAGGGACTTCTTCCTTCTCTGGAATGATCATCGATCTCCTCATCATGAGAGTTTCTCCCATGTTTGGTAGGAATTCTTGTTTTTCTCCTACTACTATAAATTCTGGCTGAACCAAGTTCACTCTAGGCTGTCCTCCTTAATTTCTTTCTAGCATGTTATAATTTGAGCATTCAAAGGCTCTGTGTCCTTCTCCACACCTAAAAAATGTGAAAGGTCTTCTCTGATTTTCCTAGCCTCTTCCGCTTCCGTAGCCTCGTCCTCTCTGAAACCCCTTCCTCTTTCTTGATTTATAGGATCTTTCCTAGTGTCTATATTTTTTAAATCCTTGAAAAGAATCTCCCTGACCATTATTAGAACCTCCTCAAAATGGAGTTGAGGTACCCCTTCAACCACCTCTATTCCTCTGCCTATATTGCCTTTTCTTCTTTATTTCAGCCTTTAAAGCTAATTGGTAGGCTTCCTCCATACTGTTAACACGATGCATGCTCAATTCATCTTGGATGGAGAATTTTAGGTCATTCATATATCTAGCAGCCATCTGCTCATTATTTTCTTAATGCTCTATGTGCATGTATAGCTTGTACAATTCATTTGTATAGTCTTACAGTGAAGACAAGCTTTGCTTTAAATTCTGGAACCTGCAAAAGAGGGTTTGTGAATAATCTATGGGTAAGAATTTTTCTTTGAGCTTTTTCTCCATCTTGCTCCATGTCTTAATCTTTTCCTTTTCCTTTCTAGTTCGTTCCTTTTGGAGGTGATCCCACCATATCATTTCATGTCCTTTTAATTTTGTGCATGCAAACTTAATCTTCTTTTCTTTTGTCATAGGCTTCCATTCGAAAATTTTCCCATCTCATTTAGCCAGTCTATTAATTCTTCTGGCTTAAGACTACTAGCATAGTCTAAAATGTCAATCTTGATTGCTTCACTTATTCCTTCTAAAGCCCTAAGAACTCTATCTTCATAGCTCATTTCTTCCAGCCTCTCTTCTATATTTTTTTTTCATTTTGGTCAACACCTCTTAGGTTTCCCTCTTCATCAAATTCATCCCCTCTTTGTATTCCTTGATTATCTATTCGCTCATTGAGTCGTTCAATCTGCCTTTGCATATCCAACATCAGTCTTTGTATCGGTGTGACACCTCCTCTTCCTCTTCCTCTTCTTCTTCCTCTTCCTCTCCTAGCCATCTTCCTGCTTTGATACCAAATGATGTAGCACACAACTCTCTGTTAATAATAAAACCCAATTATAAGATAAATAAACATAGATTTTGAACCTTCAATATTTTCCATGCATCACTGAGCCCTTCTAAAATTCTTTGCAAACTTTTAAATAACCAAAAAACCCCAAAAAATCAAGAAATCCAAAAATTACCCTTTTTGGCAGTTTTCCCATAGTTTTTTTTGTTATTTTTGGTAATTTTTGAAAAAAACCTAAAAAGATGAGCTTTTGCCTAAACATGCCCTTGACTAAGTTAGAATGAATTGCCAACTAATATCCGAGATTAGAAACAGAATTTTGGATTTATTACAAAACAAAACTTTTTAAAAGCTAGAAAAAAATACTAAAATTTGATTTTGGTGCCCTAAATGAAACTTTCAGCTCCCGAAAATGTGCCAAAATGGACCCCGATCATTCTAAGATCATTGAAAAAATATATGCCACCTCCTAAAGTATGCACCCAAAACATTTGAGCAAAAACCCAGAACTGAGTCAAAAGTTATGACCTCTGGAAGTTTCTGCATCAATACTAGTCTAGACAAGGAAATGGGAAACATCAGGGCATTCTACATTTTCTCCCCCTTAGGGAATGCCCCATCAAAGTTAGAATTTAAAAATAATGATGGGTAATGTGATTGTTAAAAGAGATGGAAATGGGATTGTTAAATGTTACTTTCTTATTCTTTTTTGGAGCATACAGAGCATATCATCCTTAAATTGGCATGAATGAAGGAATGAAATCATGTTATTCTTTCTTTGTTGGTAGAGGAAAAGAGTTATAAGTTAGTTTGTGCTTGAGGAGTATATAGAGACAATGAAGAGGGCTTCATTTTCTCTTTTACGTTTTTCTTAATTCTTTTGTTGCACAAATGTTTTTTTTATAATTAATGAATTCTATCTTCAAGGTTTCATAAGGATCTTATATTTGATGTTCTGTATCTTTCTATCATAATGAGAGTGACAACATAATTTTCAATTTTGACATAGTCAAGACTTGAAAATAGTTACTTATGTATCTCTCATCACTTTCACAATTTTCTCTTCAGAAACATATTTTAAACATTATGTATTCTAGAGGGAATCACATTTATTTATTATTAGGAAGCTTTTAAGAACATTATCCAATAGTTTGCTAAGATTTATAAATTTCCTAGTTCATTAATATTTAAATGATACAAAAATTAATGTAGTAGACATTTGATTGAACTAAATTTAGATTCTTTCTTGTAATTTTAAGTGTTGGATGAAGTGGTGAGACCCCATAATTCAACCATTAAATTCAAACATTTAAAGTTCAAGATTTTTTACATGCACATAAAATTTCCAGCATATAATTATCGGAAGCCAATTCTATGGTCATTAATAGATTCATTATTTCTCTAATATTTAGTTAATTATTTCTACTTGATCATACTGACACATAAGTATTTAAAAAAAATAAGTTTATCAAAATAATAGATAACAATAGAAATTGAGGATTAGAAGTCTTCTACAAAATTATCCTTCATGATTTATGAAAATAATTTAAATAAGATTTTATCTTCATATGTAATATTAGACATGTATAATTGAAAGCTAATAGATGAACATTATTACCTCCTTTTCCATACTAAATCACTTGCACCAAGGACAATAGGTGTGTAAAAAATTCAAAGATAGTCGTGATGAACTTTTTGATTTTAAGTGATATCCTTTATCCGAGTGACAATACAGCTTTAAAAACAAGAAGCTAGAATCATCCCAACAAACCAACATAAATCTCCATATCATGCAATCTTAGGGATCTGCCAAACAATTCTTGGAGACATTATGTTAAACAATTGACTTTCATTCTCTATGCTTACACGTTTTTCATACCCATATACTAGGGCAGTTGCAGCTACAACTGACAAAATTCTCCTATTATTTATGTTGTGATGGATGTCCATACCTTGTTCCAAAGCTCCCTTTTTCACACAGGCAGAGAGGATGCTGACAAAGATTGTGGAGTCTGCCTTTACACTTGTGTATTACATTTGAGGCATTCCACGAGAACATGTTTCTTTGAGGCATTTTGTCAAACAACTCAAGGGCCTAGTCTATGCTTCCACATTTTATACAGCCTTCCAGCAATAAATTTTTGGAGGCATTATATCAAACAGCTCATGTTCATTTTCCATGCTTACAAATTTTTCAAATGTGTCTGCCAGGGAAGTTACAACTGCAACATAGAGAAAATTCCTCTATTATTTATACTGTGATGGATGCCCATACCCCCTATTCCAAATCCCCCATTGTCATAGAGGCAGGGTGGATTCTTGCAGAGACTGGATTTATACCTACCAATTGTATTTGTTTAAAACGTTTTAAAATCTTGTCCACAAAATGCATTTAATGTATATCCTGCAATTATAGCTTTCTATGAGATCACGTGTGAAGGAGAAAAGTGCATGAGATGTCCAAAACAAGATGAAAATGTAGTCTGGGATTTTTTGCTGTGGTAGCTAGAATCCATGAAATGCGCAAGCTCTATAAAGAGTACAATGAGTTCCTCATCCCGAATGAATAGGCATCATAATATATATGAAACAACTTCCATTTCGCTGATATTAAAAAGACATGCATGAGCAAGCAGAAAGACATTTGCGAAATCACCACCCCTTGGATTTACCACCTTCGGCACTCGGAAGGGAGCTTCCATCGTTCGGAGAAACATCAGCCAACTGTAAAATTTTGTCGTTTGAGCCGCCATCGGCGCTACAATTCACTGAAACTGGATGGACGCATCCCTCAAAGGTGTCTTCTGCATCCCATGATTTCAAATCGGATACACAAAAGCCTGGTCAAAGATTAGTTTTGACCCAACATCAGAACTGGCAATGACTACTCTTTTTCTTCGTTGATTTTTCCTCCCCAGCCAACACTCCTACCAAAATAGCTTTCCCCATACGCCAATCATTTCAGCTCCATGCAGTGTAATTATTTTCCCATTCAAGTCATTTTGAAACCTTTGTGTGACATCATATTGTTTCAAATGGCGTGATTAAGTGTTCTTACTGGCGTGATTAAGTGATTATGAATGAAAGCCGTGGCTGTCAAAATTTCAATCAAATACTATTGGGAGGTGTGTTGCCAAGTTACATCGCCTTTACCCGTGCATGTGGAAAGAGATGTGAATTATGGGCAGTATTTTTGTTGTACTAGAAGCCATAAAACAAGGCATGGGTATCCATCAAAGTGTTCAAAGAACATACCATGGAAAATTTGAATGAACATTATGGTTTTGTGGAAGCCACTATTGTTGGATACGTCAAACTGGATTTGGTGGCATGTTTTAAAACATAAAAAAAAAACACATTCACCGCGTGTGCTAAACTAGAAGTACAAAATAGGGTTTTGTTTTCCTGTGAAGCAATGACAAGAAACGTGAACTTTTTTCAGAGAAGTATGCAAAACATGGACTAGGTAGATCAAATGTGGCATCATGGAAATGCAAAAAATAGACTTGTTGAAACTGCTTTAGAAACTTTCTTGGTTAATGCAAATCAATAGATGCAGAGCCATGTTTCATGCCTATGCCCAGTCAAGACCTTCAAATCAAGGATCTGCAAAAATAAATTTGGTAAAAAAGTTTTAGAAACTCTCAAGAAAATGCAACACGATAGATGTAACACTGTGACCTACAACCTTTTCCAGCGTCATCCCTTCTTGTGATCAAATGGAGATTTGGAGAAAGGTACGAGCGTCCATCAATTTGTATAAAAAAATGGGAGCTTTGGGGTGGCATATAGACATCTAACAAAACATGATTTGAATGGTTGCAATGAAATGAAATGACTATGAGACATATAAAAAGAATAATATTATCTCAAAATCATTGAATTAACAAAGGTTTTTGGAATACATTTACGCATTAGAGTTGTTGTTTGGAGGGGGAAAACTATGGAGAAAATAAGGAAGGTACCCAAAGAAAATGGCAACGAAAGTTTTGTAATGCCAATACCATTAATTTTTTAAAAAGTGACAAATAACTTTGAGTGCTGGGAGACAGCTTTTACTTTGCCACTAGAATGTCATTTTAACCCTAGGTATAATATGCAGAAGAGTCATTAGATAAAACATTTTAGTGAATATCAAATATCAAGGTGAGTGGGTATTCTTATTTCAAGATGGGATAATGCATTAAAAGGTCTTTAGAAGAAAATCAAGATATATGAAGGTGTTATGATTTTCTTTAGAGAAAATAATGTAAGAGGATATTCTAGATAAATTGATTTAACCTGATGGAGCCAAAATATTTTCACAAAGGATGAAATGATAAGTATTTCTCCAGAGAGGAAGTGTAACAAGAGGAGTAATCATTTTGCACAAAGTATTTGTGAATGAAGTTATTTAGGAAGACTTGGGTGACATGTTTACTAGAATGGAAATATGTTTTACCATAAATTGTGAAATAGTAGTAACAACAAATGAGAAATACTTTCACTCTAGAGAAATATCTTACCAGGGAAGATGAAATTTCAGCATGTGAAATAGTTTTACATTTGTGATGGGGAGGTTATTTTCACAAATGAGATAATGTAAGTGAAAGTGTGTTGCCTTTTTATTTCACCCATGTGTTTTTCATTCACCCAAATGAGATTAAGGGGAAATAAAAAAATAATAAGACAAAGGAAGAGTGAAAATAAAGCATAAAGTTATTTGGCTTTTGAGTGAATATGAAAGCAGAACATAATGTAGTTGAATGAGAATCAAAGAGATATTTTGAGCAATGAATAAGGGACTAGAGAATATTCAATTGTAAATCAGATTTGAGGAAAGAAGGAAATATGTCAAAAGCTAATGAAATCTGGAGTTTCTTCTTCTCCTTTATATTCTCTTCTTCTCTCATTGTAAAGGGAAAAAAATTGTTTTCTCTTCAACTTATAAAAATGATAGGATTTAGTTTTAAGTTGTCGGTGGAAAAAATAATTCTAAGATAGTGTAATCTTATGAGCAATATTAATCAGTTTGTGCAATTGTAAATACTAATGTCATAAAGTTGTCTCCAACTTTGTATGTTTTAAATCATATGAATTGCATGCATCAAGGATGATTGAGTTCATCTCTAAATCTCCTTGTGGATGTGTTATTTGTTCATTGGTCTCTCTCAAGGAGAGAGTTGAATTTCTTTATGTAGATAGTAGTGATTTTTAGTATGTGAAGTGGATTAGTGAAGTAGAACTTGGTGACAACATGAGTGGTCTTGTTAATGCCAGGCATTAATGCATTTGAAACCCACTGGTTAAGTTTTCATTTGTTCATAAGATCTCTGTTATGGTTTTACTTTTGACCCTGTAGCCCAAGATTAGGCATTTGACTATTGAGATCCCTAAAGGATTTTCAGATTCAAAATCAAAGAGAAAATAATTTTAATTTCTTGTTGTTAGGTATAGGTTTAAGTAAATTTTACTCTTAGTTGTTGTTGACAATGTGTAAGGTCAGAATAGAGGCAATTCTAAAGAAATTCATGTGTCCTTAGTTAGAAAAAAATTGTGTTACAAATTATTATTATAAGAGATTGGGTAAATGAGGATGTTATATGTTAACAAAGTTATCAAATAAATATATTTAACGCACATTCATCAAATGTATGAATGTGCATAGGCACTTTTGATCCCAAATTGCATAAACAAATGCTAAAACAAACATATCATTCTCTTGAATGTTGTCATCCAATTTTTTTTTTCTCATGAGCCAGTTTGTCAAATTGATCTTCAAAGTTGCTCATGTAAGTCATGAGTTAGTCAGAAGAATACAAAAACCCACTTGTTTCTAATGTGTTCCCATTTTCCAATGCCAATGATATAAATAATGCCCAATACTCCAAATTAAATCACATACAATTTGTGTTTAAAAAAAAATGAAGAATTTAAATTAAATTATATATTAAATTAAATCAAACTTGTTTCTATTCAAAATTATGAATTATATTTTCCTTTTTAATAATTTTAATTTGAGTTTGGTTTTACTTGTATTGTTTAATAGACAAATTAAAACTTTAGTTCTACTACATTTAGTATGATTTTTGAAACATTATATTAAAAATATAATTTTCATTTTTTTATTAAATCTAATGTGTGAACAAGAACCTAAGGGATTTCCATGCTTAAATTCAAATGGAGAACAACTTCAATTTCAGGCCCTCTTATGTATTGGCCAAGAAGTTATGCCATGTACAAATCTATGAGATGAAATAAGACTTGTGAATGGTGCACTTGGAAAAAGTTAAAATAATTGTATACAATGATGGTGACAAACTACCCCACCTTCCCTTTTTTTTGTTCATTCTATAAACTACATAGGTCTAGGTTGGAACCAAAACAACCCAGATAATGTCTCCATAACCCCTAAAGAATTGTGGAAACTACCATCAAATGCCACTATTTAAATGGAATGGGTCTTCACAATCCACAAATCAAAAGGGATTACACAATACATATAGTCGACACAAGAAACATTGTCTGACAAGGGTTGACATTCACAACTATTTCAAGAGTTCATGAACTTCTAGAATTTCATAGGAGACACAAATGACTAAATTATTGAAAAGTGACTTCTTCAAACAACACAATTTAGTTTCAAGTGCTCTAGGGTTCCATAAATTAAGTAGATTTTTAAAACAATACATATGTTTAACAAACTTTTGTTCTCTTTATGTTGTTCATCTAAAAATCAACATCTTTTAAAATTTTCCACCATATATTTCTCCATACTAACATGTTTTTTTTCTGCATACATATATTTTCTTCCACACTAATAGGAATGTACCTTCCTTACATTCATTTAAAAATTCACATTTATTCTCCTGTTCCATACCTCTTAGGCGTACCCATTGCATTAATCTTCTTGGTACCAGTAGACTCACTGACTTCAAAATTTGAAAACCCTAAGCCTTGTTTTTCATTGTTCCTCCTTTGGTTTGAGATTTGTTCATCTAGTTTAGTAGTACTCTTATTGAACTTATTCAATAGGTCATTGGATAGTTTCAGTTCTCCTTTCAACCTTTCACTTTCATTCCTCAGACTAGTATTTTCTAAGCTTGTATCATGTAGTTGCTCATTTCAAATAGTAACTTCTTGTTCAGATTTGAATAGTTCTTCCATCTTTTCTTTTAAGGTGCCATCTTTAGCTTTGAGAGAATCATCTGCAACCTTCTTAGCTTCATCAACCATTCTCTTAGCTTCAATCTCCTTACCCATTCTGATTCCATTTTTTTCCAACTCTCTTTGCATGTTTTTCTTTTCATGCTTCAACTTGTCCATATCCTTATGCATATCCTTGTTTTCCTTAAGTAACTTCTCATTCTATTGATATAAGGATTCTAGGGATGCTTCAAATTCCTCATATCCACTTTTTTCAAATATGTTTTCATTTAGGTCTTGACTATCATTCAAATTTTGAACCGGTTCTTTTATTTTAGTCCTAGATTTCTTCAACTGCTCTTTTAGTTTCTCAATAATTTCTTTAGCCTCTGCAAGTTTTCTTCTATAGGATTCCATGTCTTCCTTAAGGATCTCTCCCAAGCTGTTGGGTTTCTTCAAGGAAACTATGCTCTGATACCAATTTTTAGATATAAAAGACACTGAGAGGGGGGGGGGTGAATTAGTGTAAACAAGAAATGAACTAATTCAACCAAAAAAATGATTATTCTTTTAAACAGCTTCCATAAAATCACACATGAAATAGGTGTAAAAATAATTAAGCATCCACAAAGCATAATACATAACAACACAAATTTTATCGTGGAAACCCTTGTAAGAGGGTCAAAACCATGGTGGGGATGACACCCACAAATCTCGTTAATTGTAGTAAAAAGATTTTCCTTGTTAAGAGATTACAATAACTGGTTAGGGGTTCACCCAGTTAGAAGTGATTAGAACACTGTTAGAAGTACCAAAAGACCTGAAAGGATCTACCTTGCTAGAGGATTTAAAAATCCAATTAAGAATTCACCCCGTTAAAGGATTTAACAATAAGACCTATTAAAATACACCTTGTTAAAGGATTTAACTTACTATAACTATTAGGAATACAACAATAACTTGATCTTGAAATAGAAACACCTTTTCTCAATCAAATCCTTTGTAATATCTAAATGTTGGGGCACTACAGTACCTCTTTCTCTTATCAAAACACCCAAATTCATGATTGCAACACTAATCAAACAATTTAGTCCACCTTTATACTAATGTGAACTTAAGTCGGCTAAGACTTAGAAAATGTTTTACAAATTGGCCCACCAAATTGACCAAACTCATTGAAAACCGCACCAATCATACTTGACATGTTGACCCATAAATTAATCCCCTTGATCAACTGATCAATATGAACCAATTGGAAACACAACTGATTCACACTAAACACATCACCAAAATGATAACTCAACCAAAACATTGAGTTAACAGTTGCAGTTTTAGAATTGTACTTCTCTAACCATGGTAAACCACCAAGAATGATCACATCTCAAAAAGTGTCCTCTAACTTGATCACAACTCAAAACATTCTCTGATAATGTCTTCTTATTCACTGATCAAAACACTTAGCATAATATTCCTTTACCTATTCATCTTGTCGATCAGTATCATCTACCTATTCATCAATTATAATAGAATGATAGATTTTCCATCAATGAAAAACTCCAAAACATCAAATTATGCAATCCAACTTCAAAATCTATTATAATTCCAACATGAAGACATATAAAAGAATTTGTTGAGAGAAAATTTATTTATGAGCAAATAAATGTGTTCACTGATTATTTTGGCCCAATCAACATATGTAGACCTAGAGTAGATTGTTTGCATGAACAAAAAATCCTTTTGTCGAGGTAGATTGCATCCTTGTTTCCTCTTAGCCTATGAAATAATACAATAATGTCTATGTTTTCTCCTTTAACATTGGTACTAAGAAAGGTTTTAGGAAGTTTAGATTTCCTAGACCTCCATGACTGAAACTAGTATCTAGCCATCACATTCCTCTAGTAGGTTCTCTTCTTGCTGAACTAAGATTGGGATGATGCAAATTCCCAAAGAGCGTACTCCTCATTTACTAGAAGCTAGAAATTATTCTAGATTATCTCCTTGTCCAGAGTGATAAGAACATCTTGGTTTTGATTTTTAATTTGTCGAGTCTCTGGGTTGTAATTATTTATGCACTCCATGGATTATCTTAGCACATTAAACAATGAACAAAAACCCAATGGCTTTATATAAACTACTTTCTGCTAGTTGTTGGGTAATTCATTGTCTATTTCATATGTTGACTCTTCCCCAAAATTCATCTAAATCTACCCAACCTAACTTTGTATCTCCAATTTCAAAAAAGGATCTTTCTAAGGATCATAACTTAGGTGAGCTTATAATTTATTTTTATTTTCCAATTATTCCTATGCAACTCAAGTTTCAAATTTCTAGGTAGAATAATATTATAGAGCTAATTAACTCACATGATTTTTTCTCTTTTTCATTCAGAGACTGAATTTTGGTGATGCTCTAGTTTAGTGTCTTCTTCACACTTCAAATAAAAAAGAATAATTTTGGAGGATGTTTTGATTATGTAAATATTTATCTTTTAATGAGAAACAAGTTGTGCCATGAATGTTGGTCTCATTAGTAATTAATGCTCTTCCAACCTTCAGACATTGGGACACGTCATACTTTTTGAGCGTGTCACTTCATCGCTTCAATTTGAGTTCCTATCATGGTATCAGGCTCCAAGGAAGTTTTTTAAAGTCCTCTATAATTATGACCTTTCCTTTATTTTCATCTCAAAAGAGTTACTTTTCTCTTTGTTTAGAGCTTCTACTTCGAGCTTCGAACTATGATGTCTCTTCGTGAACCTTTAATTATCTACACCCATTCAGCTTTTCCTTATATGAAAAAGAGGGTCTTTTTCCTTTTATGATTAGTTATAAATGGAAATTCGGGTTCCAACAACACTTCTTGCACACTCAACTTTCTCTACTTTCTTCTATTTCTAAACTTCTCTTCTCTAGCCAAGTGTTCCATTCCTCCTTTTGAAACCCTAAATATCTTTCTGATATTTTAATCTTCACTCCAATGTCTTGACTTCTTCCTTCTCTTGATCTTCCCTTAGGCTCCTCTTGGTTCTTTTCTATCCTTTAGAAACCAACATCTATTCCCAAATAGAGGTTCTTGATGAGCCAATCCCTTTTCCTTTACTTTTCTTTAGTTCCATTTGTACCTTTGGACTTTGACGATGGTTCTGGAAGTGTTTTCCTGACCTGATGTTTACTTCTTGAAAAATGATAAAGGGATTTTGACTTGAATTTTACAACAATGATACCGACTTAAAGAACACAATGGGGTAAAGATAGTACCGACTAGGCCCCCAATTCCCAATAATAGTTCCCTATTGATGCCTAAATCCCTAAATTCCAAAATTACAATTATGATGAAAATGACTAAGGCAAGGGAGTTTCTAATTATGAAAGAATTTAATTTAGACTATTTTTCAACTATAGATACCAAAAATAGGGCAACAAATGGCTCTGATTGGGACAAAGATCGCAAGTGATGAAGCAATGAAATTAGCATCTCTAGTTTTAAAATATGACATAACAAGGACTAGACACCAAAAAGGGATGCACACAACAAAAAAAATGAACTAGACGGATCAAACATACCAAAAAAAACTAAGGAAAAATACACAACTAAAACCTACTATGATATAATTACAGGGGTTTCCTATTTTCCCAAATTTTATATTTGATATAGCTTCAAGTCTTTCCCATTGTATGACAATGGTAAGACTTCTCCATTTGAGTATGCCAATTTGAATGAGTTAGTCCCACAAATATGTCGATGAATCTTGAATGACCCTTTCCATTATGAATCAAACTTTCTATGCACACCTTTACATTCTCTCCTCTTTTCCCATAACAACACCAAATCACCTTCCATGAACTTCCTAGGTCTAGAAATTTTATTAAAGATGTTTTTAACTCTATATTGATGTAGGGTAATTCAATCTACCATGTCTTCCCTTTCTTTCTCAATCTTTGTTAGGTACATAATTATTTTCTCAAGAGCATCTTGGAAAATTAAAACCTTCCACTACTATTTGTAATTTGGAAGCAAATAATTCTAGGGGCATCAATAAATTAGCTCCTAAACCATATAATAATTCAAAATGAGACATATTGACTTCTCTTTTTTGTGTTGTCCTATCTTCTTCGAGTTCTCACTGTCTTGATTTCAAAAATGTAAATTTCATAGTGATATGATTATTTTTACTATTTTTGCATTATTTATTAGTTTGAAGTGGTACCTAAATGTAAAATACTGAGGTGCACTAAAACTTTTTTTTTTAGGTATTTTAGAAAATAAATTATATGACATCAATCTACATACAATTCTCTTGAAGATTAAATTATTATTTTTTTTGAAAAAATATGAAATTTTCATCAAATTATGGTTGTCGTACACTAGAGGTTTAAAAAATGTGTTTTATAGTCAATTAAAAATTAATTAAAAAAAATGTATTCAATGAAAAAATAAGGAAAAATATGCTGATTAATCTTTGGTGTCTTAGGTATATTTCCCCAGAAGGATTTACAAAAATTAATTTATTTAGGTCAAAATATAATGGTTGTACATGGCTATGGTATGGTCCTAAAACATGCATTTTGAAAATATGTGTTTTAAAAATTCCTAGTAAAACTAAATTTATACCATATGGGTATTTAAATAAATTACATATTTGAAAAGTAGACTCTGAGAGCTACATTTTATATTACTAAAGTTTTTTGAGATTCAATCCCTAAGTGCCTCAAATTTAGACATCAATTGACAGAAAATTTGAAAAAAGGGAAAACACTTCCACTTTTTGCCCAAAAGTGGGACTCAACTTCTTGCAGCCACCCCAATATGTTTAGTGATCTTGGAGAAATATGACCTACAAATATTCTTAGGAAGTTGACTTGAATGAAGAAGGATTTGACCCTTATTTTAGTTTATGGTAATCTTAGCTATTGGATGACCCTAAACCTTTCATGATCTACCTTGTTCCATTCTTGTGACACAATGTGGCCCAAAAATTTACCTTTAGTTTAATAGAAAAATAATTTCTTTAGGTTTAAGGAAATCCTATGCTCTCTACACCTTTGCAATATCACCTCCAGATCATGTAAGTGGTCTGTTCTTTTCTTAGAGAAAACTATCAAGTCATCTTGGTAGATAACAATGATCTTGTTATTTAGATCCTCAAATGAAAGATCCATGAACCTTTGAAAAAATATTCCAGCATTAATCAATTCCAATGGCATCCTATTATAGGCAAATGTCTCACAAGGTGTAGTGAATATAGTCTTATGTTTGCCATAATTATCAAGTTCAATCTGATTATAGACTGAGCAATCATCAAGCATGGACATCATCTCCAACCCAGCTACTATTTGTAAAATGTGATCCATATTAGGCAATGTGTAGTTTTCCTTAAGAGAATCCTTGTTTAAATTTCTAAAATCTACACAAATCCTTAAATTTATCTATTTTTATTGCACACTGGAAATATATTGGCTATCCAAGTGGAGTGATGGATCAAATATATAATTATTTCCTTGAACATCTTGTCTATTTCCCATAAGATAGCATCTGAGACCTTGGGATTGTAATTGCCCCTCTTTTGACAAAAAAGAGTTACATCTGGCTTAAGAGGGATAGTATTCCTCCAAGAGGTAAAGGCTACTCAATTTATGTTAGACACTAGTCTCAAATGCATATGGAGAGAGGCTAGCCAATTCAATACTAAATATACTAAATGAAGAGGCGGCGCTGTAATTCTTCTTGCTAATAAATGGGCTAAAAAATATAAAGATTGGGGTATCTCCATGCAACATAACAATTTGGATTAGTGTGGATATAGATGGAACATATATTGATTTTTGTTCAATTTATTCCTAAAATGAGTATCAAGAGAGGATTGAATTATGAAAATATCTCTTCTCTCTTAAGGATCTCCCTTGGATTCTAGGGGGAGATTTTAAT